>VZRR01003719.1:967599-1194771 GCA_013398015.1 Oreocharis arfaki | reverse complement strand
CTGCCATGTCAACGACGTCGTGGCACTGAGCGTCACACCCAGTCCTTCCTTAAACACCTCCAGAGACGGTGACTCGACTACCACCCTGGGCAGCCCATTGCAATGTTAAATCACCCTTTCTGGGGAGAAATTCTTCCTCATGTCCAACCTGAACCTCTCCTGACAAAACTTGAGACCATTTCCTCTAGTCCTCTCATTTGTTTCCTGGGAGAAGAAGCCAACCTCCCCTGGCTGCACCCTCCTTTAAGGCAGTTATAGGGAGCAGTAAGGTCAACCCTGAGCCTCCTCTTCTCCAGGCCAAAACTGCATGCCGTTCTCACATGCCAGCAAAGCCCAGCTGTCACTGTGCCACCGTGGCCCCAAGCAGGAGCTGAAGTTGTCCAACATCTTCCCACAGCAGACCAAGGCAGCCATGTCTGTGGTGTCTGGTGTGGGAAGCTCTTCTTGGTCAAACCCATCCTGTCCCGCTTGGCCACAGGCAGCAAAAGCTGCTTGGGTGACACCAACAGCATCACAATGCTGACAGCCTGACGTGGTGAAACCAGGCAGTGAGGTAAACACAGCCTCAGGCTCTGGGCTGGCCATGAACACCTCCTGGGCAGCGCTGTGCGAACAGGAGGTGTCGGCATGAACTGTCCTGGCAGGGACCTCAGGCAGCCCTCAGGCCTTGTCCTCTGTCAGTGACCAACTGGCCACAGCAGGTTAATCTTTGGAAGTGAGTTTTGAGAATGGTAGATAAAAGCTGCTGTGTTAATAGGCAGGTACTGATAGCCACAGTATCTGCGTGGTAACAAAATTAGTATTAGCTTGCACTTAAAGAACTTTGAAAGATTTTCTGTGAATCCGGAGAAAGTTTTCCACATATTTCAATGCATAGCTCCACATGTGTATCTGGGATATCTATTTTACATATTTGTTCTGAGACCTGTAGCTCATTCAACCCTTTAACCTTTTAATTTGGGTTACCCCTAGTAACTCAAATTGACCTGTTTTTGCAAATTTTGTATGTGGCAATGAAATGCCATCTCTCTCTCTCTTTCTCTCTCTCTCTCACACACACACACACAAAGGCAATATTTGAATAGGAATTTTGTATAAGTTTTAATGGCACTCAGATTTGGGAAAAAAAGACTGAAAAATTAACACACTTTATATTCTGTTTTCCTCTTTCTTGGGCAAAATCTGTCCACCTCTTAAATGCCTCTTCCCCCTCCCCCCCTCCACCATTCTCAACCCAAGTTCTGGCCCTTTGTATTTAGGTCTTAGGTTTAAAGAAAAACTTCAAAAGAAAGAGAATGGAGGACTGAGGTTTTTTGAATAATTTTTAGGAAAATGAGTACCACAAAGGTTTCTCTGATCTTATAATTATAATGGGTACTTAGTTATTGTGGTGCTGGATTCATTATTATAGAATAGATGTGAATACAAAAAACAAATCAAGTTCCTGTTTAACTGCAGCTTACAGAAAGTTGGGTTTTGTCACTAAATGTATTTATTTATTGACTGAGTTTGTTGATCAGGATATGACTGTAGAGATGAAACATCTAACTTTCAAAGTCATTCTTGCAGGACACAGACAGGATGCAGTCACTCCATGTACATTTTTGACATCACTGTGATCCAGTCTAGGCTGCATAACATAAAAGGACATACATTGCAAGAAAGAACTGCTTTTCCTTTAGGGGCTTTCACACCAGGGAAAACTTCCAGACATAAACACAAATCACACACATATTTTTCCCATCAGATTACCAAGTATTTCAAATTGGACCGAGACTTGACTTCTTTCACACCCAACTTTGCTTTAATGATCTTACAGTGTGCATCTCAACAGTGGGTGATTGGGTGCCTCTCTGCAGCCCCACTGCAAGTAAGTAAGAGTTGCATAACCAATTGTTAGGCTGACCAAACCTGGGATCAGAAATGAAGGTTCTGAACCTGGGATCGTGGTGAGTGATGAGCGCTTTGACAGCTCAGGAGTGGGTATGGCTGCTCTGCGTGTTGCAGGGGATTTCAAGGGTGCCACCAGCACCGGGGTCACCAGAGTGCAGAGAGGAGCCCACAGGCACTGCACCAGGCACAGCAGCCCCCAGCACACAGCGCCCTGCGTGCTGAAGCCTCCCTGCCGCAGAGTGGTGCTGGCTGCAGGGCTGGATACTCCTGAAGGATGTCTGAAGGCGTCTCCCTGGCAGACGGTAAACACGACAGAAAGTGAGATGCAGTGACTGCAATTGCTAAAGGGGCCTTCTTGTCTGGAGACACTCTTTTAGGGGGATGTGGACACCTTAAAATTAGTGTGAAAATAACTCCTCTAAATTGATTACTTCCATAAAGTTAGGATGATGAATTTCACATGTTGCCTTTGAAGATAAACTCCAAATTTATTTTTTTGAGAATTTTTTTTCATCCCTTTGTGTAGAGGAGGTCTGAAATGTATGACTGTTTCAAGTATTTTCTGGATATTTTTACCACAGCATTTTTGGAATGTCAAATCTGGTCTTTTTGGTTCAGCTGCAGGACTTCACTGAAGATTCAAGCTATTCTTAGACCATGGATACTTTTGTCTTTTAGAAATGAGGGAAGTGTTTATTCTTTTTTTAAAAAAAATGACGGTGTTCAAATGGTCCTTTATCAGTTTAATTGGTATTAAAAACCAAAAAAACGCATTAAACAAAGTTTAGACAGCCTGACCTAAAGCAAATTCCGGTTTCAGTTACTTAGCTTTCTCTTGTCTGGATCCCAGCATGGCATCATTTCGTGGGAGGTGTGTGCATTTCCCCTTGAAGCCTCCGGAAGAAAGGTGGATTCAAAGATTGTCACACAGAGGCACAATATTAGCCCAAAACCTGCTTTAACATAACAGTAGAGTTCCCAGAAGAGAGCTCCCTAACCCTAATCCTAAAGATTTTTTTGAGTGGGGCAAAGGCTGCCCCATACCAGCCTCCTCTACCCATGGAAGAGGGGACCTGCAGAAGCCAGCTCTCTTCTGGGAACTCTACTGCTATGTTAAAGCAGGTTTTGAGCTAATATATCCTGATTTTCTACTAAATTAAGTTGTCAGTTTTACCTCTCCCATTCCCAGAGCTTTGTTGTGTGTGAGGGTTGAAAGATAGAAATAATTATTGATTTACACCATCACTCCTACTTAATAGTAGCAAAAGGAGTATGTTCTCCAAGGAAACTTGTCTTTGTATCCATGTTTTTGAATATTGATGCAGCTTTGTCACTTTTCAAAATACAATTCCTTTGACATATCAGTGTCAGCAATCTGTTCTGACTACGTGAACCTCTATCAGAAGAAAACCTTTATCCTGTGGGACTGGGAAGCTCTTTCACTGGTTTCTGTCAACAGCCAGTTATAACTTGTTAAAGTGAAAGTACTTTTTATTTGTTTTTAATCAAATCAAATAAACACATTTTCTTTGATCTTTAAGAACTCCTTTCTTGTTAACTTGCTTTATACTTTTATGTTTTGGCATTCATTGTAAATCTAATTATTTAAAAAGTTATTTTGTTTTACATTATTAAACCTTTTCTGAATTTAAGATAAACAGGGGCATGTTTTGTTTAAGATTAAAAATAAATTTCACACAAAACTGCAAAATGTAGCAAAGATAATAACGTGTAGGCGTCAGAGTGTTCCAAAACAAGACTCTCTAGGGGCTCTTCTGAACACACGGCTTCGTTAAAACCATGTTCTGAAAGGGCTCAGGAAACCCCTGTCTCTAACCCACCCTTTCCTGAAGCTGGTGAAAGTATTTAGAAAAAAGTTACTGTTGCAGGGAGACCAAAAAAAAAAAAAAAAAAAAAAAAAAAAAAAAAAAAAAAATTTTCTGCTGCAGGAAAAAAAAAAAAAAAAAAAAAAAAAAACAAACCACGTATTGCTGAAGGAGATTATTTTTTCCTGTTTGTTTACCAGCAAAATCTACAACTTGTAGGATCTTCTTTAGTCAAAACTTTCCCATCCTCATGGTTCAAAAGCAACAAGCAGTCCAATAGGTGACCAGAAAGAGAACGTTGGGATCTCTATGTGAATGTAGATTTTTTTAACATGCTGTAACATCTAGTGGGGAAATAATACTAAAAATCCCTCGTTTCGCTATTTGATTTATAAGTTGTCAGTGAAATTTAAGTGAAAAGATGATATATCTGTTTAAGTGTCTTCAGTTCCTTTTTTGGTTAGTCAGACCAAAGGGAAGCCCGTTGTTTTTGATCCAAGTAATGTACTTGTATTAAAAAAGAGTCCTTGTTCTCTGGAAGTGATGACTTATTTTGTAGCTTGTCAGTGCTTTTGTAAGTCTAGGAGTACTTTATTTGCACTAATCCGTTGTTTGTACTCTGCGAATCTGGGCTTCCCTGCGCTCTTTGTGCAGACGCGGAAAAGCAGGATGCTGCACTAGGAGAGCCGGTCACTAGGGGATGCTCGGTACCCAAACACCCCGCGCCTGCCTCCCTCAGCGCTCGCCAGCCGCCTCTGCTCAGACTCGCTCAGATGCTCCTGGCTGGGTTTGAGTACTTTTTCACTCGCAGAGCTGTGAGAATTATGAAAAAACAAGGTCAAAAGATAAAAAGCAAGGTATGTGCAACATCTGAAGCTATGTGGGCAGTACTTGACAGGATGCCGGTAGGCTTATTTCCCAGTTAGTGGATTGATAACTATTTTCAGTAAGCTCCATTACCTCCTGTGACAATATTAAACTAACGCTTCAGCCTGGGTCCAGCGTTTAACCAAGCCAGTATTCACGTAGTCAGGACCTCACTGCTGAGCTCTGAAACCAGGTCCCTCAAGAGAATTCTAAGGAAATCATTTTTGTCTTTCCCCTCAGTCTGGGGTGGTATTGTCTCCCAGAAGCATACCCACTCTGAACATATAGGTGAGACTAAGAGCACATTTCCTGTGAGAGTGTCTTCCTACGGGAAACCTTGAATTTAATTAATGGTAGTCACAGCTGAAAGAATTGAATGGAACATTACTTCCTAGTCCTGCTACTGTGCAGGAAAAAAAAATCACATAAGAGTTTGCCAAAATGCCTAGCAGCAAAAGGGGAGTCTGAGACTGCTCTGACTCATAACTATATCCATTAAGCAGCTAAATAATCAGAAGTCACCTTAATTTCCCCCTCTGGCTGAATACAATAAATGAACCCATAATCACCAAACTGAAAAGTTGGCATTCTGCACAGAAAACAGGCATTTTCAGCAAAAATATATGTATCACTAAGAAAATTTTTTCTTTTCCCTCTGAGAAGCCATCAATCAGAATTTTTCCTGGTGTGCATTTTCTCTTATTTTAAAAACGAAATTTTGACGAAGTTTCTGCTCCAGCCTCAATGTGCTGCTTAAGAATCAGGCACACAGATACCATGGTGGCGTCTGGCTTAGAAATAGTTAAGACTTGAATCTTCAAAGGCAAGTATGTGTTGAACTCCTCAGGATGTGAGCCAGCCAGTGCCTGGTTTGCTGGGTTTAGCCAGCAAAATCAGAAATAGGTCTACAGCCTCTCAAACATTGGCCAGGCTTGAGATTAGGTTTAAATCTGATGACTCATTTCTGACAGAAAACTACAGTTTGCTCGCTTGTAGGTAGACAGAGGTTGTAGCTTACAGCAAGCTCACATGCAAGCCCTGACACTTGTAGAGGGCTTGCTTGACTTACAGAGGGTTCCACACAGGTGCCATCATCCCACAGACTGGAGACTGCAGTTCACTGAGGGAGCAAAAAACAACATTGTTTTTGTAATGGAAAGCTATTGCACTGTTTCTGCAGGAAAAGCATTTATTGCATTCAACAATATTATATTGTAAAGGGTGTTGGTTGGTAGTTAATTGTTTCTAAGGAGAAAATAACATATCGCAAATTTTGGGGTTTGTTCCTACTTTTTTTTTTTTTCTTTTTTCTGGAACTATGAGTATATATTTTCCATGGGTGATTTTATTAGTACTTCCTTACTGCAGGTTTTCAACATAATGAGCTTAACTTGTTTTGCCCTTTGCAAATTGGATCTCTTAATTCTGAGTCTTTACAGCTACCTGTTCTATGGCATGAATTACTTTTTTGTTACATGTGTCATACTGACTGCTTAAGCCATGTTCCTATGCTCCAGTTTATTGCTGTGAGATGCTGATCACGTGTTGCTGGAACTTTGTTACAATGAGATTTCCTATTGAGTTTATATCACATCATGTTTGTGACAGAATCTGTCAGTGAATTCAAAGAGTGGCAGCTTTATACTTATTAAATAAACAATATATTGCAACAAAGAGCCAATACAAGGTTTTTTGCACAAAGTTATTGAAGCACATACCATTACAAAGTTGTAAAGAAAGTTTTGTACTTAACATGCTGAACTGAAACTAAAGAGAAAGGAAACAAATTAACAATGTCAGCGGGTAAATTCTCTATTTTCAGCTCTATTTTTGCAAAGGAAGATTGTGGATCAGCTTCAGAGTAACCTTCAATAGAAAGAAGGAAAGAATGAAAGAAAGAAGGAAAGAAAGAAAGAAAGAGAGAAAGAAAGAGAGAGAAAGAAAGAGAGAAAGAAAGAGAGAGAAAGAAAGAGAGAAAGAAAGAGAAAAAAAGAAAAAGAAGAAGGAAAATAAATTTCAATAATTAGATTTAGGCTGGAACAAAGAAGATGCAAATTAACTGTGAAAACTTGTGTGGTTTCTTCTTCTGAAGGACTTTTTTCAGTTGAGAAAGATTACCGGAAAAACAAACCCCAAGCCATTTATTCAAAGAAGCAAACAGTCCTGAAAGGGTTTGGGAAATATATACAGTGGACATTTCAAGGCAGACTGTCATATCCTCCTCTGAGGGTAAATTTGCTTGAATACCTTTGTGGTGAAGGATCAGAGTGGGCAGATCAAAGAAATATACAAGCTCAAGGGAGATGAGAAGGGGAAAGAGGTCGACATTTGGATTCACGGGCTCCTCTTGGTTTACTGAGTCCAGTCCACTGATGTTACAAAGAGCCATGCTATATAATTATTTTCATAACATCTTAATAAACTTGAATATTAAGTTAACTTGATCCCATTCCTCTTCCTTCTTCCCTGACTGTTCTTATTATGAGAAGTTGTGCTCGAACCTCATTGTTCTGGTCATGAAAACTTCATGTCTGGACAGAAATAATTCAGAGCCAGTTTATACCTATTTGTTCTGGTGGCTTTTATCCCACATGGTTCTTCCTCCATGAAGAGGACATGAAAACTCTGCGTCATCTGTTCCTTTGATAATCCCAACAACCCTTCCTAGAACACGCTCCAATTTTACATTCTTGAACGTGAGTAGTCAAACTTAATGTAGAGCACTTCAGATGAGGTCACATCAGTGGATACACATCTACAGTAATACAATTCTTCTCATGCAGTTTAGGATCATATTTGGGGTTTTTTATAATTGCTTTACACTAATGCTTCATAGGATACTCTCAGGCTTTCTCTTCACCACAGTTGTTTAATTGGCAAGCACTTAGTTTGCTGTGGGAAGTCTTGTTTTTAATTTCTAGCCAAAGATCTTGTTTTATTCTGTTACATTTCTATTATTCTCATGTAATTCATGTGTGATTAGTCTGATGTTTCTCTGGTTTGAGACTTTATGACTTTCTGGGCTGTCATTAATTTTAATTAACATATTTCTATTTCTTGAGGGACCATCAGCTGTGGAAATATGAAATAAGACTGATCCTAAAAATAGATCCCAAGGAACTCCAATATATGCTGAATCATTGCATTTCAAGGCACTTCATTGTAGTCTTCTGAGCAAAGTTCTGTTCAAATTTTAATTCTACCATTAACGTCTTTCTTCTCAATCTTAAACATTTTTCCTTATGACGTATCAAGTACTAAACTAAAATTACACTAGATGAGAGCTGTACTTTACTATTTTCAAAACTTCCTTTTCACAGTCAAGGAAGGATATTTTATTGCTATGACACACCATCCTCTTGAAAATTGACATTTTTTTTCAGTCTATGTTATTTTCCAATTACTCAATGCCTAGTTACATTCTCCTTCAAAGTTTATTTTAAAGTTATGCATATTATTATAACCAGATTATTGACTCTACTGTTATCTAAAATACTCCTTCCCTCTCTTTCCTAAATAAAGCTCCTAAGTGTACCACTAACAGATAAAACCAGTATTTGTAAGATTTATTGAAAACCCTTATTGTAAGATTTGTGATTGCTGTGGTGACTCTTCGGGAACTGAGGAAGAAAATCACTTAAGCTATGACATTTTGGCTATTCGGCTCTTAAAAATTTTCTACCATCTTGGAAAAAGATATTTCCAGTTCTACAGATTTCTTCAAAATTACTATTCAGTCTTGCTGCGATGTTGTACCTTCTCATTCTGTTTGAAAACTGAGGAAGAATACTCTTTTTTGGCGGCTCTTCCCTGGCTAGAAATTTGATCTACACCAGATTTCAAGAATGGCTGTATCTGCACTAAAATTATGGTTATTATCTTTTCCAGATTTGATTTTCCCTTTAGGTTGCTACTAAAACTGATTGCAGTAAAAGCTATAGCTTTTGGCTTTTCTTTTGGAATAGCATGCTGACCATCCTGAAAAGATAAAAAAATCCTTTGAAAAAAGAGAGGAAGGAAGAATGTCTGGAGCCTTCTCCTCTGGGATATTTATGTCTAAAGAGCAAAAATAAGGAACATACCCTAAATGATGTGCTGGATTGTAGCCTCTCAGTGCACAAAATTTGGCTAAACGAGATTTTTCTTTTTGTAGTACAGAGGGGACATGTGAATCTGCGCTGTGTCCAAGAGAAACAACCTACTTTTCGTTGTATGTTGAAAATTAGTACTGGGATTGGGTGATAAGGTGTTTCAACTATTCTCTCTCTGAATGGCAGGTATTTTTGAATGTGCTTCTATTCTGCCTTATTTCATACCCATTTTTATGAACACAACACTAAAGCACCAAGCCTCACCTGGTGCATATAGATGCAATAACTACGCTATGCCAGTGTTGGTCCCAAGGATTCTTAAAACAAAGTATATCCAGTGTGCTTCCAAAACTAAAGATTGGATTTTTTCCAATCTTTAAATAAAGAGACAATTGTAGGCATCAGGTGTGCTTAGCATTTTGCATTACTCTTATTTAGCTCAGCCCGCCGACACATTTTGTTTGTTCCCTGAGATCCAGCCTAAAATATGTGCTTCTGCACATTCCTGAGTGGTCTTCAAAGACAGACTGAAAATGACACTCATTCTTTGATATACATTCCTGAAGGTCTACTAACTAGAGCCCACCAATTCATCCATTAATGATGAAAGGGTGATTGGACATTGGAATGGGCTGCCCAGGGAGGTGGTGGAATCACCATGCCTGCAGGTGTTTAAGGGAAGACTGGCTGCGGCACTCAGTGCCATGGTCTGGTTGAGAAGGTGGTGTTTGGTCACAGGTTGGACTCGGTGATCTCAAAGGTGTTTTTTAACCTACTTGATTCTGTGATCCTGGGATCTCAGCTAGCTTCTTGCTAGTCTGGTATTGAGAGGCAAATGCGATAATCTACTATTCTGTTTCAATGCCACGTTTCCCAGTGTTTTTTCTGGCAGTTTTCCTTAAAGCCTGAGAAATTATTCATCTATCATTTCATACGTAATATGCCGTGAGCTCATACTTTCTTTAGTCTAATGACAGATATTATGGAAAAAATCTGCTGTTAGTTGATATCTTCATCTGCTTTGCTTCCAGTGGCAACTCACACGTGTTGTAAGGACTGATAACTTACTGAGTTTGGTATCACTGTGGTTTCCCAAAAAGTCGCCCCAGATTCCAGAAGAAGAAGAGAATTCCTCTGAAGGAAGATTACAGAGATAAGGAGCATGAAGTGATGTGTTTGGCCCTCATTCTGCGTACACTTATCTATTATTAACTACTGTCTGGCATATTTGAACATAATAAGATGTGAATGTTAGGTGATAAGAAAGAGAAGAGCAGATTTCAGGATTATTTCTCTGTTCAAAGGATTGGACATCTGTCCTATCCCCCACTTCCTTTCCTAGCATTAGAAACCACAAGCTACTGAGTTATGATAATACGTTAGCCTTTGTAATACTGCTAAAATAATACTATTATTGGAAAATAATGAAGAAAGAAACTCAACCCAATACATTTATTCAGCAGTTAAAAGCCACAACAATAATTATGGAAGAGAACTCCTTGAACCTCCATCTGTGTTTATTCACAATAAAATATTAAGAAAACATAGCTGTCTTGTAGCCAAAGGAAGGAGGTCATGTGCTTACTTATTGAAACAAGAAAGAAAAAAACCAGTTTTCCATTGTCTCCCACTCACATATTTTTCTTGCTTTTCTTAATTTTCCTGTAGTAAAACATAATGTGCTGACTTTGCAAAATATGTCATTAAAATTAAGGAAAACATTTCCTATTTTCTGAATGAATTCTGTGAACACAACAGTGTTGGTGCTCTCGAAGCTTTGAGAATCCAGGGAGTCAGTGTCTAAATATGGAGTCATGGCATGCATTATCAGGTTATCTCTATATTCTCTTACTTTCTTTTATCTTTTCCTGAGCATGGAGCCTTTTTCTTCTCTTGTAATGCATAATCCACTTTGGCCTTCTTCCTTACTAACAGTGAAATCCGTATTGTAGGTGTACTTTAAAAGTTGGTTGTTCTTTTCAAGCAAGAGAGAAGCAGAAGAGAAAAACAAGAAAGACATAAAGTATTTGCTTCTTGTCATCTAGGTGAAGATTGTACAAGAAGTCATTTATAACAGCCTATGAGCCTTAATTACAAAGTTTGTAGGTAGATAATGTTTAGTCCTCACACCGTAGCCTCTTCCTTCCTCTCCAGATTATTGTTCCTTGGAGCTCACAATGTGTCTGCATTTTCCTAAAAAATCATTGTATCTTCCTCTCCAGGAAGTGGCTTGTTCTTTTATAGCAAAGCCAATCTTTGTCCTCTTGAAAGGCTATATATCCTCTGCTGTCTAAGGACAACACCCTTGAACACATCTGTCTAGACATACTAGAGCATGCCTTCCCTCTTCCTATACTGAAGAACTGACATTCCCTTAAAACAGATTTTACAGCTAACTTCTTGTGTCCATGTAGATGCAGAACTGATTTTGAGGGGTATTTGTCCTTACATACAGTTGTTTTCATAAACATGCCTGTAAGATGAACCATAATTTTTCATAAGTAAGCCTCTATGGGTCACTGCTCATCCATTCTTTCCCATGCTATAAAACACAAGAAAACAAAATAAAATACATCATGGGTTTTTTTTGAGTAAGCTGGACCCTAACATTTCAAGAATAAAGGACAGCCTATTCATTCCCTGTTGATTCTTTGTGGTCCACTGGTAGGGAATGTGGGGTGTCCTATAAATGTTATTTGATAAAAGCTGAGGCTAGGCACCCTGCTGTTTTTAAGGATCATGCTGAGACAAACTGCTGGTAGGATATGCAAGAGAGCAGATTTGTTTATCCTTATTTCTCCGCTCACATCCCTGAGCACACATGGTTGCTGTTTTTGTTTTGACTATTTTTGACTTTTTTAAATGTGAGAAAAGTGGTTAAAATGAAGTCATCCCTGTCTGAAGTTGGGACTCGTGTGAAACAGTGGAAATGCTGACAGGCCTCTGGCTGGAGCAGAGTGAATAGCTGTCCTCCAGGGCTGGATGCTCTCCTGCCCTCCCAGTCCCATTCATAGCATTGTTCTCAAGGAAGAGGAAACCAGGCAGTGGCATAAGAAAGCCCACATGCTTCACACACTTTAGTTCACTGGGATTGCCCAAGACCTTGTAGCAACCGAGAATCTGGTGAAAAGTTGCAGTGATATATTTTCTTTTCTTACCTGCTTGAATCTACCTTATGATTTTCCCAAGAGCCGATCACTATGGGTTTAAGCATTCTGAATCACATCCGGTCATTAAGGTCTGCAAGCAATGACAGTGGATTGTGATCATTTTGTGTCCCTGATGTTACTTATCTGTGAATACATTTTGCTGTTTTCTTAATCTAGGAGTCATATTCTTCCCATGCAGGTTTTCTGTTATTTAAAAAAATTTTTAAAAAATGTTGCTTATCGTTAATAGTTATTTCTATTTGTGTGAAATATGCAGGCATCACAATATAAGACAAGGGTCACAGTCTAGTAGGCAATGTACATAGAGAGAATGAAAAGATCATTTTTACTGTAAGATGTTTGTACTTCAAGCTTAAGAAAAGTCAAGAGACGGAGCTTGTAGACCAGCCTTACAACCTTTAATTTTTTGTGTCATAGCTGAGTGATGTGGGTTTAAAACACCCTTGGGTATACAGACACATGCTTATAAGGATGCAAGTCAGTCTGTGGTAGAAGATATTTACATCATGGGTAGGAAGGCTCTGCAGAGGGATCTGGACAGGCTGGATTGATGAGCCAAGGCCAGTTGTATTGGGTTCAACAAGACCAAACCCTTGGTCCCCCACTTGGGTCACAACAACCCCATGCAGTACTACAGACTGAGGGCATTGGATGGAAAGCTGCCCAGTGGAAAAGGACCTGGAAGTGCTGGTCAATGNGTGGTTTAGCCTGGAGAAAAGAGGCTCAGGGGAGACCTTATCGCTCTCCACAACTGCCTGAAAGGAGGCTGTAGCCAGCTGGGGATCAGTCTCTTCTCCCAGGTAACAGGACAAAAGGAAATGGCCTCAAGTTGGCCAGGGAGGTTTAGACTGAATATTAGGAAAAATTTCTTCACTGTCAGACAGTGAAAGAGGCCGCCCCAGGGAAGTGGTTGAGTCATGATCCCTGGAAGTATTAGAAAAATGCGTTGATGTGGCACTTGGGGACATGATACAGTGGTGGAGTTGGCAATATTGGGTTAATGGTTGGACTCAATGATCTTATAGGTCCTTTCAAGGCTAATGATTCTATAATCATCTTTAGGTAACTAAATTAAGTCAAGCTAACTGTAATTCCAGGAAGAATGTCAAAGTGGAAGATATCAGTAGAGAGAGCTGAGATGGGCCATTCTAGAACCGTAGTTAAGAAACTAATTTTGGCAGCAGATAAGTTGGTAAATTATTTTGCTTTTGAGACAACGCCTTACATTTATGTCAGTGATAAAGTTGTTGGGAGTAGAGNCTTGGGGACATGATACAGTGGTGGAGTTGGCAATATTGGGTTAATGGTTGGACTCAATGATCTTATAGGTCCTTTCAAGGCTAATGATTCTATAATCATCTTTAGGTAACTAAATTAAGTCAAGCTAACTGTAATTCCAGGAAGAATGTCAAAGTGGAAGGTATCAGTAGAGAGAGCTGAGATGGGACATTCTAGAACCATGGTTAAGAAACTAATTTTGGCAGCAGATAAGTTGGTGAATTATTTTGCTTTTGAGACAACGCCTTACATTTATGTCAGTGATAGAGTTGTTGGGAGTAGAGTTTCACTCCAAGATAGATTTTTTCTTTTACTGAACTCAGGCTTGTGGGTAGAGTTTCACTTTTGCTTCTCTCGTATTTTGCTTCACCTGCTGACTCACCTGGGGAATAATCTCATTGGGATTTGTGGAAAATGCAGGCTGACAGACCAACACTTGGAAATACAGGGCATAGTATCTACTAAGTGTTATATGGAAGAAGTCATGTCTAATTTTTGTGGTGATCATGGCATTCAAAGAGTGCAGTGCAAAGAGATTTCTGCTCTTTAAAGAACTTGCAAAGATCTCTGTTTGTAAGTAGTCAATGTACTTGTCTTAGGAAAGTTCCAGAGATATTTTTTCCAAAGAATCATTAATATTTAACCCAAGTTTAATTGGAACCATTTGGTTTTTTTATCCAGAAGTTTATTTCTTGGAAGTCATTGGGACAGCTGTATGGTTTTAATGATCTAGTTTTTTAATGCAGAAATTACAATGTGGTTTTGTCAATGTATTATTTGCAACAGTGCCAAAAAAACCCATCACCAAGTGCAATTATTAAGACCCTGAGGAAAAGAAAGATCTTTTTATTCTGTTCTGATTAATGCTACATCGGAAGGCTTGAGGAAGAATTTTTGCATCATGTCTTCCTGGGTGAGACTGTAATAACTAAGTCCAGATGTCTATGTGATAGATTCCTGGAGCTGAACCTCCGAGCTTTGCTGTCCATGACGCTCTTATGGCACAGCTTGTCTTACAGTAATACAAATGATTCACAACTTAAGGAGATGCATCCTCTCCTTTGCCCTATGGGAATCCACTTGTGCACTTTTTTGAAGTATTATTGAAGGATTCACAAATATATAAGTGTTAACAGATTTATCCTTTTCCTTAATAAATCAGCAGCTGACTTGTAGTGGGATTAAGATATTTGACACAAATCAAAAGAGCCTATAAAAAATGTTGGAAATGACAAATTATCTCCTTGGTTCCAATCTGGCAGGCTAGACAGAACATCCTTCCCATTTTCAAGCCATTTGGAACCTGTTTATAGGCACTGTATCTCTCTATGTCCTGCAGCAATATTTCTCTCTTGTTTCTGCTTCAGCAATCGTTGAAACACATACTTAAATGCTGCTGAAACTAGACTGGATTTTAGCATGTGCCTTCCTGCATTGTGCTTCTCTCATGATCCTGTAAATCATATCATGATATAACAATTTAGTTGAAGGGATCTTAGGACCTCATCTGGCCTAAGCCCACTCCCCCACTCCAAATGGAGTCAGGTTTGAAATAACACCATGTAGCTCATGGCCTTGACTACCTTTGAGGATGAGGATTCTGCAGCAACCTCTTCTCCTGCCTGGGCACCTCATTAGGAAGACTTTTTCCTTATGTCTTATAACAGCTCTCCATTTGCAACGTGCATCTCTGAGAAGAATCTGTATTCTATAACCACCCATTAATTAGCTGTAGACAGCAATCAGATCTTTCCTTTGGCTTCTGTTCTCCAGGCTGAGTGAGCCCAGTTCTCTCATTCTCCCTTCCTGCATCATGTACTCACCCCCTTAAACATTTTCTTTCTGCTGTTGTTGCTCTAGTTTGTCTTTCTTGTACTGAAGATCCCCAGACTGGACACAACAGATCAGATTTCTCTCATATACACTGAACAGAAGGGGACACCACTCTGCTCAGTCTGCCGGCCGTGCTCTTACTGATGCAGAGCATGGCTCTCGTTCAGTGCTGCACAGCAATACTGATGCAGAGCAAGCAATGTGGAAGAGTGGGCACAAATCGCAAGCACTAAGCAGCTCCTGCATTTATTTATAACTATGTGAGATCATCTCTGTTCTTTGCCTGAGGGCTGACTCCTGCCATAAACAAGAAGAAAATCAGACTGGGAAAGATACACAAATTCAGCAAACACTGACTGCCTTTGAACTTTGGTTCAAAAACCTTTTAGTTTCAATACTGCATTTGATGATTTATTCATTAGTTTGTCACTGCTTAATGCAACATATTAGTTTAATGTATGCCTTCCAAGTACCTCCGCTGAGCCACAAATTTTTCTCACTAACGTTTGTGAAAAGTGCAGAATGCTTTTGCTCAGTTGAATTTGGCAAACTCAAATATCTCAGACAAAAAGCAATTTGTGGTGCACCTGTTTTACATTTGGGGATTCACACCAGCAAAAAAAGTATGTCTTCATGGTGTAGGTTCAATTTCAAGTGATACAGCTTCATTTTATGAGATTATAAACACTGTGTAGAAACACTATAAACACTAGGTGTAGAAAACCAAACCATGAAATCAATCAGAAATTATGCTATTAGTCTCTTTATATAGTTGCTGGTTAATGATCGCTTCGACCTCTCTGACATTTAAAGCTAGAGAAAAATAGGAGAAAAGAGAAAGAGAACACTAGAAGATGTTAAAGCTAACAGAAAAATATTTATAGTGTTCTTAAGAAACTAATCAGATGGATGGACAGATTCAACATTAGCAGTAACTAGGATCCATTTTTTCATCCCTGACCACTACCAAATAGAGGTTCCTGGCCTGGAATTCAGACATGCTCTTTGATTCACCTGCAGTCCCACAACTAGACAAAGCTAAAATATATTCTGATGAGCTCTAAGCTCCAAACTCTCACTAAATTCCTGTCCAGTATGTACAAGATTTTCCTAAATCAAGCTGTGAAGAAGTGCACAGACTGGAGTGACACATGCTGTACGCCAGTGAGTTTCTAGCACTAACTGTTGCTTTCACTGTATAAATAAAGTTCCATCTCTTTTGGATGACTTGGCAAACATTTAAGGCTCTTTTCAATGCTTAATATTTGCCTGTAAACACACGTGTCAATTTTTTGGGGGTGGGTTTAGTTATTGTTCATAGCCTTTTGTGGCCTCTGACTGACATTTCCTATTATTTAAACGGCTAATTAGTCCCTTTTTTATTAGGTGTAAATGTGTTTCCATGCTTTGACTGGCAAACACTAATCTCTGAACTTCAGTAGCATGTAGGAATGTATTGCCTGTTAATTGTGCCCTAGGGCATAGTGACTTTTAAAAGTGAAATAGCAACCATTACTTCTCCATATATATTACTGCTGTGCCTGAATTGTTGTAACATATGTCCAGTTGGATTATCAGTCATACACAGGGCAGCCATTCAAAACTAATTTTTCAAACAAGGTGGAGTTTCAGATATTACTACTAACAAAATACAACAATATCTGGTTGTTACACTTCAGTCCACAAGTGATTTCTTTCAAATGGCATTACCTTTTTTCTATTTCTGTCTATCCTAGTGACAGCATGAGTGCCAGATAGTGTGGGTGTTACCTGATTTTGCCCTTTATGTGTAATGATTTTAAATCCTTTTACATTCTGCTGCTTCTGTAAGGGCTTACTTGTCATTATACTATATACTTGAGATATTTTCTGTGTTCTGTGTCAGCAGATGTGCTCCCTCATTGTGTGACTCAGTGATAATACACTGAGTTTTCATTTCACTTATCAATGCTTTTGCCTTTTTGTCGTGGATGCTGAATGCTTTGTGGGATCTTATTCAGCCACCCACTCTTCCTTCTACAGGCCTTTTCCCAGAAACAATAAAATTAGTCAAGATTCCTCTTATTTGTCTCGAAATGCATTCCTTAATGTGACAATGAAGTCATGCAAAGATTCATTATCAGTTTAGGGCTAATTTAATATCTATTCCCTTTATTTTCTAAGCTAATATGTATCCTTGAAAAACATACAAGGTGGAAGACTCTGAAGGGACTGAAAGAATGGCACTGTACTTGTAGTGCTGAATGTTTTGGTCAAGGACTTCCTATGCAAGATTCTATAGTATCAAATTAATGCATTGCTTACACATTTTGGAATCCAAATGTGATTCCCTTAGAATTCCTAAGGAAATGACTCCATAACTGTGAGTGATTAGATACAATATGGAGAGTGTGTGTGTGATTGGAAGGGGAAGCAGTGTCCTTGATTGCTCAGTTTTATTCTTCTTGGGCTCCATTCCCAAGCATCTAAAAATATTCTGTGCTGATCCCTTTTATTCTGAGGCTATATCCTACTTCTTACTTCAGCTCCTACTTCCTTTTGGCTTACCCTCTTTTCATTCTGACCCCAAAAGATATACTGTGTAAAATTGCTTCAACCACAGATATCTAAAACCAGACAACCCAGTGGGTAACTGTGTCCTGTTTTTCCAAAGGAGGAATATTTGTACCTTCCACTAACTTCATTTAATAATGTGAATTCTTAGCACCTTTAAATGAAGGAAATGTGTATTGATGCTAAGACAAGAACCTCAGTACGAACTTTTTATCCTGTGTCATGCTTATAAATCTTTGTCAGAAAACTTGAAGAGTCCACAAGCTCTTGAAAGAAAGAGTAATATATACTCCATATTAATCCCTCAATCGGGCTAAAGTAGACTGTGCCTCTGCTTTCTGTTCAGAAAAAAACCACCAACATTTTGACAGTAAATTTGTTTTCCAAACAATTGTACATTACTACTTACCTATTGCACTGCTACTCTGCAAGGCCTTAGAAGGATGATTTTCAATGGGAAAAAGAATGTTGCTTGAAAAATAACCTGGCTGAAGTTTTGCTCAAGTGTTCACAGAGATGCCACACGATTTTACATGTACTACAGAGTGTACAGAAGGATGAAATCATCATAGGAAGATAGATCTTGAACAGTAAGTTACATTATCTGAGTGAAAGGGAATAAGGAATGAAGTCATACCGAATAGTAAAAAATAGAGTCAATATAACCACAAAAATGGTCAGCAGGAGATACTATAACTTTTTAAGAACACTTTTCCCAGTTTCCTTTCTCAAACGTACTTTTTGCACCTAACAGAAATGTGATTGCCTTTAGATCAGCAGTGCACGAGAAAAAAAATCAAAATGAGAAAAAGAGTTTCAGGAGGGTTAGAGAAACTTTGTTCTTTTGCAGCCATGTTACAGGACAGAAGATCACATCTTGCCAGTCCTGAGGGGTAGCTGCAGATGGAGCTTAGTGCAAGGTACTTCTGCACTTACTGGGCTGGATTGTATCTCACAGTGATATTGGACAGGGCTGGAGACTGACTGTGAGATCAGTGGCTGAGTGCAGTGAGGCTGCATACGGTATATCCAAGAGTTGATCAGGGAAACAAAACCCTCTAAGCTCCCTTGATAAACTTGTACACTCCATTTTCATTCTTAGATCCTTTTGTTTTGACTTATTTTTTTAATGGTCTGAAAGTCTGAGATCAAGAAATTACTGCTTTCAGTAGCAGGAATGTTAGAGCGATTCTACTGTTACTGCGTGGGCCGGGACAGAATTTTTATACTTCTCCTCAAGTTTCTTCCTCCTTAGTGTAACAGTTTCCGTGCTTTCACCAGTATCTCTGTGGTTTACAGCCTTTCCCACTATTGCAGCCCTATGTCTTGATATTACTGTCATCTCTGGCTTCCCTGTCACTCTACTCAAGAAATGATGAACTAACTTCTATATTTACCGGTTGTCAGCGATGATTTTGTTGCCTAATTTTGTGGGCAGCTTACATGCCAGTCTCCAAAAGTCTTGAATTTCAGATCCTGATGCTTTCTGAAAACCAGATCTGCTTAGTAAATTTTTTGTTAGGCATTTATAATTAGGATGCCCAACACCACTACTTCAGTGGTGGAAATTCTGGCTGTTATAGGCCTGTTTCTTTCCTGCATAAGTATTTTGACATAGGACAGCTTTGGTTATTGACAAGATCCTCCAAGGATACAGAATCCCATGTTCTGATTGTTTTCTTCTCTATATGGAGCCATATAGAGAATGGGTCGTACTCTATGAAGATTCTCTCAACTCCTCCAGCAAAGTCCATGGACCCAGAGGAACATCCACCATTACTTTATGATCCCCATTTTTAAAGATCCGTTGCTTCGGTCAGCCTTTGAGTCATTGAAATTGAGAGGTGAGATAAACTTGTTGTTAATTTTTGTATTTGCTGAAGTCTGGGCTTGCCATAACCTTGTTTTAGTTATAAGACACAGAAGCTGTGTTTTGTCTTTCAGTAATGGCTTTGATTCTGGCTGGTTGAATAAAACCCTGTTGAATAAGAAAGTCCAGTTAAGTTAGGAGAGGTAATTCAACAGCGTCATGGGTCTATGAATGATTCCAGTCTTTCTTGGCTAGAAAGGTGTACATAGTTTTGTTCTTCAGCTTTTTCTTAAAAAAAAAAAAAAAGTAATTTTAAAAAAAAGAAAGAAAAGATAAATGATTGGAGGTAAGTAGGTACTAAAATAAACCACATTTGTATAAATTGTGATAATTTTTCTAAATTTTCTCTTGCCCTATGTTGGTAACCTGTTCTGCAAGTTCTGTTTATGGTGCTCAGGAGCGCGTCACTAACTGCAATGGGTTAAATGAAATTCTGGGGTTGGAATAGAAAAATATCACATCTTTCTTAGTTGTTTCCAGCAACTTCCAGTAGTCTGAGCAGAAGAAAAATATTTTAAGGTATTCTCCGTCTTTCTTCTTAGAAAAATATACCGACAAAGGATTGGTTCATCTGCCTGCTACTAATTGTCAGATCACATAATCAGTTGATTTTTATGGGATTATTTTTTAAATCTTTCCTGCTTCTACAGCATTAACTCCTGCAATATCCTTTGATTCTGGTGCTAGCATTATTTTTCTTTCACTGTGATTAGTTAATGACTACTTCCATTTCTATAGCAATCATTGTTTCTAAGTTTCTATGTCATTGTGCCCAGGCCCAGTGCTGTCTGTCAACACACTTCACGTTCTGTTTTTTTAATTAGTAGCTGGAAACACATAGTAGAAAAGCACAAAATGATGTATTGGTATGTTCTGGAAAACGGCCCTTGTGATAGCTTTGAGGAACTACTGTATAAAGCTGTTAAAAACAATTTTAAAGGCTTAAATATTTAAAACATTAACATTTAAAAGAGTGAAGTGAATTATGACCTGGACATTTTTATTCTGTAGTTGCAGCAACTAGAAAGAGAGATTGAAAAAAAGATAAATGTATGGTTATGATACTTAAGCCAGACGCCAAGGACTCTATTTTCTGTTCCGTGACAGACTTTTTCTTTAATTATACAATTATATTTCCATTTTCTTGTTTTTCTGTTTCTTTCAAAAGATAGGAAGATGTCAGGTCCCTTTCAGCTGCTTCAATAAGGATTATTGATTTCCCAGCAAGTACAACTTCAGTCTAGATATAAAAGGACAATGCGAAAGGAGAAAAAAATAAAAGGAAGCAATTCCCCTTCTAGATAAAGTTAAAAGTTTCTATTAGATAAAAAACCAAAGCACTAACAAGAAAAGAGAAGAAATACATGGAAAATGTCACCAAAGAAGAAGTAGTCACTTGTGAAGGAAAGAAAAATGAAATGGACTTTCGGATCAGCAGCCTTTTGACTTGCAAATTCGTACCAAACAAGATGAGACCTTGGTAATGGTTAAAAATAAAACCCAACAGAATGAAACTATAGACAAAACACTCTCAAAGAGTGCCAACTGAAAATGAAACAGTGTACTATACACTGTCACGTTTCCCAGCACAATAGAAGTGAAAGATGCCAAAAAGAAAAAAAAATAGAAAGGTGCAGGTGAGGATTAACTTATGGGGAAACACTTAAATGTCCTGATGGTTGCGATGAGGAAACATCATTAAGTCTCTGTTCTCTGAAATAAAAGGAAACTGTAAACACAATGACAAAGAAATGTGACCGAAGCGACTGTGGCATCTGACTGTGGGCTACACACTGTTCAGAGGCAGACAAGCCTTCTGCAGTACTACCCAAAGCAGAATAAAGGAAACAACTGCTGACAAATAAGGGAAGCAGAGATTCAATTTCTCAAAGGAATATCAGTCCTTCATCCACAATTCCTCAAGCTACTGCTTGTGGGTTAATTTTAATCCTGGAAACAGTAAACCACTGAGTAATTTTAATTTCCGTAACTAAGCCAGAAGAACACACGCGTTCTCCACTCAAGCAGGCAAGTCAAATGAATCAGAGAAAAACAAACATAAAAGCAGTTTAGCCAGCTTTTCATTGAATTAAGTGAAAAGCTCTGTAACAACACCACAAGTAATTGTCTTTTTTGCCTAAAATGTTGGGTATTCTCTGCATTAGAAAACACTGACAAGCCCTGAAACAGAGTGCTAAATGGAGGGGGAGGGAAAAAAGCAGCAGCAGATATTCCTCATTCAGCTTATAGGTTTAAAGACAGAATTTAAGCAACCACCCCAATACATTGGGGAATACCTTAGGTATTATGATAAGCCCTTATAATAAGGAACGTCATCAAAGTTTTATGTATAGAAGTAGGAGTTGTGTTCAGTTTAGATTTCAGCAGGAATAAAAATCAGTATCAGTTACTTACTACTACTTCTGGTTTGAATTGTTGCTGACTTCACTGTGAAAAAGCCTAAGTGGGCACAGAATGGATACTTCTATGAAGTCTTAATCGTGTTGGCAACACAGCATAATAAACTGACTGAAGAAGGTTTTCGGCACAAAAAAAGGAAAGACAGGAAAACTAGTACCAGAGATTTTAAACTCATTTTCTCAGAAAGGAAAAAATATTTAGGAAGTGTTTCAGTTTTCCTGCCTTCTGGGTAGTATGTTTCTAGTTGACAATGAAGCAACTGCATTCACCATCTTCAGCAAGACTTGGTTGCTGAAATAGGCAGCCTAAAGGCCTTCCAACTTAACTGCTATTCCACCTTTGCTTAGGAGAACATCCTAAGGATAATTTTTTAAAAAATTATGTCTCCATGAGACAAAAGCACCCAGAAGGTAGATCCTCCTTGTGGAAACCAGGCCAAGTCCATGGAGCACATTGCAGTAGAGTGTTTTAGCTCAGAAATAACATCAACCAAATATGACTGTACTGTTACCAGATCTATGCTGGCTCAATTCAGTCAACTCAACCCATTCATCTCCTTAGTATTTCCAGTTCAAAGGTTAGCAATACTACCAGGATGACTTGAGGTCTGTCTGCATCTTTTGGTGCAGGTGTGGTTGGGTGCCCACTTTGGTCCACGTGGCTTGTGATTTCTGTTGGCTCACTCCAGGCCTTCAAAGGTGTGCAGACAGTAGAAAACATCAATTACATCTAAATCTAGGCCTAAATGCCTTTGCAAGTAAATTCCTCAGAAAATACCAGGTATTAAGTGGCATTAAATCACAACACATTTCAAAAGCATTCATCAATATCTTGGCTAGAAAAGAAGATAGAAACCTCTGAGACATGCTAAGCAAGAAGCCCGAGGGACAACTCCGTTGTCCAAACGTTGGCATCTGGTCATTGTACACACTCCGGGGAATCCCTTCTGGATTCTGGCCATTGCTCATGAGAGGCCTGGGCTCACGGGACCAATGCATCTCTGGATGCACAGCTCACATGCCACAGGTCATTACAGGTAGGGTCAGACACCTGTGTCTGGCCCTGCAGAGGGGCCAAAATGGTAGGGTTGCTTAAGGAACATGAAGAAGTATCTGAAGATTTGTCTCCTCAGCAGGGCTGAAGGAAGAAATATTTCATGTTATGGGACTTCAAGGAGCACTCTGTCCTGGTCAGACAGGGCTGGCAAAGACTTTTCATGCCCTCAGTACATGTGGTCAGTGAGAAGTAGGCTGGTTCAGAAATGAGTACGTTTCTCATTTTCAAAATGTTGCAGAAGTTCATCTGTTGCTTTTTTGAAATATCTTCAGGATCCTCAGGCTTAGAGGAGAGACAGAAATGCAAACAGGTACATTTCCTGTGAAGCACAAACCGAGGCATTCACTTTCAGAACCTCCTATTTGTTTTTGAATAGACTGGATTTTTGCAAGCACCTTGCATTTTGTTTCTGTTGTGCAGCCATCTTTTGAAAAAAGAGGCAGTTTTGGTGGTTGAAAAACTATTTCAGTTTCATTTTTAGAGGTTTATCTACTGGAACAGCAGTATATTTTGTTTTGGTTTATCTTCCAATATTCTTTTCTGCAGAAAGCGCTTATCTCTTTCCTTGGCCGGATCCAGATTTCATTCCCTATAGTTGCAAGTCTCACATTACAAAGTTATCTGTATATACATATACGAGAGAGCAGAATACCCCAATAAAACCAACTTTCGAAATTCAATATTTTTGTACAAAATGCTTAAAATAGCTTACCACAATCTGTGAGTCAACCTATGAGTCAATCACAACTTCATGGAACCGAAGCAGAAAAGTACAGCAACTTAGGTTCTGAGCAAATTCTTCAGAAATATCTGCTGTAAGTTTGGCAATCATACATTGGCAATGACATAGGGGGAAAAAAAAGGATGTATTCGTTCAGAATCTCAGAATTGTTGTGACCCATCAGTGTGAAACGGCCTTGAAACGGCATGGTGGTTTTGCATGTTTGACAATTGAGTTAAAACTGGGATAGCTGTAGGGAATGTCTACGGAAGCATTTCTGTCCTATGAGAAGAGGCAATTATAGTAAAAATAAAGTTGATTTTGTGTCTGACGTAAGTATATATCAAGGAATAAATACCTGTAAATAGGATTTAAGCTTGAAAGAAAAGTTAGCATGAAACCAGGAAAATATAATCTCAGCAGGAATTAACTTAAGCTGGAAATAGGAAGAAATTCTCTAAAGTGTGGGAATAAGTTTCTGTGACAGCAAACAATCTAAGCAATTAGCATTGCTTTTTAGAGAAATGAGAGTTGTATGAGCAACACAAATACCTAAATGGTTCGTAGCACAACAAAAAGGTTCCTCCTCCAAAAGGCTTTGGAATCTGTTGACTAGTTTGAATTGAAGCTGATACTAAGGAATAGGCTTTAAAAGTAATTGTATTCCTAAAATTTTCATGAAAATAAGGGCTAGGTAGAGAGAAGCCATATGAGAAGCAATAGTCTTTAGTGTGAATTCATGGTCTTATTAGTCACCAGCACATCCCTGTGCTCACTAGGGCATTTAAAAGCCATGGAAAAGCATTGAGCAGAGCCCACACTTTCTCAAGCATGGAAGCCTCACACTACACTGGAAAATTAGTTTTAGTAGTTCCTCTGCTCACATGTGGTGCATTGCTAACACTGGAGCCTGTTACACAGTGAAAGGGTTTGAACAGTGTGCTTGTCTGCAGAGGGTCTGGTTTTGATGACTTCACCGAGACAAAGTATTTTCTGGCCTGGTCACTCCTGCTGTGTGAAATTAGACACATAATTTCATTTTTATATGAACTTCTTACATTTACCCTTCACAAAGCAGTCAAACTGACACCTTCAGCTGAATCATACTTTAAAGTGTTTGAATTAGATGTGCTACTAACATAGCTTTTTTTTTTTTTTTTGAGTCATATTAATGATGAACAGTTATGGATTTGCCCCCACCTGGATGCAATGATAATTTCAAACACTCTGAAATTCTTTAAAAGTTTGTGCTGCTCCGAGAAATTACAGGTAGAGGGGAGATTACCTTTTGGGTGCTCTTCTGTTTCACAATTATGAAGTAGTTCCGTGGCAACTTCAACAATAGCTTTCATGGAACAGGAAATACAAAGTGTTTATTTTTAGGTGTTCATTTGGTATGTCCTATCCCTTAGGGCTGTGCCTATTTCCTCTCTTAATAAGCCTCATCCATCTCTCAAAAATGATGGGCATCTTAACTTCATTGCTGGCTGAGCATGCAATGCTTACATCCGCAGTGAAAAGAGGATGAGTAGCCATTTCCCAAGGTTCTGAAATCACAAGCACACTTTGTGTTTTGCCATGAGGAGGTCCTACACATAGGCATGGGTGAGTGCAAGGAAAGGATCCCTCCCATTTCCAACCCGTTCCCAGCAGAGACCCAAGCAGGCGGCTAACTTGTTTTTCCATGGCTTAGTGACAGACGTTACCGTAGGCATTGTCTGATACTCAGTGACCAGCCATCACCAGAGGGGCAGGGGTGACATACTTTCAACATTACAAATTTGCTTCTTTGGTCAAGCCTGAAAACCCCTTGAAAGCAGAAGGTGGCTGGTGTAGTAGGGTGCTTTTGCGCTCATGGCAACCTCCCCGTTGTGCCCGCTTCTCTGTCAGACGTTCTTGCTGTTTCTTCAGCTGTTTCTTGGCTGTGAAATCTCGTTAGCAGAAACTTTCCTCCTTGTGGTCCTTCTAACTCCCGACTTGGACTTGTGAGTATGCACATGTTAAATAACAGCGGTAGCTACAGCAGCAGCAATAATAAGGGAAAGTTTAGCGCTTTGCCTGTGTCAGACTATGGGTACTTACGTGATCTCTGTTACACAAATCGTGAGCAACTTTGTAGATTATCAGTGGTATTTAGACAACTACATCCCTCATTCTGATGGGAGCTAGGCACTTCAATGCCTTTAAGGATTTGTGCCTCTGGGGCTTTTTCCAGATAACAGAAGTCTATGGCAGAGTTGGTGGGAGATAAACTTGAATTGCCCACATCTAAGGGCTGGGGGAAGGGCAGGCACTGCCACCGACAGAGCGAGCGCAGCTTTTCCTGGCTGCGGCATTCCTGGTCTTTATAGAAAGCCTGGAAAGAGCATGGAGAGCTGGCATGCTGACTGCCTTAAAAATGACTACCTGAGGTTAGACGGGAGCTAAGGACCACCGACCAGAGCTGGGCACAGTGTTGCAAACAGTAACAGGACACAAACCTGTGTCTCTGTGAAGGGGGGCAAGGGAGTGCGTGAATACAGCTGTAGGGTTGCAAAGCCACCAGTGACATTCAGCAGCTTTCACAACCAGCTCTACCTTGCAAGCTAATGGAAACCCGGATGATCTGGTTTACATTGGGATTTTTTTTCTGTTATGCTTTCACAACGAAGGAGGCACGAAAAAACGGGCAACATTAAGGTTGTTGTTTTGGGGTTTTTTTTCTAAAAAAAGGGACTCTGCTCTTTGGACATCGGAAATCCCATTCTGTTTTTGTATAGAAAAGTTTCTAAATTATTCTTGAAGGTTCCTCATATTCTCTTTCCCTAAAATTCCTTTAACTCAGCCTATCTACATGTGTGAAGAGGAACATTATGTTTTCTTTTTGATTGCAAGCAGGTTCATTTAAAGAAAATTATTTGCATTTTCTCATAATGAGCCACTGCCACTCATTAGTCGGCCAAAGTGATTCCATCCTGCAGGCAGCCAGATGCCAGAAAACACTCAAAGCAAGAGACTGACCCTTCTGCTCTTACTGGACATAGACTTCCCTTGGAAACGGGTTTTGTATCCCATTAAGAAAGGCAGGAACTCGCCTTTAATAAGAGCTAATAAGAAAGTTTATAAGAACTATTTTAAGAGTAAGAATTGTTCTTTCAAATCCTCTCTTAAGGAAAGAATAACTCTTTAAGAATTGTTTAACAAGCGATTGCATCAGCAACATTGAATTTGTCTGTATATCCAAAAGAATCTATGCACCCCCTCTTTTGGACTGACATGGTCCTTCTAGAGCAGGAATAAAATGTCTTTATTACTTATTTAAGGGAAAGCAAGCCACGATATTTTTAAAGACTGTGACAGGAAAGCATGTGTCCCAAACTGCTTTTGGAAACACTGCGGGTCTTCCTCAGATGTTACTTATCTTTTCCTGCTAAGAAACTGCTGGGACTTGCAGCTGGCGTGAGCAACGTGTACCCTGTGTCCAGGCCGGTGCGGAGACGGAGCCCGCCCGTCCGCGGAGGGGATTCAGGGCATCCACACCCCCCCGCAGCCGTGCGGGCTGGCACCCCCCGGCTCCCCGGGCGCCCGTAACGGGAGGCGCCGGCAGCGCCCGGCTCCCACCCGGGAGCGCCGGTATCGCCGTGCAGCCGCATCCCCGAGGCCAGAGCCGGCAGCGGGGAGACGGGGCAGCCCCAGCACCGACGGGGAACGCATTTGCTCCTTCCCGGTGACCGAGGCTTTGTAATCTACATCAGACCGGGGTTAAGTGAGGGGGAGGAGGAGCAGGGAGAGCCTCCTAATCCCTGGTGTCTTTGTTCCGGCTTGCACACATCGGAAGCAGGGCCGAAGCCGTGCGATCGCTTTGCATGGAAGAGGAAAGACATTTGCAGGCACTTTTGCGCATCCTGGCCTCCTGAGCGGGGCTGGAGGAACGGCGAGGGACACCCCGGTACCCTGCTCCGCCGCCGCATCCCTCCCAGCTCCCAGCCCGCACTCGCTTTTCTCTCCACAACCCTCTCGCCCCCACCCACTCCCCCAAGATCAAAAGCTCCTTGCTGCTGCAAAAGGACTATTTTCTCAGGCGCCCTTCCCCACCACGGCTTTGTGAAAAGGACAATAGACTCCTGTGTCAGTGTTGTTGGCACCAGCCTTGCATAATACAGGAAGCAGCATTTCCTTTCGGGGGTGGAAAATTAACTTGGACCGTGCGTTTCTCTTTTTATTGCTGACCGTACACACCCCGGGAAATNCCCCACGCCCGCCGCCGCTCCCGCCCTGCGCAGCGCCCCTGAGCTCCCGCTGTCCCTGCGTCTGCCTTGGGCTGAAGGTGGCACGGCGACGCACAGCCTCTCTTGTTCTGTGAGTATCAACGCAGCCTGCTTATCTCCTTACAGAAAAAACAAACAAACAAACAAACCGAAAAACAAACCAAAACAAACAAAAAAACCCCAAACCACCAAAAAAGGGGTCTGTTTCCAGTTGTGAGAGTTAAAAAAACCAAACTGGGAGCTCTGCCCTTTGACAGCTCATGGTACCCCTAAAGTCTGATTCCACAAAATAGGTTTTAACCGGTTTCTTCTAAGGATGTTAGCCCTTGCACAATGGTTGTCCCAGGAAAGACACACACTTGTTAGTAAAACATTTGAATGCCTTTCTAATCCAGTTCTCCCCAGGAGAGATTATAGGGTTAAAAAATGCATAGCCTCTTATAGACATAGATCTTTGGGTCAAATTTGGCTGCAAAAAGACTGTGTATGTGTAAAATATAATACACATTCCATAATTGTCCCTCAAATGATGTTACAGTCTTCACTGCCTTGTGGTATTCAGGCAAAAGTTGGTTCGTATTCAGTGACTGCAGCCCAGTTCTGGCTTCTCCATCTTCCCTCTGCCCACTCTTGGGACTGAGAAGTCAGTGCAAACTCCAACAATCTCAAGAGCTCCTGTCACCAAAATCTTCTGGTCTGCTCTTCTTGTCTTTCCCCTTTTTTGCCAACAACAACCTAAAACATCCCCTTCAGGGGATGACTCGGTATCTTTGCAAGGTAAGGACACACATGAACCATATCAGCAGGTCCTGGTACTTGTGAGGTTAGTTTGTGCACAGATCATTCTCCCTCCTAGACCTGTAATGGATTCTGTGTGCTGGACCTAGTGACAAGAGAGCATTCCCAGATGAGATTTGTAAGCACCAGGTGGGCAGCTCTGAGGCTTGTTGAGTCAGCAGGCAACCCTTTTCTGCATCCCCCATTCTTGTTGATCTGCCAGTTAAGGTTTTCCTGCACCGAAGGAAGCGAAGATACCCATTTCATAGCATGGAAATCACACCGATGCATCACTGAAGTAATGACTGCCCACATCTCCACAAGTATCTCGTGTAACTAGAAGTGAAACAATCTTTTAACTATTCCTGTCATATAGTTTAATTTTTTTAACACTTCATAACTTTTTTTGCTTATTTTCAAGGAAGTGTTCTGTGGAAAAGAGCTATCTTAAAACCGTTGTCTTGAACATTTCAGTTATAATTTTAGTGCATTTTTACTCCCACTGGACCAGTGGAGTTCTCCTTAGTCTTCCTCTGTACAATATCATCCTTGCTACTAGCAGATGGAGCTGGAGATATATCTGACATGGTTTTGGGCAAGCATTGCAGCTAGAGACAGCTATGTGAGGTTCTGGACAAACATTGTAGTGGGTCTTCTTTCTTTCCACCTGTCCAGTAGACTTGCATTGATACTGACTTAGCCCAGTTTAGCCCTGGACCCGGAACTCCAAACTTGTGTCCTGAATCCTGTCTCCTGAAATGCCTTTCCTTGTGGTTGTGTAAGTGGACCAGCACATGGGGCAGGGAGTACACTGATCCTGCTATTTGGGGCACATGTGGTGTAACCATATGCATTACTCTGGTGTTGCAGGACCTTGACAGTGCTGTATGCATCTCACTTTTCCCAGTACAGCTCCCAGTACACTCCTGTGAACACCATTTCTGTGGCCAGATAACTGTTTGCTTTTGTTCACATTTTGTATCTGATTTGTTCCAAAACAATCAGGCCATAGGCATTTGTGCACATCACTGAGTCACCAGCTTCTCTGTGAGCAGCAGCTGCATGGGCTCCCAGCATGGAGGCCTGGTTTGTGTTACGGTGAGGGAAACGCTAAACCTCTGGGAGTTAGTGCTTGGGGTGGTAAGAGGAAAAGAGCTCTCCATTGTAAGTTTGGTTTTCTTTTCATGGCCCAATATTTTCTTGGGTAGTTTTCCCTTTTTGACGTGTTTTGGTTTGGTTTTGTGGTTCTTTTTCGGACCTTCTGGTTGTCTTTCCCACTGAAAGGCAGTGACCTTGGCCCCGTTCCACAGGGAGGATATGCAGTCAATCCTTTCATGTGGTCTTGACTCTTTCTAAACACTTATCCTGGTACATTCACGTACTTATGGCTCCAGGAAAGGCATATATATATCCTCTTGGATGAAGAGAAGAAGAAACGGTTGGGAACTAAGTTTCAGATGCCTGGGAGATGAAGCCAACAGCACTACGTCACCACCACACTAACCCTGCTATGCTGAAAGTAGGTCATTCCCATACTGATGCAGGTGTGAGTGCATGTGAGTGGGGTCAGCATACAGTGAAAATGTGTACTAGCATTCTTCTATTGTACTTGTGTTTTTCAGGGACAAAAAAAATCTTGTTCCACTCTTTTTTTTTCCTGTTTGGTAAAATATTGCTGAATGCACATGTAAAACCAATTGTGTAGTATTTTGTAAGAAAATGTGCATTGTAGTAGATTTTGCTTTTAGTAAGGTGTTGAAATCACTGGCATTCTGCTGTATGGTCCTGTCCAGAAGAGGAGATGTGGGCAGAGCCAAAATTGTGTTGGATGTGCCACAGACCAGTGAGGGCCAACTGATTCTCAAGTGAGCCAGGGTCAGTAAACTGGCAGGTGAGAGCAGTTGCCACACCAGCAAGGAGCCAGAATGTGGAATGACAAGTTTGGGTCAGGATCTGGTCCAGAGACAGTGATCAAGGTCAGACCCCATCTGGTGGTTGCCCAGTAGGGCCACAGTGGTGTTACAAGTCTGGGCACTGATGTACCTGTGTGAGCTGTGGTGCAGCATAGGCAGGGGTACTCTCCAAGCCCAAGTATTCCAAACTTCCCAATAAAATACTAGGTAACTGAATTAATTGCTCACTCCAGCTAACTAATTACAATGAAAAACAAGCAGCATCAACTTACATGCACCCACTGCTTCTACTTTCTTTTTATGGTTAGACAGCTGCCTACTTTGCCTGCTCTCAGAAGTGAACCTAAGTCTGATGCATATGAATACTGAATGGACACAGAGTCAAGAGTCTATATAACATAGGGTAAAGCTCAGCCTTGCTGAGGGGAAGTGTGGAGGCCAGTGGGCCTGTTGACCGTGGGACAACAAGGGTCCCCTGGAGAGAAGAACCCTGAGTGGCACCCCCTGGTTAGGGAGACAGAAAAGGCCTCTCCCAGGATGCTTTGTTTCATTATTTTAATGTACTCCATTTCTGTTTCCCTGGTTGGCCTGTTGGCCTCCCTGCCCCTTTCTACCTTATGGGTTCCGGTACCAGAAGGTTCTCCCTTCCCTGTTCCCCTACTGGACCTTGCTCCCTCACCACTCCCTCAGAGTTTCCCCATTGGCTCCCGTACCGTAGTCCTGCCTGTGTACTGCCCCAGTGACCTCAGATTATTGGTCCCTGATGCTCTCCCCACCTCTACTGACCCCGTATATAAACCTGGACCCTCCCACTCCCCTTATGTTCATCCCTGGACACTTTGATGCATGTTGGTGTGCTAAACCTCCCCTGTGGAACTCCATATGAAGACCCTTCCTGTCTCTTTGCCATCAACTCACTTCTGGAGCTATCCAGTGTGTGTGTGTAGTGGCCCTGCCGAGCGGCTTCGTACTGAAGACGCTTCTGGAAGGCCACGGAAACCACCATCCACCCGCCGCAGCAGGAAAGCACCACCACAGCTGTAGTTTATGTTTCTGCATACATGTACCCATGCATGTGCCCGGGGAGGTGTAAGTAGCTGTCCTAGTAAACACCGTAGTACAGAGAAGAGGTCTCAGCTTTTGCTTTTCACAGTCCTTGAGAAAACTAAGGATAATGGTGATGGTAAATGGGATTTACTTGATGGTGTGCTTCTTGAACTCTGTTCCTGCCAGAGGATGTCAAAATAATAGTGATTGGAAACACGTCATTGAAGAGAGAGGAAAAGAGAGTCAGAGGAAGGTCTTGGGTAGAGCAAACCCAGTCCATCTCACCTCACATCTTGCTCCAGGTTACAGTCTCCCCAGTAGCTAGATCAGTACAGAAAGTGCCAGTACTCTTCTAGTTCTTACAGTTCACTGCGTCTCCTGTTGTATGGATGTGCTTGCTGCAAGCAATGCCAGTAAAATGACCTGGGCAACTCTCCACAGTAAGCATGCAAGTTGCGTCCTGGATTATTTCACCAAACCGTTTTAAACTGAGCCCCAGAAACAGTTCTAAGCCTCAGAAACAGCTATGCCAGTGGAACTGACAAGGGACTGTGGGGATGGAGGATGGTAGACAGGAAGCGTTGGAACCTTTCACACTGGTTCTGCAAAAATGTTAATGTTTTCAGGTGATCAGCTGAAATATTGCTTTGATTAAATTTTCAGTCCTGGATGCAGCCAGTCATCTTAAAAGAAGTTGGCAGATGCAGGTTCTGCAGAAGATCTGCAGAGGGAGGTCCAGTCTGCTCTGCTTTGACATCTTTCCTTCTCTCCCAACAGCAAGAGCTTGGGACCGTCTCAAAGACAGTCCAGTCTGTTCCTGTGAGGTGTCTACCTCTCTGCTGTGAGTACAACAGACGCTATGCGGTCCCTCAGCTGTAACTTTGACCCATGCAGTCTTCTTCTATGGGCAGGCACCTGCTGTTGCAGGTGCTGGTGGTGGCCTTTTGTATAATGCTGTGAACATCGGAACCAGTGCCACAAGGAACTATTCTGAGCATCGGTGCAAATAAGGAATTGTTTCCATGACTTTCTAGAAAGAGTCAGGTCCCATGGGGAGGGTATCAGCTTCTGGTGTGAATGAGATTTTCCAGGCTCTTTATTTTTACTAGGTCCATGGGAGCTGTCCAAGGAATTTCTCTCAGAAGACTTGGCTAAAGCCTTAACCAAGGAAGTTCAAGTGCCCTATTTCCATTTGGGAGTAGAAACCAAAACCTCAGAATGTGTCCCAGTGACTTGACTAAGTCACATCCATAGGAGAGCTGCTAGTCCATCTAACTCCTGAAGCCAGACATTCAAGAGAGAGAAAGCAGACAAGGAGCAATGCCCGGGCTGATCATTCAACTACGAAAAGTCCGATGTGCTCAGGGTGTGTCACTGTTCCTTTGTCATGGTAGTCTGCTGCTCAACGTGGACCTAAGGTCTGAGTGCCTTGATTACCCACCTTCTCAATCAGCTTTCCTGCTCATTTTCTGTGTTGTTCCAATGAGTCTTGTTGGCCAGGGAGGGGCAAGGGATGCAAATTGGAGAGTTGGTGCTTTTGCTGCCTGACAGCTTGATGATTTTAGTGTCAAATATGTGGGTTGTTCAAGCAAAAGCCTTACTCTGATCTTCCTTCAGAGCAGAGTAAAATTCAACAATACAAGGTACTGCTGGGCTGCAAGTGAACACTGTAAACAAATGTTGTCTGCTGTGAAGGCTGTTTCCTCTCTCTCTTTTTCAGCTTCTGTAGTGCTGGAGATTGAGCAGATGATCAGTCTTGCAAAATGTTTGCCTGATATGTTTCAGAGGGCTTGCTCTCAGCTGCTAAATTTGGCTGATTTCCTTTCTAGTATTTAGTAATAGTATTTTTAACAAATGCTAGAAAAATTAAAATTCCAAGATTTCAGAGCTGAAGGGAACATAACAATGGTTATGTATCCATTATTCATAGAAACATAAAATCATAGAATATTCTGAGTTGGAAGGGACCCACAAGAATCAAGTCCAACTCCTGGCCCTGCACAGGACGTCCCAAGAATCACGCCATGTGCCTGAGAGCATTGTCCAAACACTTCTTGAACTCTGGCAGGCTTGGTGTGGTGGGGAAGCTATTTCAGTGCCCAGTCACCCTCTGGGTGAAGAACCTTTTCCAAATATCCAACTTAAACCTCCCATGACATTCCCATGGGGCCTGTTACTGGTCACCAGAAAGAAGATCTAAGCTCCTAGCCCTCCTCTTCATCTTGTAAGCTATAGACCACTATGAAGTCTCCCCTCATTCTTCTCTAGGCCGAACAAACAAGTCACTTGAGCTGCTCCTCTCAAGTCTTGCTCTCGAGGCCATTCACCATCTTTGTCCCATTCCTCTGGACATACTCTAATAGTTTGATGTCCTTCTTATGTTGTGTCACCCAAAGCTGCCCCCAGCACTCGAGGTGAGGCCACACCAGTGCGGAGCAGAACGGGACAATCCCTTCTCTTGCCCAGCTGGCGATGCTGTGCCTGACACCCGCCCAGGATATGTTTGGCCTCCTGGCTGCCAGGACTCACTGGTACGACTCACTAATATGAGTCACACTGCAGACTTATATTCAACTTGCCGTTGACCTTTCCTGTGGCGCTGCTCTCTAGCAGAACCTGACCTACAGACCTGTAGTTATCAGGGTCATCCTTCTTGCCCTTCTTGAAGCCTAGGACATTTGCCAGCTTGCAGTTGAGTGGGACTTCTCCAGATACATGCTCGTGCTCCCCAGGGGCTCGCTGTGAGAGAGTGGGGGCAGCGCCGTCACTCCTGGCTGCATCCCATGCTGAGTCAGCCTCTCTTGTGCAAGTGTCTGGTTCCATGTGTGGGCCTCTCTTGGGTTTCCCCTGGCTCTAGAAACTCGCCCTATTCTCCACAATCCCCTGCTCTGCTGTGAGATGTGCTTGTACCAGAGCTGTTCGCCTCAGTGAGTAATGGTTGAATTCCAATGATAAATTTGTCCTCACATAAGTCACCCACTACTTAGGATCAAACCAAGGCCTAAGATTCTGGTACGAAGAAATGATATTGCCTGTGGGATAGACTTTTGCCTGGGACAGATCTATGACTCTCTCCTTAGTGTTTGTCCAGCCACAGCACCTAAACTACTCTTCAAAGGTAGTTTGCACCCTGCTAGGTGTTGCAAATTGTGTGGTAGCAGTACACACACACAAAAAAAATGAAGTACATTGCATGCAGCCCTTCCCTTCACACACACATTGTCCATCTGTCCAGATATTTCAACTTAGGTGTTTAGAGTGTTTCATCCACTTCCAGGCACAAGCTTCCTACTGTACCTTCATTCTGCTTTGTGGGAGTATCTGCTTCTTCCTTCTTCCCCATATCTCACTACTAGGGTCTTTTCAGTCTACAAGTTCCACATCTTATCTCTCCCTGACCTTAACATATAAAAGAGTGAAAAGAGATTAGGAGCAGATCCTCAGGTTTGGCCTCCTTGGTCCTCAGCTGCTTAAGTGGATCAGGAACTGATGACATCTGTTGGAGAAGGAAGAAGCTATGTCTTGCTAAAGAAATGTGGTCTTTGGAGGGCCATGTCTGAATGCAGCTGTGATGTAGGAGATGTGAAGAGGACGGGGAGGAACTGGTGTGGCACGGCTGCTGAGCTTGTGATGGGGTCTGCATCATCTCAGACTCAGCACGTGCTCAGTACGGGGTTGGCCGAAGGCAGGCACAAGCTGTTCCCTGAGGTCCTTCCATAGGGGGCCTTGCTCCCAGGGGGTCTAAGCTGTCAGGATGCCCAGTGTCCCAGTTCTTGTTGGTCTGTCCTCCCTGGTTGACTGTTTTCCGAGCTGCTGTCCTCTCCAGTGGAGGAGGTGACTTCGTGTGAGTCATCGTCTTCGGGAAAGAAACCTCTGGGTTCTTCCCCCGATGGTGTGAGCAGCTGAGGGGGAAGGTATCCATAGCTATTTTATTTTCAAGGTCTCAGCTGGGGGCAGGAAGATTGGAAAATGCAGACTTAAATTTGTAGCTTAGGGTGTAATTTATAAATAGGAGTCGAACAGACGCGTGCAGGAAATATTCTCACAGACTTTAAACTTTAAAGCTAAACAGTTCTCAAGTTAAAAACAACATCAACTTCTTATTTTTTTTTCTTGCACAGGATGGTCTGGTGGGACACAGGAGGTCTGAGTTCTATTTGTGTCTCCTGTCACCAGCTTCCTATGACCTTGGACTAGCTGCCTAACCTCTCTCTGCGCCTCCGTTTCCTTCTCTGTAAAAGGGGGACGATCACATTTACCTGCACCGTGCAGACACTCTTGTGGCTTATTTCGTAGCATAAAAATATAGGAAGGGTCAAACTGAAGACCTGACTCACACAACAGCCTTTCTCTGGCTACACAGGGAAAAAGTGGAAGCACGGGGCTTGAGTTTTGCTGTTATGAGCTCTCTGCTCATCTTTCAAAAAATAAAACATGCATGCGATACGTGAAGTATGTGCATAGGGGAGAAGAAATGTATTTCCAGCGCTGACCTGGATGTAATAGGGTCAGTGAAGGCCAGCAGGAGAGCTGGCAGGGCAGACTACCTGAGCATCCTTAGCCAGTGCTGCCCCTTCCTGGCTTCCCTGCTTTGAGCTCTCTCGGTGCTGCTGGCTGGGGACCCGTGCTGGTCTGGGTCAGGCCCCGCACAGGGCAGTCTGCCCCGCGGCTCCCCCTCCCCCAGGGAAGGCGGAGAGCGGAGGCCCCGGGCCCCCGGGGCACGGGCAGCGCTTTTGGGCGCTCCGAGCCATCGCGCCCGGCAGCCGGGGAACGGCTTCAAATGGCCCCGGCCCGACCTCGCACCCGGCTCGCAGCCGGTGACGGGACGCGGCGCTGTCGAGGTTTTCCTGCGGAGCCGGAGAGGGGCTCCGCGGGGCCAGGACCCCACCGCTTAGGAGTTGGCCCAGGAATCGCAAGTCCGCTGCACGCCCTCCCCAGGGGAGCCCGGCGACGTGCGAGCGACGAGTCCCGCTGCCCGCCCCGGCAGCGCTGCGGCCGCGGCGGCTGGAAGCAGCCCAGCGCCGGGCTCCGGCGGGNGTGGAGAAGTTATAAATCAGCGAGGCTGGCGCTGGCGGGTATCTGATGCTCGCGGGAGGTGAAGCTGGCAGGGCGGCCCGCAGCGGATACTCCGTTTCCGCAGGTCGGGGCGGGGGGGTAGGATTCGGGGGCTGCTGGATGCGGATTCCGCGCCGCGCTGTGCCGTTATCTCCGCCACCGCGGGAAGCGCCCGGGACCGAGGAGAGCCCGTCGGAGCCCAGCCGGCGTCTCTGCCCCTGCCTCGCCGCCGTCGGCAGGGAAAAAGCCCTGCGTTCCCGCAGGCAGGACCATGCCCCGCCAGCTTCTCTCAGGGACCGTGCTGCTGGGAGCTGCCCTCCTGCTCGCAGGTAAGGGACCGCCGGGACGCGCTGTTCCAGTCAGACCCCGTTCTGCGCCCAGCTCTCCGCGACGGGCCGCCAGTGATGTGCCTCGTCGGCTGCGCCTCCCGCGCCCCTTTGTCGGCTGGAACCGGCGGGCACCTGCCTCCCCTTCGCCCCTCTCCTCTGGACAGGGCCGGGGAAGTGATCCCTGCTTTCCAGGGAGCGGCGAAACGCCGCATCCCCGAGCGGTCGTTATCCTCCGGATCCCCGTCGGCGTGCCCCGGGAGCAGCTCCCCGGAGAGCCCGGCAGTGCGGAGCCGCGGTGTCTCTCCTCCAGGCAAGGCAGTGGTGGCGTAGAGGCGAGCCTCTCCTGGGGACAGGGGACCGCCGTACATCATCGGGAGTTGACCGAACCGGTGCATCACGGAAAGAGAGCATGTCTTGGCTGCAGGGCACGCATCTTTCCTCCGTACCTTGTTTTCAAGTGTCCCAGCTCTGCCCCTGAAGCGGCAAAGGTGTACCTTTTTTTCGCAAAAATGCAGGTCCTGCTGCCTCCCGCCCGAGCAGATCGGCGGAGCACCGGTGGCGCTGCCTGCGAGGGTGGCCGCGGGGTCTTACTGGAGACTGGGATGGAGCTGCTCCCTCGAGCGTGCATCCCGCAATGCTGCGTGTACCGGGATGGATCCTTGTAGATTCGATGTTCGTAACTGAGTTTTATTTTACTTTGAGCCAAGAGCCAGACCCTGTGGACCGGAGCGCCGTGGTGGGTCCTAGCGTTGAGTGGCTGGTCACCTGGGAGCAGGGGTGCATGGTGGCCGGGCAAAGGCCGGTCCCGCGTGGGGTCATCGCTCCTCAGGGCCGCTGACCTGCGGGGATACCCGCGGAGAGGGGCCGATCGGCGGCCCCGCAGCCTGTCCGCGCACGGGCTCCCCGTGTCCCGCCCCGGGGCAGCGCGCACGGCCGCGGGCCGCTCCCGCGGGGACAGCGCTCCGCAGAAAGGGGCGGGCGGCCGGCAAGGAGCGGGAGCAAACCCCGCGCGGGGAAAAGAAAAGCCGAGCTCCCCGCGGGACAGCCGTCGAGGCCAGCGTTCCTGCGGTTAGCGGCGCGCCCGCCCGGCCACGCTGCCCCTCGCGAGTGCCCGGGGCCTCGGTCTGCTCCGCGCCGCTGAGCCCAGGGGAGCGGTCCCGCTGCCTGAGGCTGCCCGGGAGGAGAGCTGGCGGGGCCGCTCCGACGAGACGTTTTCCTGCTCGGGAAGTGCTGATTCATCAGCTTTGGTGGAGATATATAGGTATTCTACTTTTTTTTTCCTCTTTCTTTTCCCCAGGAAAGTGCTAATTTCCCTACATTATTTATCTCCGCCTAGGAGGTTCTTATGCCCAGGATGAAATAGGCACAGGCATGGGACACTCACCCTGGATACAGGAAATATGGGTTCAGATCCTTGCCAGGCTTCCTTCACAGCATGAGTTTGAACTTCAGCGTCCTGCTCCCACATGGGCTCCTGCAGTGACCAGCTACGCTGTGGGACTTGCTTCCTCTTTCCTGTCAGAAAGATTTTCCATTGTGCAGATCATGGCAAACCCACTGCCCAGGGAGAGGGTGGACTCTGTGAGCCAGGGGCTGTGAGAAAGACCCTGGTTCACCTTCCTGTGCATGTGCACCCTAGACCAATCCCAGTGCGAAAAGCTTGGCTTGCTTAGGGGGCAACCTGGGGCTCTGGGTGCTGGGGACAAGCATCCTGATGGTCAGCTCAGGTGCTGTGGGCGCTGGAAAGCTGCTTCTCTGTAGTTTGGCTGAGTGCCCTTACAACCGTTTCGCTGGAAATTTGTATCCTGCCTATGTACAAGAGATTGTGCTCAAATCAGGATTTAAAGACTCATTGGTTTTGTTGCTTTTTTTTTTGTTTGTTTTCTAGCAAAGCATTCTTGCTCAGCTTTGTTTGGACATCTCAAATAGGTTGATCATGCTTCTTTTGGGCCACTGGCCCAAAAGTCGTGTTTGCATGGAGAGTTTCAAAGTTATTGTTGAAGTGGTGGGATGTTTTGTACCGTACATCTCTCTGTGCTCTTCCTCCCGTTTCACCCTCCTTCACTGCTTATTTACCTACAATTCTTACTCAGGCTGCCCAGCACTTAGCTTTTCCAATGTTCTTGATGAAATTCAGTTCATCACTTGTCCCATCTTGTAATTCAGTCTCTGCAGGTGTCTGCTGAGCTCCCATTTTCTGACAGGTTCTAGAGGAGATTCTCAGAAACAGTCAGTGGTTCAGAAAGAACTTAAAAAGACCTCCACAAGCAGGTGACAGAAGGAGGTCTTTCAGCTCATATATGTCTACTTAATAATTTAAATTTCCCCAAAGCAACATGTAGCCTACAAGCTTTGAGAGTACCCATTTGAAAAATGAGAGTAAGGAAATTAAATTCCATTAAACATGTGAATGTTGGGCACTTCAGGTCTCTTGTGCATATGCATGTTTTGGTTAACTTGAGAAAGAACAATACTTTTTTTCTGGGTTTTGCATAGTACTTACATACATTTTCTTTGTATCTTACATGTATTTATTCCACAAATTGTATTGCATACGCTTGCAAGTGACTGTACACATTATGGTCAACATGAAAATGTGATTGCTGTATTAAGTTCAATCTCCCAGTCCTCAACTTTGTATTACTATTATTTTAATCACTAACATTTGGGATTGTGAAGGACCGTATTTAAACTCTGAAAACATCAGACTCTGCAGCCCAGATCTAGGCTTATGCGCCATGTTTTCAGAAATATAAACTGATGATTTCAATGTATTTCCAGCTGTTTTTCTGGCTTCCCACACAAGAGTGGTACCTCACAATTAGCAACTAGAAGGTAAATAGACTCTATTACAGTCTTATCTGTGAACAGCACTCTATGATCTCAGTTATTTCAGCTGGAACTAGAGCATCAAAATCCTGAGTGGGCTTTTCAATTTCATGGTCAGCTGGAAAAAATGAAGGAAGAAATTCCAGGTCAAATCTAATCAGTGCTGAGGTTAATTTCTTGCAATAACTGACCTGACTTCTCTGAAAGTATTGTTCAGGTGGAAGTTCGTATGTTAAGGTTTATATTTGGTTTGACTACTTGCTGGAACATCTACACAGACAGAAAGGTCCAGTTTGGGATTAGGGCTGGAGTTGTCAAAACTGTTCAGAAAAACTGGCTTTCCCACTTCTTCTGGACCTTCATAGAAACGAGACTCTGAAAAAAAATTCCAAACTGTATTCACATAAAGTAGAAGAGTTAGACACTGCTATATAACAGAGAGTTTTAGAAAGTGCGTGTAATGAAGTCAAAGCATCAAACCTTCTGACACAGCTAAAGAGAATCACTCACACAGCTTCCTGATGTTTTACCAGACAGGTGTTTTGCTCATATGCTCCACACAAAGCTTGATTTCATTCTCGTACAGCTGGTGTAAATCTGCAGCAACTCCTTTGAGCTGGGCTAGCATCTTCTAGATTTACATTTTGTGCTGGACGAAATCAGGGCTTGGCCTGTGCTATAGTAAAGATCTTTGTATCCAGAAGCACCCGATATATTCAGAACCCTAAAAATTTGCCTTTAGGGAGATTTGAGAGGTTTTTTGGTGGTGTTGGGGTTTTTTTTTAATATCCGAACAATAACAAAAAGCTGTCGGTTTTTTGCCAGATGCTTCAAAGACTGAAACCAGTAGCCCTTCACACTGTGTGGGTGTATAGGACAAAAGGAAATTGTCCAGATTTGCAGGACAGTTGATAAGTCCTTACACTTTAATGTGGTTTGGAAACCTCCAGCGCACTGTTTATCAGCTTGCTAGTTTTCATGTCCGGCTGAGATTTAAAAGGGTGAGGGTTAAGGTTCGGTGTTTCAGAAGTCCATGTCCAGAGGGCCTGTGGTGGGACTTCAGCACCAAAATTGTTCCTTTGAATCTCCCAGAGTCAGGGTTTGGGACTTCCTGCTGCAGCCCCAGAGGGAATGGAAAGACAGACTGCTGCAAGAGTAGGTTTTGCATGAAATGCCCAATCACGGTCACCTCTGCTCTTGGCGACAAGTCTCTCCTATTGGTGCGAACTACTCCCTCCAACAAAATGCTCTGTCTATAGATCTCATCCCTGTTCCTAGTAGTCGCTTTTTTCCCGTGTATCAATATTTGTGAGAATATAGGGAAACATTTCTGTATGTATTTGAGCACGAATTCTACCCACAGACAGAACCAGCCTCTTCTCTCTTTGCCTGTGTGATGCATCCTTGCTGCACATATTCCTGCAACTGGGAAGCAACCTTTCCCAAGCATCCTCAGGTGGGAATGGTCTGACTTCTTGATGCATCTTGGGGAACTGCCTGTCCTAAAATTGGTCCAGTGATTGTCAGGAAGGTGCCCACACAATTTTCTCTTGCTGAGATGCAGAAGTTCAGTTTCATTCTCCTACGGTTGAAGATCAGTGCTGTATAAATCCTGATACTTAAAAGAAAAAACTATGCTGCAAGCAGGAGTTGGAAAAGTGAAAATGCAGTTATTAGTGCTCTCTCCAAAGCCAAACATGGCATAATATCATGTTTTTGTGACCAGCAGAATGAACTCATGATGGAACTAAGCAAAGTGCTAACAGATTGAGAAACCAACAGTGAGGGCAAAGAGATTTGAAACTGTAGATTTCAGAGGTACTTTTGTCTGAAACTTGAGTTTTGAGCCATTGAGATGTATGGAGAAACTTGGACAGGGAATGTCAATGACTGTTTCTTCTGTATTAAGTCATCTTTGCATTTGGGGTTTTTTTTGTGTGGCACAATGAGTGGAGATGTGCCAGACTAAAGATGAAGAGGAGGATGATTTAGCTCGTGGCGCTGAATTCAAGAATGTTATAGATGCTTGTGCAATAGTTAATTGATCCATTTATCATCTTTCTTGTAGTTTGGTTTGTCTTGTGTTAATGCAGAAGCAAAAGGCTCATGTTCATGGTGAGCTGATTTTGCTCTCTCTGTTGTTTTCCCCTCAAATCACAGTTAATTTGTCATTACCAAAATCCATATCCACAATGTTATGTCACCCCTGTAACATACTTAGAGCATAATCCAGTGTGGTGTGTTGACACTGATTTCTCTTGGCATGACTTTTCTGGGTGGTGGGGCTGCTTTGCCAGCATTCACTGATACGTGGCACTAAGCACTTGTGCAATACTTCTTTTCAAGTTGTATTCCTTCTTTTGGAGCTATGGCCTTGAAACAAGGTTCTCTTTGCTGTTGGAGCAGCTGAAAGATGGGCAAGGGGCTAGAAGGCAGCTGCTTCTAGGATTTCAGTGGGTTGCAGATGCTGTGGCGTTGCAGTGCCATTATTTCTCCTCCATGCCTGGAAGAGGGTGAAGCAGGCAGGGCACAGAGGTCCTTGAGAGCTGGGGACCTGTGAGCAGATGTGTCTGCTCCTCAGATGTTCCCTCAGGAAGCCTGTGCTCTGGGAACAGACCCCCTGCTTAGTGCGTGGGGAGCAACAAGGGATGAGTGTGAGGGCATTTCATGGGAGGAATTTCACAATTTCACATAGCTCACTTAAGCGTCCTTCCTGTGGGATTCTTCCTTGACACAGAGTGAAGGAATTCACCCCTTTTGTTCCCATTGTCATTCCTCTGTGGAAAAACCTCTCATCAGGATCACCATAGACTAATGTTAACAGAAGCGTGAGAGTTGCCATCCTGGATCAGACAAGGGCTCTATTTAGCTTCATGTCGGGTCTTTAGTGGTGTACAACATCTGATCTTCAGGGAAGGTTCAAGAAGCCTTGCAAGATGCAGTTATCTGATAAAATTCTCAAGAGGGGAATTTTTTTTTTGTGTGAGCTAAAATCCAGTATTATTTCATAAGAAACCATGGGATTGAGGGTCAAGGAAACTGAAATTTAGTCGTTCTCTATGTTTATGCAAGTGGATATTACATAGTGGAATTAAATCACTTTATATTGTACAATACAGAGAATTTTCTTGTTCTGTTGTGCTGAAAGCGTTTGGGGTGAAACCCCACCTTTGTCTCATGTAGTGCTGCAATTGACAATCATCCTAATCTATTTTGTAAGTATTATTGATTATCATTTCCCAATGTAATTGAGCTATAGGCAATCTTGCCAGAAGATTTCTGCATGTGTGTGTACCTTAGACTTGGTGCTTTAGACGCCATTTAACAGCAAAGGGGGTTTTGCTCCTAAGCTGTTGCAAGGGACTCATCTGTGCAGACTGTTCCAGTTCTTCTCACCTCTCTGTTTTAATTTGTTGTGCTTCATTATTTACTTGCTCNGCCAGCTCATCCACCCCAACAGGCCTTTGCTTATAGCTCTGTTTTATAGGTTTAAGTGGGGTGGATGCAAAGTCAGTTCCTGACTTTTCTTTTTGTCTTGGAGCACTACAGGGCAGTTCAGCTGTGATGATGGAGCTTTGGAAATAACCAGCAGCCTTTAGCAAAGTGGAACTCCTTCAACTTTGCTTTATATCTTCTTTTACGTAGTTACTAATTTGTTTCTATGCTTACAGTTTAGTGATTACTACAGCCCCAGATGAGTTTGACAGGCCTGTGTTGCTGGCTGAGCAGGTAGATTACTGGCAGGTAGCCAGTTTGTCTGTCTTTATGAACGTCTTCCAATTCAGTCCTATTATATTGCTTTATTTGTCCTGCCAGGTAATCTGTTACAAATTTTAAGTATCTAACTGGTAAAGAAATTTAGTTTGGCCGAGAAAAATGTACACCTTTGCTCTAAATTCTTAGGAATTCTGAATTATTTTCATGTCAATTTTAGTGTACTTGTTTCCTGTTTATACCGTATCAATACTTTTCTACTCACTAATTAAAGGGATAAACTTTTCTGAGGAATATTGAACTGATGATTATGTGCTAGGATCTGTCATGGTGGATTAGAGCAGAGGCACAGTGGTTGCTGGCACATGTCAGTCAGCAGATCTGATGACTCACGGGCATAGTCTGGATGGGGCTCTACACTGTGTAAGAAACACGGGCTCAGTGGTGTGTGGAGGCATGAAACGACACTTCTGGGTCAGTGCCACTGGCTGATCACACAGAATCCCTTTTGGCTGGGCAAATGGTGGAACCACAATCAGTTCTCGTCTGAACGGCCTGAGGAGGGTCTCCATGCAGGGGCCAAGAGAAGCATATTAAGAAGGGGTATGAGAGCCACATGGATTTGTGCTGAATGTGGCTGCGAAAGTGCTGCTGTAGCCTAGCTTTGCTCTTACCAGCCTCTGCTGACCGGTTTTGTTGTTTTGTTTTTAAGCTGGGCATTTACTCAGTTGGAATGAAGAGCAGACTAAGGTGGACACACCTGTGGTATTTCTCTTCTTTTCTCAATGCACATGACTTTTACGTGTGTGTTTTGCCTCCTGGGTGTGCTTTACCAAAGTGATGATCCCGCAAAGGTTCATAATGGAGGTGTCAAACTGTACATTTGGAGATCCATTTTCTATTCCATATGCTCAATGGGAAATAAAACGCTTGTGGTTATGGCTGGTTTTATTTCTTCTCTGTAAATATGTCCTCCTTAAATAGCTGAAGAAATGAGTACTTTAATCAGGCTAGATGCTCATTTAAGATCCTATATTTCTCAAGGTATTAAACCTTAATGGATGCAACAGGAAACCAAGATTATTTTTCTCTCAGGTTATCTGGCTGTTAAATATCAAAATTTATTTTTCATTGGCATTATATAAAATGCCTATGCTTATACATGGAAGTCACCAGGTGAGTTTAGGGCAAACAAGACAGTCTTCTGATGAGCTGATGAAGCAAGTGCCTTCAAGCAGGGCTTGTGGGACACAGAACACTGAACTGCATGTCCTTGGTTGCCCAGGTATGATGGGAAATGTTAATAATTTCCACTAGTAGTAACTGGAATGAGATTTATGTTAAATAACCAGCTGAGATTTCAGTTTGTTTAATTTCTACATCTGATTTTAAAATGAACAACCCCTCCCTGCTCTTTAATAGAATGGCTTTACCACAGGCTTCTATAAAACCAACCTGACCTAGCTAGGGCAAATACTGGCAAAATGTTTGGCAATTATTGGGGAAATACTTATTTGTTTGCATTTGCAGCTATTGGCCACATTGGCATGGTAGTGTGTGCTGCTCAGCAGTGTTAATGAAGTGTTATCAGAACTATTGCACTATTTTTAGCAACTGGGTGTTTTGCTTTGCCTCTTTAACATTTAATCTTAGATCAGTGTGTACACTAATCTAGGAACAGCAAATGCATACAGAGAGTAAATAAATTATGACTTGCTTGGAGATCTAGAACTAAAAAGGAAGGGACACACTTGTTCAAATACCTTTCTTTGCCTATGAAGGCCTGTTTTGGGCAGTTGCACATCCGTTTTCCCTGTTGACTGATTTTTAATTCCACAGCATGGAGTCATGGCCAAGGCTTGCAGTCTGCTCAGAACTCATTTAATCTACTCTTACAGATGTTATGCTGTTCAGACTCTACTATGATGTATATCATAAAGCAGCCCAGCTTTGCCATCCATTAACCTATCATTTTTTTTTCGGCTGGCTGTTATGTCCTAATGGTACTTTAAATTCTTAATTATAATTGAGATTGATCAAAGCATTTGACCCAGAAGTCACTTGGCATGTGTTGCAGAACATCAGACTACATAAATGGAGTGTACCTTTTGGACCTGAAAGGGATGAACTAATGAATTGATAATTTTGTACGTCTATACGTACTTTGTAAGTAAATAGCATCCAATGATTTTCTTGGCCTTGAATGCAAAAGAGAAGAAAGTTTCAGTCACCACAGAGAGAGGTGCAAGTGATGGCTCTGTTAAGGAGTGATACAGCTTGAGCTGCTGCTTCTACCCTGAGGGTGTTTCTGTCTGCCAGCTATGTACTGGCACGTGTGGTGCCTCTCTTTGCACAGGAACCAACAGGAAACAAGTACAAAACTACCTCTGAGCCCAGGGACCTGTATCTGTTAACACCTGTAAATCCCCATGGCTCTTAACTGTCCTGCAAAGTTCTGCTTCAATGGAAATAGTGGTTACATTTTGCTGCTTCAGATCATGAGTTTGCTCATCTGGACCATTGTCAATATCAGCTTGGGACAAAGGCATGCCTCCTTGCTCTCACAGTTAAGCTGCCCTAGTTTCTCTTCTGCAGGCTTCAGGTGGGAAGTTTGGATTTGCTTCAGAGAAGTGCTGTGAAATTAGATGACTGTCAGGTTTCCTTTAGAATGGAGACTTAGATGGCATCTGAAAGACCTAGAGATACCACTTTGAGTCTCGGGGTGGCTCATGGTTTGGCACTGTAGGTTTTCCTGGAGACTGTTTCTAAGTGCAGGCAATGGAGAGGGTGCTTTTACCCCTCTGAATAGGAACCAGGCTGTGCTGCCTTCTTTGCCTGTGCCAACTTCTTTGCCTGTGCCACCTTCTTTTCCTGTGCCTGAGCACCAAAAAGCCAGGTGACAGATGAGGTGGGGGCTATTGATGCCATGGAGATAGAGGAGTGTCTCCTTCCAGCAGCAGTTCTTCCCAGCCACCAGCATTCACAGAAGTAGAAAGCTTCATTATCCAGAGTGCTCCGTTCACATTCTAAACAGGAAAACAAAATTTTCTTTCCCATTCACTACACGAATTTTAAGACAACTCTCCCTAAAAAGTTCTCCTGTCCTTATAAATGCAAGTATTAATGCTGATGAGAATCTCAGTGTTGATTAAACTAGGAGGACCTGTTGGTTAAGACTTCTTCATATAGTCAGATGTAAACTGAAATTTTAAGTGGCTCTTAGAAGTTGACCATGAGTTAATTTCTCTCTCTATATATCTTTTTTTCTTTAATAGAGTGAATTGGTGTAATGATGTAATTGCAATTGCTATGGCTAGGTACAACTGTTAGACCAAAAAAAAATAGTTATATTTACTTACAGAATGGCTTGAAGAACCTTTTGAGGAGATGGTAATACAATAACTTGTCAAGAATAGCTCTGAAATAAAGAAAACTACTCATGTCCCAGGTTTCCCTGCACAATGGGGTAAAGCCGTATACTCCATTTGAGGTTAGCTAGTGGCCATGTTCTGGTTAAGGTGCTTCTGCAGATCAGAGTCAGCTCATTTTCACTGGAGATGCACTGAAGGTTGACCCACTGGGTACTGCCACGTTCCTTTACATTTTGTCTGCATTCTGCAATTGCTTATTAGTTGCACACATGTGGGTGTTCCCATTCCCTTCAGTGGAATGGCTCATAAGGTAGTGCTCATAAGCAAGGGTAAAGTCCTGGGCTGTGTTTGAATTGAATGACTGATGCTTTAAGCAGCACAGAGAGGTGAAGACCCTGTTGAGAAATCATGTGCCATCCTTCCAGTGCAGAAGCGTCCTCTACAAAATACACTTTTGCTGAGTGTTAGAGTCAGGAGTAAATGTCATTTGATGGTAAAACCCTCAAAGGCTTGGTTATGTTTCACAAGGGGTAAAACATGTGCAAATCCAACAGTGACTGAAACAATTACTTCATGATGGATAACTTTATTGCCCACGGATGGCACTTGAAACCTAGAAGGTCAGATTCTTTGTACACACTGAAGTTGCAAAGATAAACTGATCATTCTCCTTAACCTCTCATTGTGCAGGTGAAAAAAAGATTAGTCAACATGTTGAGGATAACAGGAGTGGCTGTGGAAGGCAGTTACAGCCCCAGATTATGGAAAAGATGTTAGAAAGTCGTCAAACCTGTTAACTTCAAGGAAATTTATAATAACTTCTAATACTGTAATTTTTTTTAAACTAGGTCTTAAAGCTAGATTTTGGATTTCCTTTCTTTAGTCAAAGGTAGCAGAAATTCTCAGTGTATAAAAAGAAATTTAAAAGTAGAAACTGGGAAAATCTGAATGGGATTAATAACCCAGATCATAGTCCCAATTTTGAGTTCAGCAAATCTATCATTTTTAAGAGAAAACAAGATTTATCAGAAATCAGTGGAAGGCTCATCATGTATGCATGGTTACTCATTTGTCTGTAGAACTGGAAACGTATCGTATTAGAAAAATATATGCATGTTCTTTTATTTTATCTTTTTTTCATGACTTGTGATCGGTGGGGTTTCTTTGGTTAACAGATAATTCAAATTTTTCTTTACTTAGTTGGGTAGACAATCAGCTTTTGTTTCAGGCCAGAAGATAATTGAAGAAAGCTTTTTTTTTTTCCCCTTGCAAATTGCAGATTGCTCTCTGTTTCCATAAAAAAATATTTGTTCCTCCTTTACTTTACTTGTAATGGTTAAATTTTGCAATCTAAATTAATGTTTGCTCATTAGTTAAGCAACCATGTCGACTGACTTTCACATATATCTAATAAGCCTTCCATAACAAATAAAATACATCAAAAAAAAATCACCCTTTTCCCCATGGGAGGAGATTCCTCAGTTATCAGGATTAATTAGTTCTCTTGTTGTCACATGAAAAGAAGTTGCACCCCTCAATGTAGGTCAGTGTGAGGGTAGGCTGCTGATGGTCGCTTAGTGACAGGCACAATGATAAGTGAATGTGTCCTGTTGAGCCATGACCCTTCAGAAAAGACAGTGTCAAGTAAAATGCCCGCAGAAGGTACATAGAAGGCATAATCTGCTTCTAAATATTGACAGTAGGAATTTCCCTGCTATTCTCCTTCCTTTTTCTTTCCTGGTAAACACGTCAAACTCTATTGCATTTGTACTCTGCATCAGTTTTGAAGCATTTAAAAACGTAAGGAAGCGAATGACCCATGAATAGATAGGATGTCAAATAAAGCTATTTTTCTTCAAGACGTAGCATCTTGCTGGTAAAAGTATTGTCTCCCATACTTGTAAAAGCAACAATATTGGCTTGAAATAAGGCTTCAGCTTTTTGTCACTGGAAAACTAAATAAATGAATACATAACCAGGCCTGTATCTCTTGCCAAATACACTGACATTAAGTCTTCAATGTTAAAATGATTAACTACTGGAGTTAAGTATCTAAAATGTACTTGAAATCAGTGATGAAATGCTGGCTTGTGTCAATGGGAGCAGAGTCAGACAAACACTGAGCACTACTTAAGATCCCGCACACAGTATTTATAAATACTGTTCTGTCTTTTAGATATATATAAAATGTGTAAAAGGGCAAAAGCTTGGGTATGTATCCAGTATATTTGGGTTTCCTTTTTGCCTACAAGATGGGGTGAAAAGGTAGGTGTGTTTGTTATGTTTTTTCTTTGATTTTAATAACTCTGAGCCAGATCTGACACACAGGCTTCCAGGCTGCCTTGTTTCATATGCTTCATCCAAGACAGATCTTAAGGTTTGCACACCTTTGTTTACATCGCAGTAAAGTTATGAAGAGAAAAACCTTGTAACATTTATGATGGTTTCTTACTCGTCACCTTTGGCAGACTTTGAAAGCCACAGCAGCCCACATTCCTGGGGCTGGTCTCCTGGTCTCAGCACAGGTCAGACGTGGGCACGACGCTGGCTTTGCTCCTGGGCATGGTGCCGGTGCCAGTGCCAGTGCCGAGCAAACCCAAGCGCTCAGCACCTCAGGCATGACCGGGCACCGCAGACTCACTCTCCTGTCTTGCGGCCAACACCTGCCACTCACATGGATTTTTCCACTTTCCCACCAGTTTTACGCAGGAAGCAACCTATATGTTGCTGTCTAGCAGCTGGGTTGAGTGTTGCAGCTCTAGCAGCTGGGCTTTGAGCCCGATGGTTTCCTCTGGCAGACCATCACTGATGTTTTTTTCAAACATATTGAACTGCTTGTAAACACTGTTGCATGCTCTCAGCTTTTCCAGAGCCTCAAATAAGGAACAGTTCAGGGAAGCTGGAGGTCAAGTGTCCCCCTGAAGTAAAAACCAAGATTCATAAAACTGGGTATGAGCGCTGCCTTCTTGGGAGAGCATCTGACCCTTCAATTGTGGGATGACAAGAGGAATGCAAATGAAATGAGGGAATGTGGGAGTTTCACAAAACCATCAAATTGTTTAGCTGGAGGATGTTGACAAACCCTCTCAACCAGAGTTCCAGGGTTGCTCTCCAAGAAGCTGCCCAGACTGTTGTAACATCTTATCTCAATTTCTCAGTGATTAGCCTCAGAAGCATTGTTTCAGAATAGTGAGTGAGAAGACTCATAGACTGTAAGCATCTATGGAAGAGTATCCCATAAAAGCACAGCGTGCACTTTGGGGGAACCAGCACTTTGGTGTTGAGATCCCTAAAGGGCAGGTGAGAAAAAACATGTATTTGCAATATGTATCACACAACAAATCTCTTCTTCAGCAATTTGCTGCATCAGTTTTCTCCCCTCTTAACAGCTGGCAGAATATATTAATTTCTAGTTAGAAATGCGATTGTCTAGACAAATCTCGGGGGAAGTCTGTGTGTCTGTACTGTCTCACCATTCAAATCTATGCTGTTATTTGTGGTGCGGTCCAGAAGATGTCTTTATTCCGAAAATTTGTTATGCCCTTGCTTGCAGATTGTGCAAGTGAGCTATAATTCAGTTTACGTTTATGTTGAAGTGTACCCTTTAAATCTTGTTCTGAATAGGCACAGATGATAGAATATATGGGAAAACTACTGGAGCCACAGCTTAAACAAGATATACAGGGCTAAAAAGAAACCTCCTGAATTTGGAGCATCCGTTGACTTTGAAGTGTTTATACATCCAAAGTTTAGTCACCAATCTCAGCAGGAACTGGTGCCCAAAAGTTCCTTCTCTAGGCAGCAAAAGAGAGAGGCGTTTCTGATGGGTGATACGTAGCCGCCAAGTAAGATTCATGTATTTCTACTATGTTTGGTGCATACAGCTGTTCATGCTTGTCTATGGCAGGGACCTCTTGGAAGGACTTGAAATAGCAGAGCTCAAACTGTACTTGACCGAGTTCTAGCAGAAAGATGTGTATTACCCTTGAATATGAGATGCTGCTTCTCCCATATGTTGGCAAAGTAACACTTTCTCTTGGAGTAAAGTGGTTTGGGGTAGTTGCTGTTGCTCTCTCTCAGCACTGAAATCTTTGCAAATTAAACTTGAGTGACGATTAGGCTAAAACTGGTTTTCAACTTTTAACTGTTTCGAAATATTTCTATGTTATGTTCCCAGCTTCTGGAACATTTTGCTGTCAGTGCAAGGGCAATGGGATGGATCAAGCACTGTTTCTTCTCTAAGGCATGCTCTTCTGTCAGCTTGCCATGAAAGCTTTTGTGAAAGCCATAGCCTATTATGGGGCAAAGATAAAACAGGATGTCTTTCCAGCCAGCACCTCCTGACTTGATGAGAGGGAAGATCTCATGTTTTTCTGATTCTCTGACCATGGGGCTTTTTCATGATCTTCCTAAAAATGCCTCCACGTGGCCTTTGCAAAGCCCACCTGGATGTTTTCAAGTGTCCTAAGCTACCTCATGTTTTGCTGACACCAAGGGTTTCACCCATGCCAGAATGGTCTGGCCGTGGCCACATGCTTGCTTTCTCGAATACGCAGCAAATCTGGTCTGCAAGGTGTCTTGATCTTGTTCTCAAAGTTTGCTGTGAAGCTCTACCTTTTGACACTGCTTTACCGAGAGGAAGCCCGCTGCTGGTGAGAGACCATAGGTAACAGTGCTGTGACCTTCAGTCAGGAAGGGAAGATCCTTAATGCCCTTTCGCTCCTTCCACATCAGTTCCAGCTTTGCAGCGACCTGTTTGAGTGGCATTTCAGTGTCTTGGAAGTCAGTACGTGGCTCTTGCCATGGAAGTGGCTGACTTTTGCCCTTCCCATTGGAGGGGTTGCCATGGCGGTGTTTCCTGAGGAAATGCCGCCAGTGGTGCTTGGGGGCACACTTCCTTGGTTAGATGTGTAGCCACGAGGTCCTGAAGTTTCTTCATGCTATGTTCAGTGAAAATTTTGAGAGCAAAGTCATTGAGTGATAGCTTTCAGTTCTCTTTCCTGAGTAATGCCTCTGGAAGGTTATTTGAGTCCTGAGTCAGGGCAACAGGCCTTTGCTCAAAGGAAGAGAGTGTGTGTGGTGTGAGAGGCACAGAGTTTTCCTTTCCAGTATAACAGCATAAATGTGAGTGGACTGGAAGCAGAATCATTTGTCTTTGTTAATGTTTTGGTTTTTTCTTTGTTTTTCTAGGATCTAGTTCAGGATCAAAACTAAAAGTTCCTGAGCTGAGTATAAATGGCATACAGCACGTTGTTCAAGCCGGCCAGACTTTAAATCTCACCTGCAGGTAACCAGCTGAGTTGGATTCTGATAATTTGGCAGGGAGTTCATATACCTGACACTTTCCTTTTTTTTTGTAGCTGAAATTAGAAAAAAAATTAAACCTTATGTTGTGGGGAAAGGTGGGGAGTGAACTTCAATGGCAATTGTTTAATAGTTCTTTGTTGTTTCTGTTGTTGTTTTTGGAAAACAAGATAAAAGAGAACCCCATAAATAGCCTGATATAATAAAAAAGAAAGCTTGGGAACTGGAGCTATATAATTGTAGCCCAACATAATTGTTTCTGCTTCCTTATCTGTATTTGCAGGGGGGAAATGGTTCATTCATGGTCTTTGCCTGAAACTCTTAGCAAGGATAGCAAAAGGCTGAAAGTAATTAAATATGCCTGTGGAAGGAATGGGAAGCAGTCCTGCAGCAGTCTGACCTTGAGCAGAACTCAAGCAAGTGACACTGGAAACTATAGCTGCAAATATCCAACAAGTCCAGCGAAAAAGAAGAAGGAATCTACAGTCTATGTATTTATTAACGGTAAGATTAAGTTTTTTTAACACTTCTTGGTACTTGCTCTTCAATTCAACAATGTGGATAAGTAAGGCAGTTCAGCTGTGGCTGAGGTTTGAATGACATTTTCAGCCTTGCAAAATATTAATTTACCAGTTAATGTATAAAATTTTCTTCCTCAGAACTTGCAAATACAAATGGTAGTCTTTTATCTGTTAGGGAAAAAAGTGAAGCAAGAGAAAGACCCAATCCAACCACTTGTCTAGAGTAAACAGGAGTCCAGATGGAAGTGGACTACAAGCGAATATGTGAAATGGGTATCACAAATCATATCCTACATGACTGGATGAGATGTAATTTCTAGGCAGCTGAAGGATGCTAAAGGTGTCTATCCAGATCACTGACTTGCCTCATGCTGCAGAAAATTGCTACTTGCATGTGAAGTCATATTCAAAAATGTCTTCTGTAGTCCATGTCACACAGATTGAAAAAATCTAGAATAAATGGAATCAAATTAAACACAGAGTGTTCAGCAAACAAGTATTGTGTAATGTATGGTAAGTGCTGGAATTAGGTCAGTTAGACTATAAAAGAAATTTCTTTCTGATCCTGTTTCCTTCCAGGGTATTAATCAGACACTTCTGAGAAGAGTTGAATTCAATAGACACAGCAGTAGAAGAACAAAGTATAGACACTTTAGGGATTTAATTAATACTTTAGTTTTTCCTTTTTTTCTACAGAGTAGAATTAATAGATTACTGTAGTATTTCAGGCTTCACAGATTTTTGAAAGCCCATATTACAGAGAACGTGCAACTGGAAGTTTTCCAAATTCTGGGTCTGCTGCATCTAATGAGTTCACATCAGAGCGAATTAGCCTTTGTTTTCATTTTGTGACATGAAGAGTGAGACTGGCGCTGTGAAAAAGCAGAATGAAGTGGACCTCTCACTACACGGATAGAAAATAAGATAGCTCTCTCCATTACTGTGTGTGGCTTTATTGAGCACTATTGGCTATTTCATGCTGTTCATCCTACTTTCCTTCATCTGAAATATGCTGCAGAGTGTTTTCATCGCCCAGCTCTTTTCATTTAGTTCTCTGTAAATCCAACAACAGATGCATCCGTGGAAGAATAGCCAAAATAGGATATTCGTTTAGTGACCAACAGCCTGCAGCCTAGGAAAACGCACATTTCCTTGGATGCCTTCTGCAAGTTTCCCATCATGGGGCCTTCTTGAACCTCCCACCTTGGCTTTCATCCCTATCTGAGACCTACCCACAACTGTCTCCATTCACCACATGGGAAGAACCTGTATGATAAACTGAATTTATGGTGCCAGAGGTGCCTTTTCATTCTCTTGGTCTCTTACCTGTTTGAAGAGTTAATTTTTCTGAATCCTAGATTTTTACAAATGAGAGACACAACCAATCTTTCTAACACTTCACTGCTTCCCAAGTCATATGTAGCTTGCCTGCATCTGAAAGGGCCCTTCAATTAAATAATTGTGAACCAAGGTTGTCTGCAGAATTCACATGGTGATGGAAGAGAAATGTATCACTGCAGAAATAGTTTTAGGACAGTCCCCTGCCACCCCCTGTCCTTCTATCCCCTCTAATCAGTTAAAGAAGGCTGCCTAAGTGTCTTGGTTTTGTTGGTTTTTCAAGGACATTCAGTCATAGATCTTGATGTCACTGTTGAAGAGATGGCTAGATTTTATAACTCCTCTAACCTTAGTTGCCAAAAAAAATAGTAAAATGTTTAAGGAACAAACCTGTAGCAACCTTAGACCTCTCTGGCATGTAAATTTTCTGAGTATGACAATCATTTTGATTGAAAACCAATTTCTTAACATTTAAGTGTTAATTCTGTCCCAGGAAACACATTTGAAAGTTAGAGAAAACTATGGATAATGAGGCAGGCTGCAATGTAACTGCTCATTTAATGCCTGTTGAAAGTGTCACTCTGCCCTAAGGTGGAGAAAGTTATATTACTCTTCCAAAACTTTACAGTTTCAGGAAGAATTGTTGAGTAAGTTGGAAAGAAAAAGAAACCGAGTACCAAAACTCACCCTTTCTGATGAGTGTAGTGTTAGAAAAAGTATTTTCTTTCTCTATTCTGTCTCATTGTATCTATCTCTTCTCTGTCTGTCTCTTAATGTAAGTCTCTGTTTCTGTGGACATGCATGAAATTCAATTGTCTAGCTCAAGTGGGGTTGAGATAGGGGTAAAAAAATCCTCTGCGAAGACTATCTTTCCTGAGTTTAGTTTTACTTTGCATTAATTTGTGGTAGTTTAGGAAATAAACATTTGTGAAATTTGGGTCCCTCCTAGTTTTGTATTGTTTCCTGTGGCAGGACGTTTTGTCGGTCCATTTCCCATATTAGCTCCATGTGGATGACCAAGGTGCCTGTTTCCCATGTCTTAGCATGCGGCAGATGAGAACAAATAGTTGCTATTTACAAACACAGAATCCGAATCAGGAAAGTTGATATTGTTTGTACAGGAAGTCATCACTTATTGTTTTAAAAATGTTATTCATTTCCGTAATTGAAGTGATACTGAATATGAACTGGATTTAAAAAAAAAAAAAAAGCCCCAAGACCAGACCACAATAAACCCAGTAAGTCCTTTGGTTCGGTAATGAGTGTATGCTACAGCAGAAAAAGAACTGGTATAGACAAAAACAAGACACAAGACAATGAGAAGGACATTGCAAGTCCCACAGGCCCCAGGATGACTTTGAGCATTTCTGAAGTCCTGCTTTTGGGGATAAAGGAGAGGCAGGCTGGTGACTTGCCTTGGAGGAGCTAGTCCTGACACCACCCTTCTTTCAGCTGGAGAGGTCACTACTGAGTTGCAGAGGGGAGTGAGTGCACAGTGTGTCTCGGCAACTCTTGACCCCACACAGCTCAGGAATTGAGACATTAAGCGAGGGAAATTAATTCTCTTAAGGGTCTTCAACTTTGCCTCAAGAAAACTGATGGCCTGACTTCCCCCATGAGCCATGGGAAAAATCTGAAATGAAGCAAATCCTCTTTGCCAATTTCTCTGCTGTCTCAGACCCAAAGCTACTCAGAGCTTTGTTTTGTAAGGGAACTGCAGCCTAATAGTAAAAAGGGAAGATTTGCAATGAACACTCGCTGCATACATTGCAGTGAGGCATGGGGAATTTTCTGCTTGAAAAGAGATAATGATGGAATAAAGACATTTAAGAAACACCAAATTATCAGCAGGCTGTTCTGAATCTTATGTAAATTTCCCTGGGGACAGTACTAAGGGCTTTTCTTTCTGTCTGCTTTTGTCCCAATATCTCCAAGGCGCTTTTCAATTGCTGGAGCTCATTCACTCTCTTCAAAAATGTATAGTACTCTTAATTCTCTACTCTCATAATTTCTTGCCTTAGAACAATTGCTCCCGTGGTATGACAGAAGAAAAGCCTGTAAGTTCAATTACATTGATATATCAAAGTTAGATTTTTACATGAATTTAAGTATTGCCATTTTCTGTGATGAAGACAGCTTTCGGCTAGTAATGGACAAGAGTAAAATCTTAATTCTGCTGCAACAGATAACAGAATTCTTCTGGAAGTAAAATTGTATTTGGCTCTAGGGCAGTAGCCCAGTTCTTAGTGTTCTCTCTCTCCTTGTCTTTTCTCATGATCCTGCTATGTCTGTCTTCTGGTCACTTACTTTTCCTTGCAGAACGAGGCATTTTAAAATCAGGCCTCTAGGCTGAGTCAGTTGTCTATTCTCTTGCTATACTTAACAGAGAACAAAAGGAGCTTCTGGTATGTACTTTTCATCACTGACTTTTCAAGAAATCTGGAGAACAAGCTTAGAATAAATTTCTTGTTTAGAGATGATTCAAGTCAGGTGAGACAAATCAGAACTGTGTAATTAAAGGTACAGATCCTGAGAGTACTTGTGCTCGCCAATGCCTAGAATGTCAAACGTGCCCACTAGTTGTATGTATCTGGCTTGATCTGTGTCTTGGGCTCGGCTGTCCAAAATGAAGGGCTTTATCATTAGGGAATTGTTCAAAATGTAAGCCTTTGAAATCCCAAAACATCTGGGATTCTGAGCTCGCTTTCAAACTCTAAATGTATGCTGAAGGTTCTGAGTGTATTAGAACTTCCTGGGCATCTTCCTGGGAGGTCCTCCTGCTGACAGATAGTTGGATCCAGCCCCAGAACTGACATGCATTTAAGGTTTAGCTTGAATGGATTGACTCCTGTAATCCTAAAGATACTATTGTTGCAGAACATGGAGGGCATCCAAAGAGTTCTCCAAAAGGGTCTCTTCAGATCACAAGTATCAAAGTCAAAATAATTCAACAGGTAAAAGAAGCAGTAAGACAAAACACTCTGAGAGCTAACAGAAAGGGAGATTTTTCTTCTTTTTCCTTTTTCTTCTTATTCACAAATAACACACTGATAAAAGAACCTGCTAAGGCCTGGGAAACTCTTCCTCCCCTGTGCCTTTTTTTTGTCTTTGCTTTTGGCACGGTTTTAACATATGAGCAGTACGGTTTTGGCTTACACCGTCGGAGTCAATACTATGATAGCGCTTCTGTTATGAAGAGGAAACTCGTTGGAATTAAACTATGTTGCAGCTGTATCAAGTATGCAGACACATTTTTAGTTTCTAATGGGGTTCCTGTTACAAAACAGAGATCTCTAGGACTTGCTGACGTCAATCGCCCATAATTGCCGCACTTTTGTCATTGCGTGTGCATGGACTTCGCATCACGGAACACTGTGGAGTGGAGCATGTGTGGACACTTTGGTAACATCAAACACTCTGCACTCACCGCCCCCCCCAAGGTCCTTCTCCCTCACCAAGGCTCATAGCTCCTCCTGAAACAAATACCTTTCCAGGGTGAGACATCACAATGGAGGGATACATCTGAAAGAGCGTTCTGAACATCCATTAGCCTTTCTAGGGATTACTTGCTGAACGTAGTAATAGCTCTGTCGTGGACTTCCTGGCTAATATGACTATTTTTCCTGAAGATTTCTAACTGTGTTTCATTTGTGTCATGGTCCAATGTTGATGATATCATAGTATAACTAGTCTCAAAGGAAAACACACCAATCTTGCCTAAAAATTGTTGCACAACTGTAGTAGAAATTTTTGTGTCTGAATGTGCTCTAGATATAAATTAATAATCATATAAGTCCAGGTAAAAAAAGCAAAACAAAAAAGGAGGGCAATAGTTTATGTCTCAAGTTTTCTTTCAAGGTTTACACAATCTTTGTATTTGAAAAGTATTATTTTACAGGTAAGAAGAGGCAAGAGTGGAACCTTTCTTCCGGAATAAGACATACAAAATGGGATTGTTTTTCTTAAAGGAAATTAGGCATTTGAGCTGGTTCAACAGATACATTTCCTAGGCCATGATTCATCTCATTGTAAAGCAGATGTCTAAAACAGGTCAGATGAGTCCCATTGCAAAATTCCCCTGTCTCACCAGGGACAACACTAACGATTTGGCTCCTAGCTCAGTGAGAAATGTCTGTATTGTAGAAGTGCAAGTGAGGCTGGAATGACTCTTGGTGTGCAAGAGTGTTTTGGAATTACTTCTGAACAGCCACAATAATTTATCTGGGATAAATAAAGTTAAGGAGGTTTAATCCCTACAATGGAAAGGGAATGTGGCACTTGGCCCATGAACTTCAATGAAGTCTGCATGTCTGTTTTTCCCTAAAGACTGTGGTTCTTTTCACATGCATGAGGGAGAAGGGTATTACGTGGATGTGATGAAAATACTTCACCTCTTTTAGCCTGAAAAGAATCTTAGTGATGAGCCAAGTGTAAGTAGGTATTTTGGAAGAACTTCAGAGGATAAGCTTTTAGAGATTTCAAGGAGCTTAGATTTTCCTGCAGAGACTTTTCTTCTTGCAAATGTATGTATAAGTCCTCTGACTTACATAGCTCAGATTATTAAAACCAAAACAAACCCAAGAACAGTAGCTGAAGCTTGTGGAAAAAAAACTCCTCTCCATCTTTTCTGAATTTGGCATTTCAGTGTTGGCTAGTTTAGTTGTTTGTGCAAACCCCATAAATAGCCTAGACAAGTTACTGATACCAGACATAATATTGCTTGTGCTAAGTCTCTTATCAAGTTTTTATCTGGCTGCCAACCAGCTTAGTAAAAAGCTGCTATTTATGCTCTTTAACAATATAGCAAATGACCTTCATGGATTTTGTGATTTCATGAGTGCTCTTTGTGGTTTCATGTTGATTGTAACTGAGAGATACTGTAAGGAACACAGTCAACCCAACACACAGTCATTCATTCTAAGCACAATTTAAAAATACTATAAACTGACTTTCAAAGTAACCTTTAACATATGTAAATATTCTGCCTGTCCGGCTTTCATTTGGCTACCCTCACAGGCAGCTCTGAAGAAAACAACCAAAACAAACCAACAAATCAAATCAATGACTCATAAAAATAGGGTCAACCCCCTTAGATCTTCCATTCCAAATCCCAATGAAGCCAAATGTGTAACCTGGATGTGGTCTTTAAGATAGGTCAGTCTGTGATGTTCCTTTTACTTCTAGAGCTTTCTGAACATAGAATTGAGTGGAGCTGGCCCAAAAGACTGCTGGGGGGAGATTAAGTCATGCCAGATGTGCTGCCAACCAGCTATGCGGGAAAGGATGGCATTTACCTCCCCTCAGGAAGAAATTGAGAGGAAGTGTAGTGGGAGCTAGTGGCAATGGCTGGGGTTGTGATGGGAAGGAAAGAAGAAACAAAAGGCAAGGAGAGCTATTGCTTGGGAGACAGAAGAATTCCATGCTGTTGGCAAACCCTGCTGATGTGGCATTACCTGCCTTGGTGCTGCTGTGTGTTCAGCTTTGCCTGACCCAGGCTGGTAAAGCCCATGCCAGATTGTGATCTGGAGGCACCAAGAGTATCCCATTATGGCCTTTAAGATGTAAGGAGAATAAAATCAAAGGGAATCAGGAAAAGCCTCCATGCTCATTATGAAAACAACTGTGCTAGGAAACATGATGCGTATTTCTTTTAATCAAAAGCAGGAAGACATTTGGAGCACTCGGGGCCATCGATTGCCCTCTGGCCCACGGCGGAAGTCCCCGGTGATGTCAATGGGAGCTCTGCACGCGAATAGCAGGGGCACGGCGACGCCTTGGCGCACTCGGCTGGGAGTGTACCAGGAGAGGCTGCGACCGAGCTTTGCAGCCCACCAAGGGCAACCAGAGCGCTTAGTCCACTTTCACATAGCACTTTTTTGACTTCTCCAGGCATGGATGTGCATTTCCACTGAAGAAGAAGAAGAAAGAAAAGCCAAACATGGTGTTTTATGCTGGTTTCCTGTCATTGCCTTCGGGCGGGCAGGAATCCTGCAAGGTCTGAACTGCACAACCCGCGCTGTCTTGATATTGGCATCAGTCAGTGGTGATACACTGTCTGCAGACAGCACCGGCAGTCCCCAGAACAGCTCTTCCTCACACTTACAATGATCTGGAGATTATGGTACAGGAAACCACTTTGCAAAGCTTGCTGGTTTCAGGCAGGAGCTCCTTATTTTGTGACAAAGACAAATGAGCCTTTGGGGAATAGTAAATCGATTTGTCTGGTGATGTTAAGGGGTAGGTGACCTCTTCTGTGGCTGCAGCCCCTTAAACAAAAAAGGTTCTTTTCCCTGTGCTGCAAACAGGTTCATTCTTGGTCTTTCCTTGAATCGTACTGCAGAGGAAACGTCGGTGTAACAAGTCCTTGGGGCATTTTTTTTACATATGCATCCTCTATTACTCATAAGTTCCCTTTGCTATCTCAGTGGACATTTAATACCTATTATTAAATAATACTTTGTGGCTTTCATTTCAAAAGGTTTGTGTAACAGTTTCATTAAACAGCTTTAAGAAAACTTTTTTCTGTATCCTAGAGTACATTTGAGATCCTCCGCCTCAGGCTTCTCACCAGTATAAATTAGAGCAGAATCTGTTTTTCTTCCTGTTTGATGTCTCAAACAAAAATATTATTACGTATAGTAATAAAGGAAAAGAGGAAAAAGAGCAGAACAGTTTGATGACACTGAAAAGTGCATATTATGCTTTTGAAAGACAGGCAAAAGTAACTTGCTTGAAGAACTACTTGAGTGAACATAGGTCAACATGCAGAAGTTTGGGGCCAGAACACTTGAATCAAGTGTTGCCATTTGAGGTTTCATAAGGGATCAGTTCTTGCTAGCTTTACTAATTTCTTATCCAAGAAAGATTTCCATTGTTATTTCTAAGATTTTTGACTGAGTGAAAATAATGGGATTTGCCTGAAAAAACATTAGAGCTGTAGATAAGCACAGAATTAAGATCTGAATGTTCCACCTTTTTTAGGAGTTAAAAACCAAACCTTATGTGAATTTGGAGGTAGTCTATCTGCAAAGTGAGTCAAACTGAAACTTCAGATCCGAACACCTGCAAAGAAGATTTGGAGCCAGCGCCTGTGGCTTGAGCCCCTCTTTGTTAAGTGGTCCAAACAATAGCAGCAGCAATGTTCCCTGTTCCCAGCGCAAGCTATTTATGACAATGCCCTTTGTTAAAGGGATTGTTCAAGGGACGGTAAATTACTCTGCCAAGCTTTAGTTATTGAGTCAAGAGGAATTAATGTTTTCCTGGCATTTTCATTTACCTTGTCACATAAAAAAGAGACACATAGGTATTGTGATAGTGGGAAGGAGGAGAAGAATTAACTCTCTCTAGCCTGTATTCTAGGAGATGAAAATGTGGCTGGATAATCACAGCAGATTCTTTCTCCTGATGCAATGTAAATTTTTCCTATCGATTTCCTTTCAGACAGCAGGATGGTGTACTTTGTAGGGGCTTCCTGATGAGTGAATTTCAGTTCACTTCCCATATAGTTACTTTTCCTGGTGATAATAAAATACAAATGCCATTAAACAAGAAACACATATCTCAGCAGTAGAGATGTTGCTGTAATGGAAAAAACGGACTTCAACTGTCCTGAAACTTAAAGAAGATTTCAAAGTACTGATACTGATATTGAATGATAAATATATTTTCAAATATTTAATAATAGTTTGATGAACATGTTTAAACAAAAGTAAATGGGTGATTGATTTCAGGACTTTGTTTAACTTTCATTACAGACAGGGCTGGTCTGTATTTTAAGTCCGTATGCGCTTTTACAATTCCCATGCACTGTGTTAAGGTTTCACATATTAACCTTTATTTTCCTTCTCTTGCAGATACAAGCAATCCATTTGTAGAGATGCACAGTGATATACCTAAAATAATAAACATGGCTGTAGGAAGAGAAATGATCATTCCATGCAGAGTCACAGCACCAAACATTGCTGTCACTTTAAAAAAGGTACCTCTATCCAAGCATGCTCTGAAAGTGCTACTGTGGAGGATGCTTTTGTTTGTTTACAGCTACTGTAATGCTTTTGAAATATTTTAACCATTTAATGTTTCTTATGCAACGTTTCTGGATGTCGGTGTGTTCAGAAATATTTCAACCCTGGAGGCTTAATTTTGTGTCGCACAGAAAGGCTTCATCAAATCTCCTGCAAAGGGTGGGAATTTTCTGAAGAAACTTAAACTTCCCATACTACCTTATTAAATCGTTGCTGGCAAAGATTTCGTAAGCCCAGGAAGGAATTTCTTGTTAGGAGAAGAGATTTCCTCCCACCTCTTCCCCTACCCTTCCTCCCTTTTCCTCTTCTGTCCTCTGCAGCAGCCGGTGAGTCCCTGGAGATTTGCTGTGGCTGTACAAGGATCTCTGCAAGCCTTTGCCCTACCTCACTCCCACCAGAGACTTTGCTGCTTCCTTTTGCATATGAGTGCACTTAGACAAGGGATGGCTTTTCTTTGTAAGGAAACTTTGCCGGGAAACTGCAGAGTTTTCTGTGATGGGACTAGTTTTAGAAAAAAAAGATAGATATTTCCATGTTTTGGGAAAAACATTTGTCTCCTAGGTGCCTTAAGAGTTACATGGGCAGCTAACTGACCCATATGTATCTGGTAAAGTACCTGCTATCAACACAAAGAATGGGGCATTTTTTTAAAGTTACCTTTTTTTTTTTTTGCTTAAAATTTAGGTGGAGATGGCAATGAAGTTTTAGTTCTAAATAAAGGGAGTTATGCACATAGTGGCAATGAAAGATCATTGCTGTTAAAAGGAAAAGAGGTTTGCCTCTTTATAGAATAACATGCAATTGCCAAACAATGCTACTGTAGGATACTTATCTAGTGCAACACAAGTCTTTGGTTATTCTTTGGCTGCAGAGTTTTACACCAGCCACAGATTTTACCAATTCTGTCAAGTGCTGCTTTGTCAATACAGACACCGATTTTGCTACTTTTCACCTGTTAAATCCCATGAAAGAGAACAAAATGCAAAGAAAAGAAAGTGATCTGACCCAGGATGTTACCCTATGTGTGTAGGTCCACGCAAACACAAACACAGAAATAGTTCTGCGAGAAGATGCACAAGATTGCATGGCAATAGAATCAAAAGCAAGTGAGACTTATTGTTCCATAGAAGGGGTGTTGTAAAGTGGGAATTTATTTGGGCACTGTAGTATCACATCTGAAATCTCAGCATATTAAATTTCTAGCTGAGAAAATTCCTGTTTAATGTTCCTCTCATTAAACAACATTTTAAAAAAATTCTCCTTATTTGGAGAAGATCAAGACATACCTACTCTCTTTTATTCATATCAACTTGCCTTTAGCTTAGGATTGTGGTGTAAGGCACAGCTTTATACCATCAAAACCAGATGTAATACTCTCAGAAGGAGAAAGAGGAGGCGGAGCCAAGTCTTGAAAGAAAGGGTTGGTTGCTTACATGTGCTGCATTCCAGGAAAAAGAAATGTGTTCCTTAATTAATCCTAGAATTTCCTGAAGCATGTAAGCTACAATGCATTACATCATGTCTTACTTTATTTATCTTCTATGACACCCTTATATGAAGATTCCAGCAAGGTTTTACTCACATAGCGATTAAGAGATGTGTTAAATGCATCCCACAGCTGTAGGCATGCTACTGCTGGAGAAATGGCAAGACCTAATCTGTGTTTTCCATCAGTGATAAAGGAATAAGTTGGTGTCCCCATAATGCAGTCCTCTGAAACTGGAAAAAAAAATCCCAGCTCTGGGTTCATCACGTTCTGCCTTCTATATTGCCAGGAAGTAAAAATTCGAAATATTTTTAATAGTCTCTCTGGAAGGACTCCCTATGGCTGCATGAACATTGCCTCCAGCATCTGTTCCTTTGTAGTGCCACTTCTTAGTTTTAGTGGACCAATGTGAGAAAGGTTTATCATCCATCTTCAGCGCTACAAATTATTTTTTTACTCAAACTGCATCCTTACCTTAGTCAAACTTTTAAAGATACTGTTTTGCTTTCATTTTCAGGCTGAACATCTGTGCGAATTGTGTTTTATAGCGTGGCAATCACATACAGTGTAGGAGGGGGTTCTTCAAAAATCAAGGAGCTAATAAAAGATGGACTGGGAAATGGGGATGAAGCTTTTAATTCCTAATTTGAATTCAGCCTTCAGGTCCCACTATAACCTTTATCTGCAGTAGCTGATGGCCTTTTCTCTTCCTTATCGTATGAAGAATAGTGAAATCAATTGATAGTTTTGATCTAATGCTTAATAGTTAGATATTCAGAGCCTCTGAGACCATCATTCCTATCAACGTGATTCTAGCAGCCTCACTCAAGATCCTTAAAATAAGATACAGTTTATTGCAAGTAAGGTGTGCACTTCTCTTGCCTCTTCATTTGCTCTTATCTTGTCAAATGGAGAAAGTATCAGCTTTTGGTACAATAATTTAATGCATCTGTTTGCTGTCCTTCTGGATTCTCTGTCATAAAAACAATGGCATTCATGGGAATAGAAGTAAATAAGCTCCAGTGTAAGGAATCAAAACTGGAAAAAACCCAAGGGATGCTGCAAATCATGTATCTGGACAATCTGAATTCTTAATAATGCCACCTCATCCTTCCCAAGTTGGTGGAAGGGGAAACATGAAAGAAAAGACAAGAGTTCAAGACTCTAATATGCATTTTTACAAACTTTTAGTCATCTCTTTCCACTGCAATCTGCCTTTGGAGATGTGGGGAACTACAGCTTGACTATAATTCTTGACCTTATGTGCATATGCAGTATGTGGCAGTACTGTGTTAATGCCACCAGGTAACAAAAACATTCAGCAAAGATTGAGCAAAGAAGGAGGCACAGCCTATACCAGAAAAAGTTTCATTTGAAACAAAGTACAAAGAAGGTAAAAGGCCAAGAATGCAGTGGGAGCCACAGTGATAGGGTTCACGCAGATTAGTATGTAGACAATAAATTCCATGTTTACTGCAGCCGTCGCAACAAGCTGATTCTTTGAATGCCTCTGACTCGCTGTTGATTCCCATCTGCAAGCTATTATTGTAGCTGAATTTATCGTCTGCTGCTTCAGTGCAAGTCTCACTGTTCTAGCACTGTGTTTCTTCATAGGTTTTCTACTTCTCTCTGTGATAAACAAATGGCCAAGGCTTTTAACAAGGCCTTGAACCACACTGGCCATGCTCTGCATAGGGGCAGGACCAGATGACCTCTGGAGGTCCCTTCCAACCTAAGTTATTGTGTGATTCTGGGATCCTCTGTCCTGTACCATCCATGCAGTGATGAGCATGATGACGATGATACCGTGGTTCTAGTTGGTAGTCTGAAAGATGATCTAAGGCAGAGGAAAACAACTGTGGTTCTCTGAGAGTGGGAAACAGGTCATCTGAACTAGTGGGGTTGGCAGAGAATAGCGTGGAGAAGAGCTAGGTAAGAAACTGAAGGAAGCAGGGAGAGAGGGTAGAGCTGTGGAGGGCTGTAGGGTGGGCACCCAGCCTCCACCCATGTTCTCATCTGAGACAGAGTCCTGGTCTTTCTGCCCTCTGAAAGGGACTTGTTGCAGCATCTTGGGTTTTTTCCCCTTGAGATTTGGTCAGAGACCAGCTATGTCGCAGTGGTCTTTTACTAGTCAGAGTCTTCTGAAGTTTTCCTTAGAGTAACTTAGTGTTGTGTTATGCTTTCACGGGTGAGTGTAACTTCTTAATCTCTGAGCTGCAAAAAAATTATACAAAAAAGATGTAGCTCTAGTGAGAGGCGAGGTGTCAGATGAATAAACTGTATGGCAAAGACTTGCCTCCAGGGCAAGTAAGCCTGCTAGATATCCAGACAACTCACAAAATTACATGTTGCAAAACAGGGCTCTTCTGGGTGTTTTGGTTACTTTTCTGTTCCTGGAGTAAGGCTAATACAAAGCCAGTAATCCATCAATTAAGTAATGAATGTGCAGAGAATGCATTCACTGGGAAATACCAGTCTAGGAAGGCTCTGACCCTCTGGCTTCACTTTCTTCACGAAAGCCTGTGCAGAAATATGCTCAGAAATAGTTTGGTTTCCACCAATGCAGCAAAAGGATAAATCCAATTGAAGCTCTTGAAAATGTAACTATGTAAACCGAAGTTGAAAATTTGTTTTGTTTAGAGCAGGAATGGCCGCAGAGCTCTTAGGGACCAAGATGTTGTTGAATGGTAGCCAGCAGGCTGTAATGTAATGTGCTTTACTTCTGCATATGCTACACACACTTCCCCATGATTTGCATGCTTATTATAGCATCTTATCAGCTGTTGCAAAGATAAGGAATTCCACCACGTCATTTTGTGCTCCGTATTTATTGTTTATTTGATTCATCATGCACTCAGTTATTTTGGAGGAAATGGCATAAAATGAGTGAATGTGATCTCTCGGGTGGCTTTCTGCATAGGCTGCTGAGCAGGCAGCATCGAGGGTGCCATGTTCTAGAGAGAAGGTGTACCACATTGGAAGGAGACAGACATTCATGCTTCCCCCAGCCTCTGACAGCCACCCATGCTGGCTTTGCTTGTAGGAAGGAAAGGGCTGTCCAACACGTAAGTCCTCTGCTAAAGGGGAAGAAAGAGATGAAGGGACACAGTGAGGCTGCTATGCAGTGGAAGTGACGGGCTGCAGAGTGTTCAGTTGATCCAGAGATCTTTCCTTAGGACCATAATTCATTTAAACTATGCTCTGTCCCATCTTTAAAAATACCTTATTTTTACCATAGAACTGAGTATTTTCGATGTAGAGCCACATCCAGGCTTTGTACTCATGGTTGATCTCTGTGCTATCCAAATGGTGGCATTTACTCCATCAATAAGGTGTAACAAAATAGCCTGATCTGAAAACGAGAAGTTTTGTCTGAGCTTCAATGGCTATGTCAGGCTTTACTTTTTCAGGGTTTTCTTGATACCTTGTTAAAATGGGGCCTAAAGTGCAAAGGATCATAATGTAAAAGATAGCTTGTACTGCTGACAGAGTGAATGTTTGATTCCTCATGGCAATAATTTTTTTGCTTGTTTTTTAAGTCTTTTAGGCAGCATAAATATGACATGAATGGAATTGAATCCTGGCAGGAATTTCTTAAAGCCACAAAATGACAGCAAATCAAGTCCATTTGTCATCTCCATTGATAAATGTGTATTTGTTTCTCCGTGGCGAAACCAGGATACTTAATTGCAAAGGTTCAGGGAGATGAGCACTTTAGCTGCCAACCAGGAGCGAACAGAATAGCAGCCCGAGTGCTGAAGCTAATGGTAGTGTCAATCTATTGTGTCATAAATTACATCCTGTTATAAATAATGAAATCTTGGAAACAAATGGAACATTCGCATTCTTCACCCAGGTTTCTCCTCCATTTTGTGATGAAAATGTGACTTGAAAAACCTGCATCATTAAATGCCATCCTTTTCATGTTGATTGGCATTTTTTTGGGTGCTTTTCTCCCCCATCTCTTTTTACTAGGCTACTTTGATTAGACAGTAGACGTAAGGATGAGTTGTTTTTATGATGAGTGTTTGGCACTTCCAGATTCCACGAGAAACCCTAATTCCTGATGGCAAGACAATAATCTGGGACAGCATGCAAGGCTTCAGGATACCTAAGGCAACTTACAAATTCATCGGGCTCCTGAGCTGTGAGACAACCGTCGGTGGGCACACATACAGCACGAAGTACCTAACTCACAGAGAAAGTAGGTGTCATTCTCCACTCCCTGTCTCTCAGAGAGCACCCTGCCCTGCTGGCGTTACTGATTTTTCTCCCTCTTTCTCACATGCAGCCAACACGATTTTTGATGTTCAGTTAAGCACCCCGCGTCTTGTCAAGCTGCTGAAGGGAGACAGCCTAGCAATTAACTGCACTGTCACTGCAGCCTGGAACACCAGAGTGCAGATGACATGGACTTACCCTGGACAGGTGAGTGCTGTGGTTGGAAAGAAGAAACAAGAGGTTTCCCACAGATCATGCTGCATCCAGCATCCCGGGAGGAATTCTGCTTCAGAATGCTTGCCGTTTTTTGCATTCCATCATTTTGACCCTTGCTGACATGTCTCTTAATGTTTCTTCTTTTTTTTTTTATTTTTGATGCCTAATTTCATAAGTAAACATGTTTACACAATGTGCTCTGGCTCTATTGCATAATCACGAGTGAACACTAGAATTGTTTCATCTCTAGGAGCTTCTTTTCGACCTGGTGAAACAAGAGAAATTTATCATCCCGTCCCAGGCAGGGGCTGTGTCTCGTGACAAAAAAGTTTTTAGTGAGGCTGTCTTCTCAATACATTCATTTCAAGACTGGTAGACAGTCAGGCACCCTATTTGAGCATGTTTAGAAAAGATATTTTGGTTTAGCTAGCCAAAATCTCATTTGTTAAGTGTCACACGAACAATCCTCTTGTTTTGACAACTACAGGAATGATCTTGAATGTGCTTCTCCACCCCCCACATTGGGAGCATCCTCATGAATATTTGTCACTTACAGAATAACTGCCAGGGAGTCCGTGTAAAACTGATAAGAAGTTTGACATTAGCTTAAGGTTTACAACTCCCATTCCTTTCATGTCAGTTTGATTTATGCTGGTGATTCAAGTCAAGATCATTTATTATGTCACTCATTGTATCTAATCACAGGCTGAAATTATGATTGCATTATATAGGGAAGATTAATGCAATTGTTTATTGCTTACTGTAGCCATTTTCCCTGGCATTTTTTCACCTCAGAAATAAACAACTTAGCAACAAGAAATGCTCCAAATATATTATATTGCTCATTGCTGCCCTACCAAGCCCTCTCTGGGCACCACACTTGTGAAATTGTGCTTTGTTTTTATTTAGATGGTAACTGAAGGGTGCTCAGTGTTTATAAGACATCAACAATGTCCTGGGTTAAATAAACTTTGAGGCCAAATGCTGAGGGGGAGCTGCAGGAAATAACTCCTCAGAGTCGCATTATCTTCAGTTCCACCCTGCTATTGCCTTGCCAAATCTAGTCTCTTTTCCGTCTGTAGTGTTTCCAGAATTCTCCCCTCTTTGTGTTAATGTCCTTTTCTTCTATATGTCTGCTTCCTATGGCACTGAATCCAGGCACCAAACTATGTGCTGCTCTTCATATCATGGCTTCAGGGATTTTTAGGAGCGGTGCTGGACAATGGCCGTGGGGAGCTGGGCATGTTGATATGACAGGCTCCACAAAAGGGAGGATCTTCCTCTGGAAAGTACTAGTTTGGATGCTATGACTACTTGGGTGAAGACAGGGATGAATTGCCCTTATATTGCTGACCCTCTGGAAACGTTAAGCATCTTTTGTGTGTCTGTGCTGTACGAAGGCATCTGGGATTTTTTTATTAACTTATGGTGGCAGTACAGTAAAATAAAAATATTTATAATCATGAAAATTGGTTTGATTAAGCTCTTTCTTTTTAATTTCTTTTTTTTTTTTTTGTAGACAAGGAGAAGAGGTTCTGTAACACAGCGTATTGACCAGAAGAATGCAGAGGCCAACATCTTTTACAGCATCCTCGTTGTCGACAGAGTGCGGGATATTGATAAAGGCCAGTACACCTGCCACGTGAAGAGCGGGCCGTCGATCAAGGCCGTCAACACAACAGTCATTGTTTATGGTAAGAAGTGGTGCAGATTTGCAGGACTCTCAATGCTCCTGCACCAAAGTCAGTCATGTGATGGTTTTACATCGTGACACAATGTGGAAGTGAATTTGTAGCACATTCATCATGGGCAGAAAAATGAAGATGAGGGAGGGAAGCACTCCAGGAGGAAAAACAGATGCCATTTCTTCCATTGGTGTTTTATACTGTTGGCAATAGACATGTTTATATGCAATTTGATCACTTTTGTCTGCTAAATTCTGTGATGGCACTTTCTTCAGTTAGTTCTAGCAGATACAATCAGGGAAACTATAGTTTGGGTGGAAAAAGAAGGTACAAGGTGAATTTAAATAGAAGAGTCCCACTTCCTCTTCTATGGTACTTACGCATTGCTTTCTATGAAAAAATGAAGAAGAAATAAATACCCTAACTCTACATGGAGCTGGTAGCTGGTAGACCATTCAAAAAATGCATATTATTAATATGGTTTTACAGCAGGACCCTTAATCAAGTTCCCTATGGTTTGCCCATGCCTTCTGTGAAACTTGGAAATTTCTGATATTATTTCAAATGTATTTTGTGCTTCAAAAAAGTAAGGACTTTTTTGCATTGGGGCTCTTCAGGAAGTGACCTTCTTCGGGCCATCCTGTTACAATTAGAACCATCCAGGATCTTTGGAGCATCACTGGTATTAAAGACCACCTGGTTGGTGGGTGTCCTCTGCAACAGATGACTCATGGTCAGAGTATCGATTTGTTACATATTTTCAGTGGTGTATCTTTTCTCTCCTGTCTGGAAGTGTGGACTAAGCACCCTGTGTTGGTATTCTAAGAGACTATTCAGCCCATTTTCTCTGTTTAATCTCTGGAAGAAGGCACTGGGAGCATAGGACGAATCATGATACCCACATACTGTGTCTTAAACAGATAAACTGACCCTGTCAGAAACTGAGTTTTAGGTTAAAATTAAAGTCAGAGAAGTTGGGACTGTTGAAGTCAGCCTTCATTCACATAAGCAGCCCCATCTACAGGATATCCTTATTAGAAAGAGCCCGAGTGAATAAAGGTTTGCAGAATCAGGGCTGTATCTTTTTAACTTAAATTGTGTAATTAAACTGCTTATTTTTCCTGTGCCTATTATTTTCAATGTGCGTGGTAAGCGTGATTAAATGTTGAACTTGTTTAATGGATATCCACCATCCTTATGCAGTTCATCGTGAGCAAATATTGCACCATAGGTGCTATCAAAAGGACACTCGAACATTTTTTATACTTTGAATATTTTGTTTCGCACAAGTTGGCAGGGGGAAAAGAGATGTTTTCCAATGTATTGTATGAATTTGTGTTTTAGGGTCTCTGGTAAAAGCCATCAACTTGCCAGAGAGTTGGAGATATGGGGCAGAGCAACTGGAAAAGAACAAATTCCAGCAGGTTGAGATTATTCCAGTGAAATGACAAAGATTTGTTTGATGAAACAGCTGTTTACCAATGATACACAAAATTTCCGCCTTTTCCTTTGCTATTTCTCTGAAGGTCCCTTAAACCCTCTCTGGCAGAATATTTTCTTTTGGAACATTCATTGATTCTTGGCCTGCAGGAATGGAAAGGTCATCTGATCATCCTCAGTTCAACCTCTCACATACCACAGACCACTTTATCTCTTTTGCCTTTTTTTCTTGCTGGAGCACAATGTGAATTTGGCTAGAGTGTGTCTTCTCTAAGCAGATTAATGCCCTGGGAACTGCATCTCAGTTTCTTGTATATTTGTGGTATTCTTTTCTATTTTATAGATCTCTAGGAATTTAGGCTCTATTCTTGCTGTGACATGTGGGAGCATCAAAATTATTAAAGATAATTTTTATTTGGAGTCACGTTTTCTTTAGTAGAGCTACTCTTTTTGCAGGATGAAAATAAGTAATACAATGCACTTTTTTATTTTGTTTAAGATAAAATGTTCATTAATTTGAAACGTCGAAAAAAAACTGCGCTGGAGGCTGTAGCTGGAAGAAAATCCTATCGATTGTCAGTGAAAGTGAAGGCATTTCCCTCTCCAGAGGTTATATGGTAGGACAACCGTTACTTCCACCTATGCATCCTGGACCTCTTTTTATAATAGAGTTGGGGAGGGTTTTTTTAAGTTTCTGAGTTGCTTGGAGTTCGAACAGTTTATGAGGGTATCATCTCCATTTTGCAAGTGTGAGAAAGGAGATACAGAAAGTTTAAAGCTGAGATCCTCAAATAGGTTGGATATGTCTCCTCTTGAAATCAATGGACGCTCTACAGCTAAATATTTCTACCAGCCTTGACAGAAGTGTTGCATCCAGCTTCTCTCAGAGCTAGATATGAAACCTGAACTTGCTTTTCAGGCAGTAAGAGAAAGAAAAGAAGGCTTTCATTAAAATAAGTAATTGACTAGAGTCATACAGACATGCAGTATTAGGCAAAACAACGGAAGTTGGTATTATTATGCAGTGATCTGCAGGCTGTAGATCTACTTCAGCAGAGCATTCACTGAATCATTCATTTTGTCTCATGTGTGCTCAGAAATTGTGCTAAGAAATTTTTTGAACAGTTTTTTTATATTAATCCAAACCACTTTTGTATGTAACAATGTTATCTATTCATGATCTCAAGGGTTTTTTTGTTTAAATCATTTTAAACACCAGTAGCTCTGGCTCAATTCATTGCATTTTAACAAAGGGTCTATGACAAGACTGATTAAGAAAACAAACCACACATACATGAACAGTGGGAGTTCATGTTACAGCCAGGAATTACTTTTGCTGCAAAAGTGTTGTCTTGTTATGAAAAACCTTTGCATTTATAGCTCCACGTGAAAAACTAAGGGGTGAGCGTGACACTGATGCCAGCCATTTATACATCATTTTCTGTTTCTCCAGTGTTTGAGCTTGTTGATTACACATATAGATCCAAAACTTCTGACCTAAAAACTCTCCAAACATTTAAAATTTTTTAAAATTTTTTTACTTTAAAATTGAGGTTGGTCTAACATTGGAACAAGTAGTCCAGTGTGATGGTGGAGTCTCCACTCTTGGAGATACACGAAACCTTAATTAAAAGGGTCTTGGGCAACCTTCTGACCTTGCTTTGTATAGGGCGTTAGGCTAAATGCAACTATTCTGTGGTTCTGTAAAATAAAGACACAGTGAAATGCCTAAACCCTTAAGTGCTTTGACCAAATTTTAGTGCTCCTCTAATAACAGTAAGAGTTTTCTGTAAATACTTACTAAAAGCTGTGAGTCATTTAGATCAAGTCCATCATCTTAATGAATCTCAGTTGCTTCTATTAACATCATGTTAACCTTCTTGCAACTTGTTAAAATATGCTTTACACTGTATTTTAGACTTTGAATAAAAATGTTTTGCTTCAGGAATCTGTGTGTGAGCAACAGTAAGTACTTGCTATGTTGATTTTCTGTTATCTTTAAAAACATTCACTTGATATCTGATTCTTGAGTGCTTATCTAATCTACTTACTCTTCCTCTTCCTAAAATCACAGCTGTGCTTAGGATACTGTAATACTTTGTCCCAGGATGTATTCTGAGGTCGTAGAGAAATGGCCAGTGCAAGATGATGCAACCTTTATTTCTGTGACTGACTCGTAGACAAAATGGTTGTCTTTTAGACTAAATGGTGGCACAACCATGGGCAACTGGGATCTTCAGAGACAGAGTTGCAATTTTCAGCAACTGTCAAATACCACAGAACCCCGTCAGATTCTTATCGATTTTAATATATAGAATAGTATTCTCTGAAGTGGTTTACAAATATCAGCAGTCTTATTTGAAAGGAAATGATAAGCCTCTGGTAAACAAAATCTCAGACCATAAATCCAGTCCTTTCCCAAAGGCTGAGGAACATGATGTAACATGGGTGGTTTAAGCTGAAACATTTTTCAGAATTTTGATTTCTGGAATTCCATGAAACAGGTTAAAAGATGGGCTACCTGCTGCTGAAAAATGTGCCCGGTATGTCATTAAAGACTATTCGTTAGTCATCAAGGATGTTGCTGAGGAGGATGCTGGAAACTACACCATAATATTGAGCATTCCACAGTGGAACTTGTCGAAGAATCTTACAGTCACTCTTACGGTAAATGGTAAGTTTGCAACATGTTCCTGTGCTTCTCCTGAACTTGTAAATGCTCAATTTTATTTGAGCTGGATTGTCACCAGTCTTGCACACATTGGGTCATTGTGGGTTTTCTTACTGATTTCTTGGACCCAAACCCAAAACTCACATGCAGGGTGAAAGAACCATCTTTGAACCAGAAGACAGACTCTGGCGTTCGTTAGAAGTGTTTCTGTCTTCCACAGCCACATACTTGCTCCTGATGACTTAAATGTGTTACTAACCACTCATCTGACTTGACTTAGGAATGCTGTTTTTCTTTGTTCTCCTGGGGATTTTTCTTGTTACTCACACTGCAGGAATGTAGTATTTTTATAACCATGCAATACATTGGAAATAAGCTGGCTTTAATTGCTTTCCAATTTTCACCTTTTCCAGTGAAACCACAGATATACGAAAAGGCCGTGTCATCATTCCCTGATCCCCATCTGCATTTACTAGGCAGCAAACAAGTGCTGACATGCACTGTGTATGGTATTCCTCCACCTAAAGTTACATGGATGTGGTATCCCTGTAAACAAAACCATTCTAAAACAAGGTAGGACAACTTCTTTACTTGTATTTGGCACGTCTTCCTTTACTATTGCATTTAAATATTTTTTTACGAGCATAAAGCTGGCTGTAAACATTGTTTAGTCAGTAAAAATTGTCTGCTTTTTATCAATGTATTTTTTAATGGGCATGTAGTCAAAATGAAATTTTTTCTCTATCCTTATTTGAAGATGGAGGGCAGAGTGGTTATTTGGTATTGGTGTTTGGGTTTATTTACAGTTCACTACTATTCATGCATGCAATATTGGTCCAGAAGCGATAATTGTTTTTTCATTTTCATGAGAGAAGACAATGTCTTGCGAAGTTCACATGCTTTCACATGGAGTTTTCCTCCATGAATTTCTCCATGCACAGTGATTCCTATGTGTGGCTTCTTTTGAAATTGACAGAAAGCATCTTAGAAACTTTTTCCGTTATGAAAGTCAAATCTGTCCTGTGATATGTTTAGTCATAGATTCAGTTTGGCAAGCTAAATGGGCCTAACATTCTACAGATGGTATTTAGACAGGGTAAAGATGTGGTGCTCATCTAATCCTCTTTTTGCATTTTAGTTTTCTTTTGAACTCTGTTTCTTATGATTAAGAGTTTGTGTTGACTCACTTATCCAAAGCTCTTCCTGCATCATGAGATCTGACACAAACTTAATGATTAACACCCAGCCTCCACAATGGCATTATCATTCAGCTGCTATTGGAGGGTACAAATAGGCAAGGTATTTGAATCACAGCCCAATGAAGATATTTAAAAACCTGACAAGTTTAAGAGACAACATTTTCTCAACCTCAGCTGAAGAGTAATCATATTGCATAGGATTTCACTTTTTTAATGCTTTCATAGAACTGGGATTTAGTTCCAGCCCAGGCAAATATTAAGGTACATGCATAATGGCAAGGGTACGAGACATGTCATTCAACGAAATAGGACATCTCAGTACTGAGGGTCTCACTGAACATCTCAAACTAAGGATACTTGCACGTGTTTTGATATCAGTGAGAGAGTGGTCAGCACTTCCTAGAAGCATATGTTATTTTTCACACTATGTCTTTGGGATTATGCTAATGGCTGTGCCCTTCTCACCAAGAGGTGGCACTAGCAATCTCTCCTCTTCCTGGAATAGGTATTACCTGAAATCTTCCATTTCAAGGACAGGTGAGGGCTGCATTTCCTCTGTCTGGTACGTTACGTTACAAGGACAAGTCACAAAATTTATTTTTGCTGATAGATGTAAGAGAAGAGAAATCACAACATCTTTTAACTAGAGAAACCTTGAGAAAAGCATATATAAAAATTTTCAATCTTTTAGTTTCTTTCAAGAGTTTATACAAATGAATACTCTGGATTGAAATCCAATGCAATGCTGAGGAAACAGTTGCTTCTTCCTTGGGAGTAGAGGGTGCTCATGTGTTGTCAGATATTTCCTTCTGTTAGCAAGCACAGGTCTGCACTCCAACACAGGAGAGTGTGTCATCAGAAAGAGGAATTAACATCTGCACGCAGGTGTTCGATAATGTGCTGAACAGTAGACTCCATTAAATGCTAATTAGGAGTGTGTTTGAGCAGGTGATCAAAGGAGAAATGTAACAATTTGGATCAGCTATTGGCTCTGTTACAATGTTGTTTCCAGTCTGGCTTCCAAATTGCCGTTTTAATTGTCCTGTGATGATTCCCTTTAACCCTCTCCCCTTCCTTCTCTTCTAAGTACTCATTGAAGAAGTAGTCTGGAGAACACCGTTTTTAATGCTTTGCCTAAAAGGAGTGGGATGACTCCCTCTGAATAATGTGACAATTAACTATTTCAGAAAGGCAGAAATATCTGAGTAATTACATTTTGTCTCCTGCTCCAGGAAGGGAGTGGAGGCTCAGGTGTTCTCCCTGAAGAACTGGAAAACCCTTTAATCCCACCCATTTCATTATACTTCCCTCTTTGTGTGAGGGGAGGTTTGCCTAAACAACAGATTTAAGGTGCGTGTACCTTGTGCAGGAGATAAAAAACATATCTTGTTCTGCCATTTTTTGTATTTATCTGCCCAATGTTAGGTTTCCAATACTAAAATGTTGCTCTATTTGTGCTCGAGTAGTGCTTGTTTCTGTACACAGATGTACCTTGTACTTGTGGACAATAAACCCCCACAGGTTATCCCTCAGTGTAAGGTAGTAGGGATTCTCAAGAAATGTCTGAGACCCATGTCACAGGACAGAGTGTGCACCCTGAGTGAAAGGATGCTGTTGCTGCAAAGACCTTGCAGTGCACTGTTGGCTCCAAGATCTATTTGCTCCAATATTTATATATGTGCTTAACTTCACACCACTTGAATACTGTCACTGCAAGCTGGGGACTGATGCGTAGTGCCTAGGTTTGATGCTTTTATTTTTGAAGGACTGTTGCCTGTGACCTCCTTTAATAGCAACCATTAGGTTGTGTGGATACTTCTTTCAATTTGTTTTCCAGGCAGTATTTCAGATACAAAAATCTAAAAATACCTCAAAGAATTCCATTGCTTTTAAATGCAGATATAGTTTAGTGCTTTGTGATTGATACAATCAGTTTGCATAGCTTCTCTCTGCTTCATTCAGGCCAGTAACAGGAGACTGGCCAAATAAAATAATTTCCATAGTTGCCTCATAGCAAATTAAAAATTGAAAAAAAAAAGTGGAAAAATTGCTCAACTAATGTGAATTTTTGAAATGTGGAAAGACCAACATCATTAAAAATTCACTGTTCTTTATTTTCTGTTACAATTACTTTGCATAAACCAACTCTTGCCATCAGCCTTTTGTTAGCTAGCTAGAAAACTAGCTAGATAGGTAGGTGGAAAGACTCTCTTCTGATGTTCACCCCAGCAAGGAAATGCAGATAAGTCAAGGAAACCTGTCTGGGGCAAAAAGCAGTGTTCTGGCATTTTTTAAAGCTTATGCAGAGCTATTAAGTTTAGAGATGGCAGCCAAAAGACAGTATAAGACACAATGAAAAATAAAATTAAAAGTCATTAGAAAAAAAAACAACCTAGTCTTTGTTAAGAGATTGAGAAACTGCTTTTCCAGGGCTATCCTACTGCAGCGTATGCCGCTGCTCTGTAGCAGGCACATTCCCAGGCTGGGCAGCCCCCAGCTGTTCAGTGGATATAGAAGAGGACAGCCCAGTGGGACACTTGTCCTGAAGAGCCCAGCAGCCTCCTTGGGCTCTTTTCTACCCTTTGGGAGCTGTTCTTTCTGGCCTGGATTTTTCTCAGGCTGGGCTGTCAGCAGAGGTGTATGGGGGCAGACAGCAGCAGGGCTTGCTGAGGGTCTCCAGAGCCAGGCAGGCTGGGATCCAGCTAAAACAGATCAGTTCTGCGGCTGCAGAACAAGCATCTGCCTGCCAGGAACACGCTTGATGTTAATGGTTCTGGACCTGAATCTCTTCAGTAGATTTTGTTTATCTTAAACTGACCTGGCAGAGATTGCCAAGAAAGGCATGTGGGATGCTGCTATTGCTCACTGGAAGTACTGGTTTGCTCAGCAGTTGTGCAGCATTTTTGGGGGCCAGTTTCTCTCTCTGGACATTTCTGTGTGGGCAGCTCAAGAGCGATCTTCTGCCCAAGGTTTGACTGATTGGCCCTTCAGAAACTGCAAACTGTTGCAACACTGAAATTTTGCCATGGGTGTTTCAATTCTCCCATCACCTTGCTGCCTCCCTCTCTCCTATAGCTATCAGTTTTGTTTAGCCTCAAACTGAATGCTATATTATTATTTTACAACCCTGCCATCACATCAGTTTGAGGGCTTTTGGCTTTCGGGTTTTTTTTTCTCTTTTGTTTTTTTTTTTCCTCTGAGTGTGTTTGCTTGAGGGAGAGAGCAATGTAACAGTATTATGGAGTTGCTTACAAAAACAAAGTAATTGGGGAAACTGTACATGATTCTCCGCTCTCCTGACTACAGTGTCAAGATATGAACTCTGCGTGGTGGTAAAACCACCTAATTGGAGATGAAGGGCTGAATACATGAAGTATCTGGGAGGAAAACAACTAGAGGTGTTCCTTGAAACTTCTGCAGAGATACAGAAAGACTGAAACTATCATAATGATAGTGCATGGGCAGACTCCCAGCAGCTTCAGCGAAAGAGGAGGCAGGCCATGTGTGCATAGCAGTCTAATTGCATTTCTGCATTGTTTATGTCAGGGTATTAATAAGGAATTGAAAGGCAGAATCATTAGGATGTGCTTGGATAGATGATCGGGGAAACCAGGTTTGGAACATCGGTGAGGTATGTAAAATGAACAAGTAAAGAACAAATGTTAATTGTTAGTTTGTCCATTTGCCCATTAGTTTGTCCACAGTGACTGGTTTTGTTCCCTGTGCCACCTTCTGTTTTCAGGAAGGGAAAGTCTGAGTCTTTGGAGCTGGTATAAGTAGGTCAGATGCCATTAACAAACAGGTAGTTCTAAAACGCTTTTGTTTCATTTGACATGTGGCTGGATCCTCAGCTCTACATTCACACTGGCTGAGGGTCTGCCTGGTGGCCTCTGTGCCTTCCACCCTGTGCTACAAGAAAATCTTCTTACAGCGATCTAGTAATGTAAAGGTACTTATGGGTGCACCAAAAATCATACTAGCTACTCCCTTATTTTGGTGTGATTAGGGAAATAGATTTGTGTAAATAAAAATCAGACTCTGTGGTTTTTTACATAACCTTAAGAAATGCAGAGAAACTGTCATGAGTGTTCATTGCAGCAGCATGGACTTCCAGGGAATTTGAAGCCAAAGGAAAGAGAGGAGTGAAACAGCATCTGATCTGCTTCAGCCTTAATAACCAATATGCTCAAATATCTCATTCTGCACTTTCACTGGGAGCCAAAAGCCAATGCTTGCTTGTGAACACATTCTTTCCTCTGAGTAGAGCTGTATCCTTGTTTTGAGTCAGTATTATGGAATTTTAAAATATTTTTTAATATTTTGCTTGCAAAATGCCATTTGAATCAAATCTGGCACATACATATGTGCTTGACAAATACACGCTTTACACCAAGTACAGTTTGCACCAGTCTGTCCTCAGGGTTACACGCTGATGAATTTATTCTGCAAGTGTAAGTTACTTCATTATGGGTCTTACTTGAACCAGAACCTTAAGATTTCAAATTTCAATATTGCTAGTTTCCAAACCACTTTAAAAGAATTTTAAAAAAAAATTAAAACAAAAAGCATTATAGTTTTTAATTTGTCATTGATCAATCTCCAAACATAAGAACTACAGCAAGATCCAGATGGTCAGAGATGCTCAGCTTAGTTTCACGCTTTTATTCTCACTTGCCTATGTTAGGATTATTTTCACTTGCTCTTCCTTTTATATTTTCCCAGTTTCTTTTTTTTTTTCCTCTTGTTGCCTTCACAGGGTGGTCTCTTGGCTTTACTATGTGCAGTCTGACACCCAGCCTTAAGGAAAAACAAGGGTCATATAGGTGGTGGGATGTTTCTGCTTGATCTTTTAGTCTGTGTGGCCCAGCCCATAGGAAATAAAGTGTGTGACAGGCTGGACGTGGGGACTGCACGACGTGAGCGAGGCCCCGCACGCTGGCAGTGTCCGAGCCAGTGGGGCGTCCCAGCCCGTAGCCAGAAGCCTGCTACTGCACTAGCAGGGGCTCCTGGCCAAAGGAAGGCACCAGGTCAAACTCTGTGCGTGCTCAGGAGTGATTATGAATGGAGTACTATTACTGGATCGAGTACACCTTTTACAAAAATATACAAACTGTAGTTAGCATCCTCTTTCCTTTTATGTGTATGCCTTTCAAAAGGCCTTTGCAGAAGGCTTTGAACAGACAAGGCATGTGAGGTAGGATCGTGCTCAGAAAAAAATATTCAGTTAAAAAAATAGAAAACAGAGGTTAAGAGGGAACAACCAGTTCTTGCAGGGGAGGGAGGTGATCAGTGAAGTTTTTCAGGAGCTGCTGGGGTCTGTACTTGTCAACATGTTCAGGAATAACCTGGAAAAGGTGGTGAGGAGGTGACAGAGATTGCTGATGATGCAGAGTAATTCAGATTTGTAAGGATGAGGGTCTGATTGCAAAGAAATGCAGAACTCTATGAGTCTGGGTATCTGAGTGAAAAGGTGGCAGGTGAAATTAGCTGAAGATAAATGTGCATGATACGCATAGGAAAAAAACAAACTTGCTTTCGTATGTAAAATACATGTTGAAAAGCTGTTGTCTCATCATTACTACTACAAAGAGGGATCTGAGTGTTGTGATAGATGGGTTTGTGAAAGTGAACACCGTCGTGAGCAGCTCGAAAAGAAAATCGAGTGTTAGGAATTACCAGGAAAGAAATAAAGACCACAATACAGAACACCATGGTAACTCCACAAATCCATAAATTACTGACATCTTTTATATTATGAGCATTTCTGATCCTTTCATTTCAAAGGATGCAGCCAAACTGGGAGGTACACCAGGAATAGCATCAAAAAGGATCAAAGGAATTTCAGGGAATGAGAGGAATGTGTGAAGGATGAGTGAAGAGGGAGGTCAAGACTCTTGGAGACCGAAAAAGAGGTGACTTGAAAGCTAGAGGATAGAGACCTACAGACTTGTGAAGGACACACATCTGAGCATAAGTTGTGTGTATCTTTTCCAGTTCAAGAGGTAGAGGCCGTTCGATGAAGACAGGAGGAGCAGAATTTGGAACAAAAGAAGGATATAGCTCCTCTTGCAGTGGATAGTGTATCTGTGAATCTCTTTGCCAGAGGATTTTGGGGTTTGAAAACATTCCACTGTCTTGGAAGAGAAGTGTAGAAACGGTCTATATTGCGGGAAGTTCCTGAGCTGATAATAATTGGTGACTGGGGGAGTATTAGGAGGAAATATCTGAAGTTAGTCCCACTCTCATTCATCCCCAACCATCTGCATATGGTCATTGTTGGGACAGGATATGGGGTAGATGGATCCTTGGTCTTACATCCATGTCTGTCAGTATTTTCTCTTCCTGTTTTTTCTCTAATCAACTCCCCTCTCTCCTTAAAAATGTTTCCCTCCATTCTTTCTCATCCCTTCCTTGTTTTTTGCCTGCACTTCTGTCCCTCACTCCAGTCAGCCCAGAGTTGCTCCCAGACCCCTACTTGAAGAGAAGTTAAAAACAAATCATCTTGAAAAACACAACCTCAGTGGATCAACAGCTCCTCTGTCTCCTTTGCTTATCACTGGGAAATGGAAAGGGTGAGAGTTGTGCTTCCAGCTTGTCAGCAAGATGGGCAGTATGAAGGACTATGTAAATAGGCTGCTAAAGAGTTACCCCTATCTAGAACCAAGAGGATCCAGCTAGGACAGCAAAGGAAAGAAAGGGTATTTTGGCATTCTGAGAAGGAAGGTGTTGTGGATACGTGTATCTTGGAATATTGTAGATGTAAGGTTATGTCTAGAAATTGAGTGAGATATTAGAAGTGACTTGTGCAAGGAAAATAACTTACACTGGAAGGATCTGTACAATATCTTGGACTTTATTCATAGGAAACATAAATTGGAAATAAAAAAATTGAGTGCAAGGGTGGACATCGTATGTAGAGGTTTTGTGGACTTTCTCCTTAGGATTCTGACTGTTCAACCAATTCGCAAGACCCTCCCACTTGCAGTACTACCAGACTCCCAAAATCAAACACTTTTTTCCCCTGAAAGAAATTCTAGGTGCTTGTGGAAATCTCATGTGATAATTCTGTAGTTCCAACCAACATCCTACTTTGCGCAGGGCATGATTTTTGCTTTTGCACAGAGAAAGTGGAGGCTGAGTCATAGTGGCTTCATGGGAGATGTGATTACAGTTTGGCAAAGGAGGGAAGAGAGTTGTACAGCAAGGAAGGAAGGTAGGTTTGGCTGAAATACGGTGGTATTCTGTGTCCATGAAGAATGCTAAGCAGCGTGAAGCAGAAAATTGAGGGTCAAGAAGCAAAATACAATTTTCTGATAAGACAAGGTGAGAAAATTTCAGGTAACCTCAGTATGCATAGGCACCCAAAAAATGATTTCGAAATGCTGTTATGTTCCCTAGTGGCCAGAGGTCTCAAGTACTGGCAAAGAAGTTGGAAGCAAAATGGGTTTTTTGGTGACTCTCAGCCTCAGCCATTTGCCTTTTTTGTTGTGAGTAACTGCTGTTGCAGGGTGCTCAGGTGTGCAGTTATAGAAGTGATTTTTTTCCTGTGGAAATCTGAGTGTGGGCTGATGGAATACTGAAAGTAGGGGTAGGTAACATTGCTGTTGATCTTACTGCTTCTTTTGAGATAGGTCAGATCAATCAGCTTTCCAGGCAGCAACCTGGAATAGTTAAGGGTGAGTCATAATATTTGGAAAGGATGAATATGGAAGGGAAACACCATCCAATTATCCGGTTGCATACCAATAATAGCAAGAAAAGTAACGTGCATCTATCAAACTCTTCCTTTTTCGATAGAGCCATGGAAGTACATGACAAAGCTCTAAATGCCACCTACCCTACTCTTTTCAAAGATACCCCGTAGGAGAATGAGGCTTTTGGGACATCACGGATCTCCTCTAGAGAGTGTAGGGGAGTTTCTCTCCAAATATCACCCCTCAATGGGGACACAGATCATCCTACGAAACAGAAAATAACTCAGTTAACTGAGAAATGCACCAGGGCCCCATTCCAGCCTAATTCATGGAGGCCATTTAGAAACCCTCCATCCGACCTGCAACTTGTCAGTGAATGATTTCTCAGTGTGATATCCTTGATCACAGGTTGCACCCTCCCTGGAGACAGAGGAGTATTGTTGCTGCACTCTCAGAGTCATGAGTGTCTCTTAGGTGAGGTGGGCTGGTGACGTCCCACCTGCTCTTTGTGGGCAAGTGTTGACACTGCGATGGGAAGCTGTAGGGAACAGTGACAGTGGGAGCAGAGAGGAGAAGGAGACTTGGAGGGAAGGAACCTGCACCCCTCACTAGGATTGCTTGTTTGTTATTCTTTGCTAAGGTCCTAAATAAATATAAATAAACAAATAAACAATGTAAAATATATCCAGCTCCTACCACTTGTAGATTTCCTCCTAGCCCCGCTAATGCACATATTGGGGAAGGTGCTTGGGATGAGTTCCCAGCTGCAGTTTTGCCAGTATTTCAACCTCTAACTGGTTGGTTTTGACCTAGAGCAGGAACACCTGGACCATAGCTTCTTAGAATCATAGAATCACATGCACAGACAAAGCTGCCAGGGGGCCAGCACATGTTCTCCTTCCCCCACTCCCATAAAGCATGTTTTACAAACTGTACATGCTCCCTGCTATTTTTCCTCTCTGTTTCCTGCTTCAGATTGTCTCAATATTCCCAAGGACACGTGGCTACAACAGTCCTGTGCTTCCAATTGCACAGCACTGGATGCTGAGGCAGAGAACAGGCACGGCCCATGTCATTCATATTTTTTTGGAAACCTCCACATAAGAAACAGTTCCTATGTACTCTTTACAATTCCAGGAATTTCCAGAGTTCCTGTCTTAACATTAGTGTCATCACCATTGCCTCTTGAAAGATGTGAGTCAGCCCAACATGAATTTGTAGTAACATTGCCCTGACGCTGCTGGGAATTGCTGCCCTGAAAAAAGGATAGATTCTGAGGATAGTATGGCGACTGCCATTAATCCCTTTGAAAACTGGGCACCATTGGTGACAGGATAGCTCCCTCTCCCTCCCAGCCAGTACTACCCCAGTGAATGAGAGTGTGAGTGAGGCTGCCAGGAATTCTGCCAAGAGGAATGCTTAGAGAGTTGAATGAGATGTTACATCAGGTAACAATTGCGATGGCCTCTGGAATCACACAGGGGGAGTTGGGAGGGAGAAGCTGGGAAGACAGGGAGGCAGAAGATGAGTGTTTTCCAATTGATGTGGACTGAGGCTCTTTTACTGGTATTTGTTGTTGCACTGCTTGAACTGAAAGCTGCAGTACTGTCTTTGGGATGGGGAAGATGTGTCTGGACAGGCGGGATCTGGGACATTCGATCAGAACTGACTGTCATACTCAGGGTCAAACCATCCTATAAATAATTGGACAAATTGCTTACCTCAGCTCCCGTGCTCTGCTATAAATCACTGAAGAGCTTTTCTTCTGAGACCAGTAGTTTCATCGGCAGGACTTCAGCTTGGAGCTGGTTTGTAGTTTGATTTCAGTGAAATACATCAAGATGACATGAAGTACACTCTTACCCTGGAAACTTTTCCCTGTTGATAGTTATAAATACACCATGCTATTGTGCTTGGCATGCTGCATGCTAATAGAAGTAAGGGCTCTGAAACTCATTAGGAAAGGGAGCGGGCCGTGGAGCAGAGCGAGGACAGTGTGAAGCGAAGGTTGATCACCACAGCCTTGTCCAGAATAGGCCATGGGAGTTTTCTTATCTCGCTTTGGCAGGAGGTGCTGCTAGCTTCCTGTGCGAAATCACGAGCATATGCTGCTTTCCTCTTGTTGTTTGGCTTCCTCCACTACACAAGACGGTTCCCAGCACTGTGATTATCTTTGCATCTTCAAACATGGCACACTCTGCTTCCTCAAGGGCTTGATGTATTCTTGAGTAGCAGGCCGGCTCCCCTCCCCCCAGCCACTTCTCCAGGGCCCCTGCGGGTGCCAACTCTGCTCATCACAGACCTTTCATAAAGCTGGACTTACTTCTGGTTCCATAAACCACCCTCAGCCTCTGCAAATTCGTGTAAATTCCCAAAGCTCTGGGCAATGAGCAGGTCTGACAGCAGAACTTGCCCTACCAGCGGCAGAGCCACTCTCACCCCTCTTTTCCCCCCGTGCTGGGCTGCTCTGAAAGCGTTGCAGAGAATTAGTGGCTCCGGTTTTTACAAAAGAATAGCCTTTTTCTCAGGCTCTCTGCACAAAGGCCGATGCGTGCCTGTGTGGGCGCACACCTGCAAATGTGCATGCCAGCACGCATGCAGGCACATGGGAAAAACTACTTAGGGTGTGATAAACCTGAGTGCTCTGCTTCTAGCAGCGCTCGACTAAGGCAGCAGAGTCTGAGTACCTCGCTCTGAGGTTGCATAACGTTTATAAACTTTGGTTTGTACACACCCCCGTTAGCATTTTTTATGTGGGATCTCTACACGTGCAGAGCTGCACCCACAAAGTAGAAACATGAAAGGATCTGCAGGGACACAGGTGAAAGAAATGCTTAGAAATGTTCTGGTGGATATCAGCTTGTTTATCAATCCCTGTGCACACTATGTGCTTGTTCATTAACCCGGCGGTAACCCTGCTGTAAGATTTCCTGAAGATGCGAAGCACTGAGGCTCATCTCACAACAAAACACTTCAGGAATTCATGTGCTCTGAAGATATCTGGAGTAAGATTCGAATAGCTAAAATACAGTGGGATTTCCCTGCAAATGCAGACAGTTCTTGCTAAAAATACAATGCCCTTGTTATTTGACTGCGTGGGTAGTTTGAAGAAATTGGTAATTTCTTTGGAGTCAGAAAAATATGTAGCTGATGTTATGTGAGGACACATACTATGAAACATCAATCGAGTTAACAGGAAGATGATTGCCTCTTTTGGTTCCAGCCAGCACAGATTTTTGTGGTTTCATTTTTTTCTCTTTCTCTCCAAGCATGTGTTTTACACAAACATTTGGTTTGATGATTACATCTAAGTTCAGCAGAACCTTTTCTCTTTCTGCTACAAAATGCCAGTTGTTAGAAGCTGAGGTCAAGTTAAGAGGCAGGACTCTCAACTAATTTTTTCCTTCCTCATCTCTACCTGATGCTGCTGGCTTAGGCAGTGTCTTTGACATGGCACCCCTGGTAGCAGTAAGAGCTGGGGTGACTGGGAGTACTAACCTGAGTAGCCAGCTCAGGATAGTGGACACAGCTCATGTGCTGTCCCTGAGCTATTTTAGCGTAATTGAGGTCAAAGTGAAGGGATTTGGCAGCTGATGAGAGTAAGCATCTGGTTCTGCATCCAAAGGGATGAGTCTTAGTCTTGTCCTAGACTGCTTGGCAGCTGTGCTGCAACTGTTCTGTAAACGTTTGCTGGTCCAGCACTCAGTGGAGCTGAAGTAGTGGGTACAGCAGTACTCACATCTCCAGCTGTGTGCTGTTGGATGTAGCATTCTCAGCTTGATTGTGACTCCTTTTTTGTTAAAACCATGAACAACAGCTATGAAGAGTATTTGATTTTCTACTCTAATTGCATTAACATTGTAATTGCCAGTTACAGAATGGAATGTGACGTCAGTAGAGTTCACATATGTGCCTCCAGGGCTAATCTAGCACTTTACGTGTGTTTTTCTTGTTATTGTGATGGTATTGTAGTTACAATGGTGGTTTGCATTCTGGTATTAATGAGTAATCAGCACCTCGTTGTGCTAAGCATCAACAAAGACATAACCCTGTCCTCATCCCTAAGACATGGCAAACTAAAGATATACTGTCTCTTTAAGGAATTGTGAGGAAGGGTATAATAATAGCAACTGAGTCTGGAGGCTCCAGAGCTGTAATAAAGGAAATTGGAGATGCTTTTCAGAGATGCACAAGGAGCTTCTGAATATGCATTATGCCTTCTATCTGTCCTTTATCAAAATATGTGTCTCTGTAAGGACTTCTATGGTAAAGAGTACAAAATTTCAGCAATGTAGCAAAGACATATAAATGCATTCTGTGGAGATAGGAAAAAAAAATTTGGAGGCACTTTTTAACACATGTGAAGTGAGATTTTGGTATCTCTATTTTCCTGCACAGATTGCATCCAGTCACAGAGACGTGCTTTTGATACTGCCTGTTTGTGTGCCTGGCATCGCAAATTGAGTTCTGATATCTTCTATGGCATGAAAATGTTACCAGCTTAGCCAAATTATCATGCCTTCTATGTTTTATTCTTGTTACAGAACCAGATTTCTTAAAGCATTAAATGTGCAAAGTAAATGGCATCTACCTTTCTTAATAATTTTAACCCTTTTTTCCCATCTGAGTGCAACAAGTGCCCTTACTAATGCAGCTGTTTTTCATCTACCCTGGCGTCAACAATCATGTATTGGAAGTTGGCTTTTAAACCAAGTCTGAAAGAAGTGTAGATAGGGCTTCCCTGCCATGCTATTGCTCCCTGTCCTCTCTCTATGCATGAATCTCCATTGCCTTCTCCTGCATTTTTTTTGTCTTTTCGACACACTGATCCTTTGAATGCACATTGTGAAATCTGGGCAGCCCAAGTTAGTTTCCATGTCATTATTTCTTTAAGCTGTAATATCTGCTAAGACATCGGCCAGTTTGACGCAAAGCTGCACAATTAAAAACAAGCATGTAAAGTTGGTGTACCATTGATACTCTAAACAACACAAAGTTTAAGCAAACTGCAGAGTTGGCTGAAGGGAAATGAACCTCATTCTTCGGTCAGGATTGCATCACATTCTGTTTTCCAGTCACTGGGCTTTAAAGTTCATTTTTCCAAACAACTGTTGTAGAAATCAGAATTATTTGATTACAGATACTTCAGCCATTAGCTTTCAAATCCAAGGAATATAGTGTATTCGAAAGAACTTCATCCAGCTGAAGGGTTAATCTCTGCCGATGAAGCTGGAATTGAACTAGCAACAACTAAATTCTGGATGAAAAACTGAACTAGATATTCTCAAAGAAAAACAGGGTCAGGCAGCACTTAAGACTCATTCCAATGTGTTTATTTCCATGTGTACCAAATCAGACTTTAAGAAACAAATTAGCTCTACCATGACCACACCTGAATGTTCTGATTACAAGCCAATTTGTTGCATAAGGCAAAACCATTTTTTGTCTGGGACTTCCATTCATTAGGATGAATTTTATTTTTTTCCAGTTAAATTATCATTTGAATCCATTTGTAATTTAGGTAAGTTTAGTTTAGTTTAACTTTGTTTTGTTAATTTGCAGGATTATGCTTGGTTTTACTGTGTGTCTTGTAATCATTGAACCTCAGTATTAATATTTTGGTGTTTTGTAAACTGAACTAAAAAAAAATTCAGAAATAAAAACTGGTATCATTTTTTGTTAAAACAGAAAGAACCTGCACAGAGTAAAAGAGCATCCAATGCATTATGGAATAGATCTTGGAACAACTATAGTTTGTCTTGAGTTAAAGGCTAAAAATAGTTTGAACTCATGTTTTGGCAATATCTGGAAACAGGAGCATTGGAAATGGGATGCTGGTCTTGTACAGCCCTATATTTAGGCTCTGGCTGTAAATTCTGACCTCAGAGTTTGCAGTAGGTTAACTGTGAACACTGACTCCAGAGAGCAAATATTCAAGGAAGGGCTGTGGAAGTGAATTTTATTACCAGGCTCCAAACCTCAAGATTTAATGGAAAGTAATTATACTTGCCTGGTCACCACAGCACCTGCAGTTTTCTTGACTTATCACTGTTTTCAAAACAATTGTTTTGTCTTACGTGTTCAATTTCTATCACCAAATCAATTAAATTTCAATTTTTGTTGTCTTCAGGCATGGATTTTGCTTTCATACTGAAGGATCTTTCATCCTGAAAGCTGGCAGCAACGTGGGAAACAGGATCCAGAGCATCTCTGAGCGAACAGCTGTAATAGAGGGCAAAAATAAGGTATGATTGCTAGGAGCAGATAACCTTTCTGTGTGACAGCCTGTGTTGATAAGGCACCGTAAGATGCTTTGAGATCAAGGTAACAGAGAGGAAGCCAGTATTTTGGTGTTGTTTGGATTTGAGGACCTGCATACCTGCAGATAACTTTCATGCTTGGTATTTATCTGCTGAGAGGCAGAGATGTATTTTTTCCTGGAGGCAGTCTTATTAAGGTAAGTGACATGCCAAGAGAGTGTATCAGTGGGATTCACTATGTCTGCTCTCTTATGCATGGTCTGAAGTATCTTGGGGTACCTCAGGAGCACAGGGGCAGGGTTCCAGGCCGTCTTTGCTTCATTTTGTGCAATTGCACAGTTTCCTGTTGTTTTTCCTATGAGAATTAAACTATTTACTCTCATTAGTGAGTTTATTCACAGATGTGGTCCTAGATGATTAGATGGCCAAGTCTGTTTTGGAATAAATTCTAAAGAGCCAAAAGAATCCAGATTGCGGAAGCAAAGTTTAAGAGAGATCTCAGTTACAGACAGCAAGATGGGATTTATCCCAGCAGTGTTAACCATCTAAATTTTAGGTGTTGGTCCAAGTCAAGCATCCCTTTATGGGCCGTGGGGAGACGCAGATAATTCTGAAGGGTGTGTGGACCTGTAGTCTATTCGTGTCTAATGTGGAAGAGAAAGCCAATGAGATTAACTTGCTAAGGAGAATTGTCCATCAGTTAAAGCCTCCAAATCAAGGATACCCTAGATCAACTGCACTTCCCTGGGGCAGACATGAGACTGATTTGGTGTGGTTGGGTGGCCTATGCTTCTGAGCAACTCAGGTGAAGTTGTACAATGCCATGACACTGTCACAGAGTCTGTTTTCACAGGCTAGTTTGGTTTGTGGCAGTAATAGCTAAAAAGATTATAAATTTCAAAGCCTGTCTCACTCCAGGCCTTTCATTTTTAATGACACCAAAAGGCTTTTTTGCAATTCTAAGGGCACTGGGGTTATAGGTTTCTTTTCCTTGATGGTTTTTCAGTTTCCTGCGTATTAAAATTGGTATAAACTGTAGTTATTCTCATGTCAAGGCCCTTTCACACACCGCAGAATAAATAGGGTTTTATGTGCAGCCAAGAATCAGATCTGGCACTACATTTTCTCCTGCTGTTATATTATTTAGAAAGTATCACAGGTGTTCGTGGCACCATTCCAGCTCATGGGAACAGCCTGGATCCCAGTGAGGCATTTGCTCTATTTAGCTGTCCAGCTCTACGTGCTTGAAGATCAAGGCAAAGATGGGAGCAAACAGTTTCCTAGGGTAGACTATCATAGGAAAGCACATGAAAAATGAAACGTAAGGAGGCACTTGAAGGAGGAAAGGGAAATAATTTCAGGCACAGGAAGACACAGGCTATTCCAAAGGCCATTCCAAAGGGGGAATGATGAACAAGATGATAAGAATCAGTTATTATCCAGCAGTCATATAGCTGTGCTATGGGTGCAGTCCTACCTGTTCACAAGGTGCAGAAGGAGCTGTCTAGTGACGGAATCTCATTCTCCTTGTGTACCATGCGTTTTGGAGGCAGTGGAAGAGGAGTGGCTAAAACGTCAAAACAGCTTCCAGTCAACAGCAAATAAATTCCTCCCTGGAGGAAGATGCTAGTAATGGGTCCTTGTGGCAGAACTCTGAGTCTTTGGCAAGCAGCCCTTTTTGAAAAATGTGCCCAGAAATGAACCAAGGAATGGTCTTTGCATGGAAGGACTTGCAGTGAAACTTACTGGTCCTCCCTGGTATTCCTTGTCTTTTTGCTATTTAGTTAAACTAAGGAAGGTCTGCCTTGCTTTGACCTTATTCCTCCTGGTCCCTGTGGGGAGGGGGAGGTTGGTGAAACAATCTCTTTACTCAGCTTTTTCACAGCTTTACTAAAGTTTCTCTATTTCTGTTGCCCTTCCGTAGCTTTTCAAGCACAGCTGGATTGCTATTGTAAGTAAAAAATGCTCTCTAAGCCCAGGCTCCTGGCCAAGCTGAGAGTTGCATGACTAGTGCACACACAGCTGCTCTAGAGCATCCGGGATTGTTCTTTTAAATCCATGGGAGTCTATGGCTTTTCACCCTCCACAGCCCAAGATTCACTCTCAGTCTCCCCGAGCAAACTCAAAGAGGCAGTTCAGACAGAGCCTTTGCCCATCTGCAGCAGCATTGTCAGAGTGTTAATAGCACTGAGCTCACTGAATGCAGCACGTCATCGCGAGTGTCTGTCTCTGATGGACTGCTACTGGGAGCAGTTCTACTCCTGCAAGCCGCTGTGAACAGCTCTCTGAGGCACTTCCACATCGGTGGTGCCCTGCTAAATAAACAGTGTCTACCCCGCTTCCACATCCCAAGACAGCAAGTGCGGTAAAAACAATCTCAAAGCTCAATGGAAACAACAAAGATGTAGCAGACAAAGAGGTAGGAAATGAATGAAGAAACTCAGAAAGTTTCACATTTGGGTTAGCATGAAAAGAGAAATGGGTGGCCACAGGATGAGATTATTGTAAGCAAGGGAAGAGATGAACAAGGAATGATCAACAGGTTTCTTTAGCAATGAAGGTAGCTGTTTTCACCTTCCTAAAGACATTGTGCCAGTTCCACGTTTCCTGCATGTGCAACATCTAAGTTCGGCTCTTTGCTGTGGTAGGTTGTTTGTTTGTCTGTGGTTATCAAGGTAGCCACAAGTATATTTTAAAGTTAGAAAAACCTCAAGCCCTGTGCCTGTGCAGTTCAAGTAGTGCAGGAAGCCCGCACTACATTATTCCTTGGTGACAGAGAAACCGTGACAACAGTGTTTTAGTAACAATTCCGCTAAAGCCTCTCTAAGCAGACATTGAGAAACTCGAGTGGTACAATGGAAGAACTTCGTAACATAAGCCGTAATACTTAATCGTAAGAACTCTTGAAGTGATTTGCTTCCCCCACCCAAAGTTTTCATTCTCGTTTCGTTGGACATTTCAGCGACTTCCTACAAAGCTGCGCTATTCTTAGGCTTATCGTGTAAACAGGTCACAAGCACTCTCCTGTCACTCAGCTACTAACACCCATCACTTCTCAGTGTTCCCAGATAAAGCTAACTGCCGTGTCTAACTGAGGGCTAGCACTGCTTATTTATTCTTTGCATGATCAGCGTTCATTAGAATGTCAATCAGTGAATGACCTGCAATAATAAGGTACAAAGAGCTGGTGCATTCGTTGTGCCAGTGCGTGCAGTCAGAAGCAGTGCATGCACACGGGTGTGTGTTCTCTCCTAAGTGTGTGGGCACACAAAGCTGGCTTATCAGCAGCTTTGAGAGCAGTTGGTACTCCTTGTACAGGGGTACAAGGGACAGGGTGCTGTAGGAGAAGTCAACAAGGATCCTGGGCATGGAGCGTGTGCAGAAGACCACTAAGAAGGCAAGTTCAGATGAGGGAAAGCCAAAGTGTGGGCCAAGAAGAAAGAATTATAAATTCAAGGAAGGGAGACAGTAGACAGGAGGGCTATTGAGTACAGGGAAAAGTTGGAGGGAGTGGGACAAAACCCTCTTGTTTTTGGGAACTAACCTATAGAACCACATTTTTGAGAGCCTGAAATGGAACAGAATGTCTGTGAGGAAATGTTGGAGTCCCACTGACCAATAGCAGGTACCATAAAAGCTGGGTCTGTGTCACGGGGTATGCCTTCAGGAATTGTGTATCAAGGAGAGTAATGCATGAAATTGGGGTTTATCATGCATGTGTGTGTGTGTGTGTGTGTNAATAAATAAATAAATATATATATATATATGTATGTATGTATGTGTGTATGTGTGTATCTATGGCTTTGTTTTCCACTGCATGAATATCTAACTGACACAGCTTTTTAGTGGTTCCAGCACTTGTGAGTGACAAAGCCACCTGATGTCATGGAAAATGGAAAGTAATGTCCCTGTAACATGATTCTGTACGACAAAATTTAGACTCACTATTTTGACCCACCCTTGGTTTGGCTGGCAAAGCTGGATCAACCTGACTGGTGGTAATATTAAAAAGTGTAACCCTCCACAGTGGAGTGCTAGATAGCCAGAAGAGTCAAACCTTCCTGGACATGACTGAAAAGTGTAACCATGCAAGATAGACTGGTTCCATCTCTCCTGCATCTTATATGCCAAGTCCTAGACATCTACCTCTCTTCCGAGTTCCTGCATTACTGATGAGATGAAGAAGCATGTGCTGTGTCTGTCTCAGTCCTGACACATGCCAGCTGTCTGGCCAGTGCATCTGTGCAGATTGGCCATCTGGAACCCAAAGAGGAAGAGAAAGCTGTTTAACTCACTACAGCAACATTTTGATCTTTCTCCTCTACCCAACAGCTGGTTTTCATGAAATGCATGAGATCTTATGAGCTTTGAGTTGTCAATAAATTTTGGTTGAAATTGGACAATGGATTCAAAAATTACTGAGCACGTGGGGGAGGAGAGGATACTGGCAGACAGATGGACAGGCTGGCAGGCAGATGAACATACTGACAGTGTGATCTTCCTCAGAACCCAGGCTAAAGATAGCAGTGGGAGCGTCATTTGCCTCTCTTCAGCACATTGTAACTTCTCCTGGAGCCTGCCTGAGTGCTACTAGAATTGCTGTCAACACTTTAAAGTGAATCCTTGGGAGGTACCAGCAGAGCCAAGCCCTTGGTGAGATTAAAACCAGCAGAATTTGAGGCTTGCTGCTGCTGAGCTGCGCCTCCCTCCACTCCTGAGGTTGATCCCCTCCCTTGGGGCAGGAGGGAGGTGTGAATGGAGCACTGCCTTGCCCTGGGGAGGAGGGCAGGGGGTATCCTGGTATAGCAGTCCATGCCATGATTCTTTGCCAGTCAGCCAGCTGTGTCCCACGGGCTGTTCTAGCGGGACAGCACGGGATGCAGAGGGAAAAGGCAGCTGTGATTGCTATACAGCAGCAACTTGCAGAGATTTTTCTGTCTAACCCCAGGGGTAAAGTGAGTGCTCTCCTGCGTGTACTCATGCCCTCCTGTTGTGGATATTTTGGTGTTTCTTCCACGGTGGTCCTGAAGGTGAAACGTGTTGACCAGATGTTTTGCACTGATGCTCCTTGCCAGCACGTGAGGCATGCAGATCGTATGTCTTTGGCACAAACAGACCAATCCAACAGTGTGCTACCAATATTCAGATATGAGTCTTCCTAAATGATATTCCTTTAGACAAAGATAAATCCATGGGCATAAGGAGAGCGCATTTTCATTTATTTCTTTTTTTTTTTTAAACAAATAGTTCTTCTTAAAAGCATAACCAGAAGGGAATCTGCAGTAACTGGCAGATTTGCACTAACCTGCTCTAGGTTGAAAGGGCAGTATTTTGCTTTTTGAATACATGGGCTGTTTCAAGTAGTCAGGGCAGCACTCTCTGAACAGAGCAAGCTTATGTCGGTGTCTGCGGAGTCCTTCTGGAAGTCGCGTAAGATCCAGGTTGCCAACCATTTTCTGAAAACTCCTTTTTCTTCTCTGCCATCAGCTGGAGCACTGGGAATCCTCTATCTCAGCTACTTTGAGAAAAGAGAAATTCAAGCACACCCTCCAGGGGAAAGACCAGCCCACCCTGGCTCCAAGCGCAATGATCATGTCAGCTGTTTTGCACTCTCTCTGCCTCCCCGGTCTTTCCCTCATCAGTTTCTACCACAAACAAATCTGTAAATTCCTCTTCCATCTCTTAGGATTTCTGCTTTATACCTCTTTTATTTGCTTAGCAAAGCAGCAGCAGTATGGGACTTACTTCCCTAGCCCCTGGCTTTGAGATGAGCCTGATGATGGTGCTTCAGCTTAGATGATGGGAGTAGAAAAAAGGAATGAAGGGCCAAAACTTTGGTAGTAAATGGGGTTTGTGGACAGATGACGCTCAAGATATTGAGCATGTCAGGAAGAATTTGCCTGTTCTGTCTGATCGTGCCAACTCAGTTCAGACTTTCTGTACATAACATGGTTGCAAATCCAGGGCCTGAAATTCCCTGTTGTGATGCCAGACGATACAAGATTGTGAACACTTTCGCTTCTTTTGCTGCACTAGCTGTACAGACGAGCCATGCTGCACAAACTGATCTCAAACAGCCATAGTTTCTCCATAAACAACAACATGCCATGCTTAGTTTTGTACACACTGCTTCTCTGGTGGGTTTTGGCTGGCATTCGCAATGCAAAACACAGACAGCACCACTGGAGGGCTCACAGACTATTTAAAGAGATGTTATCTTATCCTCGTGACTAACTTATAAGCTAAAAGATGTACACAGAGACATGTTGTCTCTAAAATATTCTGTTCTGTTGCAAAGTCAGTCTTGCTTCCTGCTAGACACTGTGGCTTTCTCTGCTTTAGTCAAGTAAACATACCAGTGTGTGCTCTCTGGCACTAAGGCCTCCTGTGTTAGTAGCATTTCTTTCCCCTGCCTTTCAAAGAGACATTTCTTGCATGGGAGTTGCCTGTTGGAAGTGATTCTTGGCCCATGCTAAAGAAGTATTTGGGACAGTGTAAGTTGGTCAAAACCAAAACGCTGCTTGGTGAAAAGCTGGCAGTTTAAATCACTGGTTTTCAATGCCGATGAATGTCCTCTCAGGCAATTTAATACACAGAAAAAGGCATCATCTGTAAGTCACTGCAGTCATACTGCTTTAGCATAACTCTATGCACCATCCTCAATGTGATAAAAGTAATAATCACACCACAGTGGGCTGAAGCAGTAAAACTCAAAATAGTATGCACAATTTTCTATTAAAAAGTAATATCTTATGATATAGGGACAAAACGTAGTCTGATACTTCCAAAAACTTTTCAAACCTTTGGAGTCGTTTTGGGGGGATTAGTCAGCATGTGTTTTTCAGGCTCAGAAATGCTCTGCCTCTGTCTATAGTAGATTAAAGACAGGTGTCTTGGAGGCAGAGAGCAAGAGCTGCATTCTCCTCCACTGTGCATGTTAGGTCACGCTTGCTTCCTGGGCAAAGTTGCTGTGAGGTAATGCCAGCTAGCAGAAAAAAGACTATTTTTTTGGTGGAAAGTCTGGGGTGGCAGGAACAGTTTTTAACCACCCACGTTAGCCTTCTGTGGTAGACATTGTGGGACTTCCTTCTGGTCTGAGTTAGTGTTGATAAAACAGATGCAGGAATCCTGGTGCTGGGCTCTGCATCCACACTTTAAAAATTTATGTTTAGAACCTGGAAGAAATTCAAAGAGAATGACAAAATATGGACAGGGCTGGGCCCAACCTTTATAATTAGAAATTTGTGGAGGTCAGCCTACTGAATTTAGCAAAACAGGATGATTTTTTCTAAGGGCTGTAATTATCCATCTGGCATTACTGATCCTCTTTCATCTCACAGAAGATCCAAAAAGGTGGTTTAGAAAAACTATAGCTAGAAATGTTATGTAGTGTGTTAGCAGACAAGTAGTTGGCCACAGACACAGTTCAACAGGGTGGAGGTGCTTTTAGCATGACTTGTAGTGATTTTACCATAGTACAGCCTTCTAAAACAAATAAGCCAAAATCAAATTATTTGCCTCAACTGTGCTTGCTCAAGTAGTAGGAAAAGTAATAGACTCTTTCTACTAAAGAATGGTTTTGGGAAAACAGAAGATATGTGTTATTTAGGGGCTCAACAGGAGCTTAGGGATAGCTATGAATTCTCTCAGTAGGAGACAAAAGCAATGCAAATGTTCAGTCAATGTTTATGTAGAAATGTAGATAACTGGTTCTTATTTGTTACTGCCTCACCCTCTTGTGCTTGTCTGAACTCTAACAATCAGGCAGTTAAAAGAATGTATTAATTGCACAGAACTTATTTTTAAGGTTTTTAGAAAAGCCAAACAATTCCAAACAGTGGGATTCTTAAGCCCCACAGTTTCGTTTTGTCACCATCCCAGCTCTGCCAAAACTCCAGCCAAACCATGTTTTACAGAAGAAATAAAATGGCAACAGAAAGGCAGAAAGTTAGGCTACCAAGTTGTAACTGGGAGCACATTACACTGATGAAATCCACGTTCATGCCTCATGTCTCAGCTCTGTAACAGAATGACACATCAGTTGTTTCTGCATAACTTTCCTCTTTTGCTTGGTGCCCAAGCCATTAGACCACAGCTTGCCATCACCCTAAAGGTATAACTTTATTATTACAATGGTTTTTATGTTTCTTAAGGGCGCATTAGGTGGTTTTGGTCCCTGGCTTTTCAAGGTCTTATCTTTCAAGTCATACAACTCCGAGAAAATAATTAGTGGGCTGGACCTCTGAAGATGGTGATGGAATATAACACAAATAAAACTGACATATTATTATTTTATAATGGAAATAGGAAGTACAAGAACAGAAAATAGTACAAAAGAAAATGGGTAAACATCTCTTCCGCTGCTGTTCTGTCACACCTGACAAGTATGTGGGAAAATGAAAGAGAAAGCAAATGAGTTTAGTGCCAAATGGAGCTACTTTTTCCCCCAGCATTATCCAAATGCCTGAGGCATGCCTCACCTATTCCCTTTGCAGTCTGGCTCTCCTACAGGCTGCTTATCTCCTCGTGTGAAACACATTGTGTCATGCTTCATGTCTTGTAGATTACCATTACATCACCAGCGAGAGATAAATCAATCTGAAAGACATGTTCAAAGGTTTTTGGTCATGATGGCTTTGATGATATAAGGGTCACCCAAGGAGCTTGTTTCCTGTTATTCTTCTAAAAACATTTAGAAATTTCCAAAACTGCATATGGTGACATCTCCTTTAAATAGCCCCAGAGGTGCCCATCACTGAATGAATGGAAAGAATGGATCATGGGAGTGCCAGTGGTGACTTAGGAAAAAGAGAAAGCAAGCTTTAACTGAGTTCTTGAACCAACGAGAACTAAACATCTTCTTTCTTTTGCAGACTGCTAGCACTCTCGTTGTAGCTGAAGCCAAATCCTCAGGAATCTACAGCTGTGTGGCATCCAATAAAGTGGGAAAATCCGAAAGAAATGTCAGTTTTATTGTAACAGGTAAGATCTAGTCCTCTACAGATTCAAACATGTTTCCGGATCCTTGGATTATAACTGTTAGGCTGTTGTGGCTTTTTAATACACCACAGTTTCAGGATTGCTGTAATGTATGCACTTGTGAGCTCATACCATGCTTTTGGGTGATGCTAGTAGGTTTCACAGCAGCTGGTCTGGATTTCTGAGGATACCGAATTGGTGAATGACTCATTCCTCCACCAAGTATCAAGCATGACACAAATTACTCACAAATACAGCAATGAGTAATTCCCCATTTTGGTTCATCTCTGCAGTCATTTCATTTATGAAATTTTAGTGTATTTTCGTCCACCAGTAAGCCAGTTTCATGCGTGGCATTGATGGTGTCTACAGCCTCATTCTGTTGCCCACCACGATATGTCACAACACAGTCTCTAGAACAGTGCCTGTGTCTGCAGCCTGCGTGGTGCAGGAGGTGTCTGGGGTCTCACAGATCTCACAGGCAATGGCAACTTATAGGTGCAAAAGAGTCAGGGTACAGATTACAGAGTTTTGTTTACTCTTCTGAGAAAGACAGCCTTGAATGTCATTTGGGCCATGGCACTGAGCATTCCTATCATGTTATCTGCGTGTATGAGTATGCTGTCTGTTATTTTTGCATTACGAGATGTGTTTAGAGTTTTCACAAACAAATGATCTAATGTTTTATTTCAGGAATTACTGAAAAAAGTCCACAACGTGTTTTTGGGAATAACTACTGCATTATTCAGCAACATAAAGTCTGCACATGCAATTACAAAGGATTTGTTTTCTGTCAAAAGTTTTGTTTTGTTTATAAAGCAGCAGTTTTATCAACTTAGGCTGCTGGCAATTTTCAGGGTAGACGATTAAAGAAATGTAATTCGTTCAAAAATATGAGAAAAAGCAAAAAGGCTAAAATATTTAGATGATTTAATCCCCAAATCATAATCTCTGGGTTTTTTATGCTGTCATTCTCTTGCTTACAATTCTGATGAGTGATTTTAGTAAAACTCCTTCTGTTTCTATTCTGAGAGATATCAAAAGAGAATAGACACACACTCACTAGATTTAGTAAAAAGAAAAAAAAGAAAAAGTTGCTTCAAGAAGTGTTACCCCTCCCAAACTTTGTATTTTTAAAATATTCTGACTAGCTGAATCATAGAATACCAAATTGGAAGGGACCTCAAGGATTATTTGGTCCAACCTGCCTTGGCAAAATCCCAACTCCTTGTCCAGATGGATCTTAAGAGTGTCCGATATTGGGGAATCCACCACTTCCCTGGGAAAATTATTCCAATGACTGATTGTCCACATTGTGAAAAATTTCTTCTTGTGTCCAGTCAGAATCTCCCCAGGAGTAACTTGTACCCATTACCTCAGGTGTTTTCCATGTGTCTCCTTGTAAAGTAGGAGTCTCCAGCTTCTTTGCAGCCACCCTTTAAATACTGGAACATGTTGGTAAAGTCTCCCCTAAGCCTTTTCTCAAGGCTGAACAAACCCAGTTCTCTCAGCCTCTCCTCATATGGCAGACTTTCCAGTCCTTTGATCATCTTTGTGTCACCTCTCTGGACCCTTTCCAGATTTTCCACATCTGTTTTGTATAGAGAGGCCCAAAACTGAATGCAGTATTCTGGGTGTGGCCTGACAAGTTCTGAGTAGAGTGTAATGGCTTCTCTATCTCTGCTGGTGATGCCCTTGCTGGTGCAACCCAGCAGCCTGTTGACTTTTTTGGCCACAGCGGCACCCTGTTCGTTCATGCTGAGCTTGTTGTCCACCACGGGTTCCTTTCCACAGAGCTGCTGCCCAGCTGAGTAGATCTGTTGACCCAGATGAACTGGTTTTGTGCTTCCAGGAGAGCACCCTTTCCTCTAGCTGGTAAAATAGAAGCAAAGATGGCTTGGGCAGCCATACTTTTCTCTGGCACCTCCAGGATTTTGTAGTCTTCCTTGAATCTGCCCAGCTTCCAGCTTGCGGTATCACTCTTGCCCACACAGAAGAGTAGCAATGAATAGTAGTCAGTGCTCCTGACAAGCTGTGGCCCCGTCTCAGCAACATCTCAGGCCTTAGCTACCAGAAGGCAGCATAACTGCCTGTCATGGCAGCAGACGGGCACCTTGGTGCCCCTGAACAGAGTCACCCACTGCAAGCACTCATTGTCTCTTTTTTCGGTATCCGCTGTTGTGCTGCTGGTACAGTTTCACCTGGCAGACTTCGATCGTGGGTGTCTACAGCTGTTAAAGCTCCATGTCATAACACACTTTCACATTTAGAAAGTGCCAGTTATCTACAAATATAGAAAATTGGTAAGAAGCATGAGAAATATAAACAGATAAGTGACACATAGGCAGGTTGTTTGTTGAAGTACAGAAACAAGCAAAATGTCTCCGTGTTCTATTAACGGAAGTGACAAGAACATTTGTCACCTTGAAGATGACTCCTGCCCCACTCTCAGTTTTGCTTTCATCCCTATCCTCACATTGTCTGTTTGGACAGAAAGCTGAACAGCACATAGGTCTCCATAAATTACATGCCAATGAGAGTCTCATCTTCGTGTGGGTACTTCGCATGGAACTTTGAGAAGTCACTGAAAGTCAGTCACTGAGAATGCTGCTCTTTCAATGTGCAGGATGCTGAATTTGGCTTTCTCTAACTCTTACTCCTCAGTTTTCAAAATATGGCATGGAAGATCCTGAAACCACATGAAGCAGTGTTTTGATGGACCCCATTCGCTGTATCCAAATCTCCCTTTTAAATTTTGATAGTGATTTAGAGTGTTTTAGTACAGTGACATGAAGGAGTTTAGTTTTCCTACTTAGGTCTAACATTCTCAGATCTTAACCAAGGATGGAAGGAAATCCTTCTCCTTGATGCTAAAGCTTGCATGAGAACATGCAGAATATTATGACTTTCCTTTGAAGAATCTTATATTGGCTGGTGTTCAGAAAGACGAGTGCCAGCTTTATTATGGCTTGGAATTTCTTAACATCTTGGCTGGTGGCAAGCATTCTTTATAGGGTGGTGAAGTCAAAATGCATTTGTCCTTTGAGTTCCTGGAGCTGAGCGCTTCAGTTGTGTGACATGGAAAGTCCTGATCATCCTCTGACACCCACTTGCATTGATGGATGGCAGTGTAAACAGTACTGCTGTTTGGTCCCTACAAAAATCCAGTTAGGCTTACCATAATTCTCCCCCATCATGCTGAGACCAAACTGGAGTGGCTGGGTACAGCCTGTGTTTCACATCAAGAAACACACATGTCCAGAATGTGCTGAAAAATGCACTGAGGGAGTAAAAACCTGAGAGCCTTAAATGCTGATGGATGTGAACAGGACACTGCAAAGTATTTCCTTCTGATGAGTCCAAAACCAATACTTCAGGTTTTGTGTGACAGCTTAGGGCTAGTTTATCTTATGTTGTTGAGTCTGCTGGCGCCATTTGAAGTCAGCCCGAGCCACACGAAAGTGTCTAAAAGTAAGAGAAGTGTCTAAGCAGGAGGGGATGATTCCTTGTAGGAAAAGGAGCTGCTGCCCTCTGTGAAAGGGACAAGCCAGAAATGACTCCGAAGAGCAGAGGGAGACATGGCCTGTTCTTAACAGGAAGATTTGCCCTTTCCTTGAAGGCAACCTCCCTCAGCCCTTGTCCTGGAGATGAGAAAATGCACGTACTCCAGTGGCGTGGCTGCAGTGCTGTGAGGGGTCTCTGTTTTGTAGGCAGAAACCATTAGGAAGGTGGTGGAAGGCAGAACCTGTCCCGGCAGCCCTAGGCTGGAGCAGACAAGTTCCACTCGTGCAGGGAAAGGTAAACATAAAGAGATTAGTGCCAGCAGAGAGAACCTAGGAAGAAGAAGCACTTTCTTTAGTTACTGTAAATCTATTTAATTCTGGGCTTAAAGTGAAACCTGCCTATCTTTTCCTAGGAAGTTTGAGAGTGATATACATAATTTTATACGCTGTGCCTGAGGGTGTATGACATGAAGACCATGGGGTTTAGAGTAGTTTTTCCACGGCTTCTGTCAGAGAAAGGACATTTTTGGTGTATTGTCACTGACTTAGGTCTAAAAGCAAATCATCGTTCGAGACCCGAATGTAGCTGTGAAGCTAATATAAAAGCAATGTAGAAAGGTGATTTCTGAAAGCTCTCCTGCTCACTGGTATGGAAAGAGTCTCTGTAACAACACCTTTATGCCAAATTTAATTGTATTAGCCCCCTTTCCTCCAGCCTGCCCCTTTCCCTACATTTTGGGCTGTTTTGCTGGCACACAGCAGGCCCATGGGTGTGTTTGCAATTACAGAGGGTGAAACAGGAACAGCTCTGCCTTATCTCCCTGGTTTCCCAATGTCACTAAGCGCATTTTATTTTGAGATTCCTGATGGTGCTTGGCAAAGATAAACAAAATCTTCCATCAGGAAACCTGGGAGCTATTTCCACAGGAAGCTTCAAATCTCTAAAGTAAATAAAACCCTTTTACATTATTCCCAACCACGTTACTTAGCTAGCCTGAGCCTGTAACAATTGGTGAGAGGTGTCATATATTAGGAGGCTCATAGCCTTTAAACAAGTGATTCTTTGGGAATCCTGCGCATTTTACTTTTGTCCCTAGATTTATTCAGAAAATAGTCTTCACAGAAGGCACACTGAGGAAGAGCTCCAGACCTGACAACATGAAAGTAGTTGTAACTACATTATTCTTTTTAACTACATTATTCCTTTTAGGCTAAAAATAGTTTGTTCGCCACAGTCCCCAGGGATCTTTGGCTTCATCTTAAGAGTTTTGCTTGGCTCTTTTTAGCTTTTACTGAGTACTGGCATCTTCAGAAGCAAAAATTACCACTATTTCTAACCAATACCCTTGCTTTCCCAACACACATCAGAACAATTTGAAATGTACTGTGAGTAAGATGCAGCAATTCCTTTCTTCCAAGTACTTACTCTTATTCAAAATGTTGGCCATTTGATTGGTTTTAAGTATATGTGAATTTAATGCTTTTTAACAAGATCAAGTATAGGATTCACTTCTTCTAACTTAAGTGTCTAAGCCCAAACTGATCATGTAGGATCTCTTTATAATTAAGCACGAGGGACCAGGATCTCTGGAATTTGACCCATCTGAAAGGGATGGTTTGCACTGCCCTCTGGAGAAGGCTGTGTCACCCTGTGGGCTGTAAACTTTTGCCCACATACAGAACACAGAACATCTGTGATCAAGTAGATGTCTACGTTTTGGCAGCTGAGGCTAAATACGATATATTCCGTGTATGGAGATGTTTCATCTTAATACCACTTCCAGTCAACATGCTCTTAATTGAGATCAGCATCTGGCACCACACACTCTTACATACCAAACAGGATCCTGATGGTAGTCACTCATAGATGAGTTCATGAAATTTGAATTTTTTTTTATAGTTTTGTTTGACAGAGAGAGAAAAATGGTATCCCAATGAAATGTAAGTGGAACAAGTCAACCCACAGGCTCTAATACCCAGTCTAATATTTTAGTGTCACGGCCTCCATTAGGTTGGTCTTTGGACTGGACGCCTGAACTGCAGCTGATGACAGGCACACACTTTGCTCCCAGGGCAGGGGCACGATGAGTTCAACTAGCAGAAATCAGGCCTCTCCTTGGAAGGCATCTACTGTCAGGAGAAATTTCAATTCAGGACTAGCAGGAACTCGTTTACCCTCTGTTTAACAGAGCTAAATGTGGAAAAGAGGATGTTAAGGGGAACAGCTGATGCCAGGTTTCCAACAGGCCGGGAGCAGTGAGCAGGTTATAGTCATGGTTCCCCTGGGAGGCAAGGCAGCTCAGTTTGCAATATGGGGATTTAGGGGGAAGCTTTCTGATGCATTGGGCAATCAATGAGAGAGGTTAATGAAAGAATGTGTGGGGCATTATTCACTTGAGAGATACTTTTTACACATTCCTGCTGAAGTGACATTACACCTGAAGCAACACTGGTAAGAATGAACTGAATGGAAGCCGACGTTGAGCTGGTCATGATCTAAGAAACAAGAAAAGAAGGTATAATTCTCCCTTATGAAAGAAGAAGCCATTCTTACGATTTCAAGTCAAGTTTACGGCCAAGTGCCATAGCAATTAGTAGTGAAAGAACAATTGAAAATGGCCACAGTTGATGTCACTTGACCGAGAAGGAAATGACTTTATCAGAATATTGGCTACAAATAAACCAAGAGAGGTTGCATTCTAGGAGTAAAACTTGGAAGTGCTTTCTCTCAGGAACTTACTTCTACTTTCACTGAGGTCAGTGGTGTAAGTGCCTCGCTGGAGGGATGAGCCCCAGGTGGAGGCAGCTGGGAGGCAGCTGACACCACCACAGCTCTGCACCACTCCCCAGGTGGAGGAAGTTGCAAGTAACATTACAATAAACTGCAAACAGGACCTTTTCAAGTAGGAGTTTCTACATTGTTGGCTAAATTATTCCTGCCTGAACCATCCGCTATGAGGTGAAAACTTCAGCCATATCTGCACTTAGTAAATTGTTAGTGCAACGATCCTTGTTTTCTGTCAGGTGAAAATACCTTTCACCTGTGTTTAATGCCGAGCCACCTAAGCAAAGCATCTTCATCCTAATGCTGCCCACGCACAGCTGGCCACCCAGGGCAGAGGGTACTGCTTCTGCTTACCTCTTGAGTGGCTCACAGGCTTTAAATGCCGGGAGGGTAAGCACTTCTGTTCCAAGGGATATTTCAGGCATGTGATCACAGATGCTGTAATTTCTCAGGACTTGAAGCATTTTTAAGAAATAGACATACTTTATCTGAATACTTATGAGTAACATGAAAACAATTTAACCAAACATGATGAAATGCAGTATTTTTATACTGCCCTCTTGAGATTCCTTTTCTCTTGTGCAGTTCACAAGCTGGAGCTGTGATCAGAATATCCCTCCTTTTTCATAGTCCCACTGCACTGTCTTTAAATAATTCTGCTTTTGGTATCTTGCCCCAGTCTCTCTTAACTTGGTATAACATTTATACATACTTATTACTTCCGAGAGCAACTTCAGTTTACACCAACTGATGTCTGAGGCCAAGCGTATCATAGCTCCAAGACAAATTATAAGAATAGGTGGAGCCTAGTGTATGAAAGGAAAGATTATACGCTTGAGCAGGAAGACAACGGCATTGATTAGTTCGAAGACTTCCTGATAAATGGGAAAATATATGCTGTGTTAATTTTGGCTCGTTTGTTTCATATAAACTAAAAAGTGTTCTTGATTTTTGACAGATGTACCAAGTGGATTCCATATGAGTTTGGAAAAAGTGCCCATTGAAGGAGAGAATTTGGTATTGTCCTGTTCGGCCAACAAATTCCTGTACAAAGACATTGCTTGGATTTTACCGAGGACAGTCAACAATCAAACGAAAGCAAAAAAGTCTCACAACAGGGAGTACTCCATCACCCTCACTCTGACCATCAAAAACGTTTCCCTGGCACACTCAGGCACCTATGCCTGCCGAGCAAGGAACATATACACGGGGAAAGAAGTGCTTCAAAAGAAAGACGTTACAATCAGAGGTGAGCACTGCAACAAAAAGGCTGTTTACTCTCGGATCCTCAAATATAAAAGCACAAGGAATGATTGTACAACACAAAGCAATGTAAAACATTAAAGGACTCATTAAACAGTAAGAGATGTCTCATATCATCTTGATTTTTTTATTACTTTCAAGCCACCTTTCAAGCCCTGAGGTGGTGCTCATTTCCCCATGGGTTGGAAATAGGAGGAATAGCAAACAAAATCCTAACGCATGAGCTTCCAGTTGAGTTCAGACGGGTGTTTTCTGCTTTGAAAGGCACATGGAAGCTGGGGTTTGGAAGATCCCCCGTGCTACATTTTACATGTCATTATTTTTTCTCTTGCTGTCTCCTACTGAGCAATAAGGAAAACTTTGGATCAATCTTTTCTTCCGCTTTGATATCGGCCTCATCAAAAGTGTCAAAGCTGAATAAACTGATTAACTTTAAAAACTGCTGTTTTCAGTCAACAATGGACATTTAATAAGCTAACTTGAATGTGCAGAATGAGCACAATTCAGTTTGAGATTGACTGGACTATATATTTTTTATTTTAATCTGATCTTGATGGACTTATAAATATTACCTGCTGAGCAAGTTCTAATGCTTATTTATTTGAAATTATTTTCTACACTAAAGTACATTAATCTTAAAAAGTATCTTCTAAAAGAAGTATGCAGGGAAGAAATAAAAATGTTGATATAATGCACAGACCTATCATATCATTTATAATAATGATGATTTTACAACTGGCAGACGTGAACCATGTTTCTCCAAATAAATCCAGGTAGACTTCCGGTTGCTGTGTTGGTCAATTTTTAAAGTCAGTTCTGCACTAATGTAAAAAACTACTGATAAAGGTGTGAGTGTTACTTCTGGCATGAAGATTCAGGAGTTTGTAATGCTGTAATTATTTTATTAAATGAGGAATGTTACACTAACACGACTGACAAGGTTTTAGCCAGCACAGTGAGTTAATACATTTTTAAAATACAAATTCAAAATTGAAGCCATTAAAAATATTCATTGCTTTTGGTATGCAAATGACAATTGGGTTTATTATGGGGATTAAGAACCAGCCAAACTGCTGAAGGAGAATTAAGGGCAACCTAAGAATTCCTTGTGAGCATTTCCCCTTTTCTTTTCCTTTGTCATGATTTTGCTATGAGATGTTTCTGTGTGTTATAAATTGTGTATAAGGAAGAAGTTACTATTTTTAATAGATCCGATAACTTTATTTTTTTACAATACATAGCTTTTATTATTTTTGGTTACATTTATGATCGATCATTTATATAGCATTTACATAAGCCATAACAAAACAGACCACAATGACCAAAATAGCTACAGCAAAGGAACAAAGTGGCTGTGCTTTTAAAATAGAGGGTGACAACATGACAGTTTCTTGCGCTTGGGAACTCACCAGACTATTTCCTCCTTTAGGTATCGAGATCGTGTCCCACGGCTAAACTTGCCTTTCACGTGGGAATTGCTTTTGTCAAGTGTGAAAGGGTAAACAATAGCATTTCCCCATAATGCCAGTTTCATGGAGCCTAAAATGCTTAGAAAACAATTGATAACCTGGAAGTTGTCAGAGTAAAGAAAAGAATAATCATTTATATCTTGAAATGTCACCTATAGCCTGCTTGTATACAGTAGCTCTTTTGTTCATTATTAGCGTGGTGGCTTCCAGAAACAATGTGTTCTTGCAAAGAGATCAGGCTCTCTTTTTTCCTAAAACATGCCTAAAATGCAAGTGAAGTCGTTGGTGACTGCTTAAAAATGGAGCAAGCGCACTCTTTAGCATTTGCAATTCTTCAGAAGAACTACAATACAGAATCCCCTTTTTTCCTAGGGTATTTTGTAGGAAGACATTTGTTGGCAAGGTGGGCGGTGATGGCAGGACATTACGAATTTTCCATGGCCTTGGGAGCCGAAGCACGATGATTTGTAGCAGCCAGTTGCCAGGCAATATGAGTTTGGGTCAAAAAAAGAGAGATGTGGCGATTAGACTGCCCTTCTGTGAAATTGTTGTGCCTTGCAATGATGTATGTCACTGCTGAGTGGATGTCCCACCAGCCTGGCCTCGACCAGCACCCAGAGGGCCATGCTGTGCGAGGATGTCACAACATCCCAGTGTGGCTGTCCGTGTTGCAGGACACAGAGAAAGCTCACTGGAAACCTTTGAGGAAAGCAGTCCTTGGTGGCAGGATAAAAACTACTGATGTCACTTTTGATGTCCTCAGATGACTGGAGAATCTCATGGGTTTGGGGAGTTTCTCTGCCTTCTGTTGTGTAATATATTATTTAGGGAGAAAGGTGTGAATTATATTTCTTCTCTTTTTTTTAAGTGTTTAAAATAAAGCTTGTATTTATATTTTTGTACTGATTATTAAAAAATAAGTGAACAGACAACATAATCATAACAAAGGGCAAAAATGGATGGAATGCGAATGTAAACCCCAAAATTAACCAAACTGTAGTTTTTTCCCTTTGTTTGCTTTTAAAAATGCAAATTTCCCCTCCCTACCACCTGAGGTCAGACAAATACTCCGACACCAGCATCCTCTTTTCCCCTCTGTGACACCCCTGTCACTCCCCTGGGCCAAATTCTGCCTACAATGAAGTTCCTCAGAGTAACTGAGAGCAGACTTTGGCCATCAAGACCACATTTGTGGGCAAGCATGAAGGCTGGGGTCAGTCTGGGGGGCTGCCCTGGCCACTGAGCCCCACACTGTGCTGGTGGCCAGGCTAGCCCCTCAGCTTTGGAGCGAGCAGAGTGGGACATTGGAAACTGTCCCCCTTGGCTTCACTGCAAAAATGAACGGGAGAAAACAGGTGGTTTCCAAAAGAGAATAATGCTCAGGCTGATCAAGTCCGTGAAAAATCAGCTGATTGTAGCAGAGAAATTATTGAAAGTATGTGAATGATGGCTTAAGTTTTAAGCAAAAATTTTTCTTAATATGAAAATCCATCTTTAGTGTATGGCTATAAACAAATTAAAATTAATCACAACTCACAGAACGTGTGATTTGCCTTTGTTGTGTCATCTTGTCCGCCTTCATTTTGGATGTCTGGGCTGGGGTGTCTATCAGGGACTTCTGATGAATGTGTTCCTCTCAGCACGCATATGTGGACATGCCTCAGACTGTACCTGTTCATAGTGTTGTGAAAAATGAGAACTGAGCAAAAATCGAGGTGAGGCATCAAGCAGAAGAGGGCAGTCTTCTTGGCTGCAAGGCAAATGTAGTTGTATATGTCATTGTGTAGGTCTGTGATGAAGAATTTATAGCGTCTCTCATAAGCAACGCTGTTTGGGAAGAGAGAACAAACTGTCTACCAGGCTGTAAACAACAAATATCATCGCCTGTGGAAATCATTGGCTTGCAGCTGAGAAAAGCCCAAAAGCCATAGTCGCTGCACAGTCATGACTGTGTTGGAATTAATTTCAGTGGGTAAGGGCATAGCAAAGACAGCCCACTTTAACAGTGTTTTTAGTGCTGTGGGGCTCATGCACACTGCATAAGCTGGTGGTACACAGGGGTTTGATATTTCTGGAGAGTTTCTAGTTACGGCTGGTAACAGAATAATTATGAAGATGTAAATGTCTGATGGCTAGTTTTTCTGTGAGGATAAAGAAAAATCTTCCAAACACAGAATATCAGAAATTCAGCTGATACTGAACTTGGTGTACTGGCATCATTTGTAGCTTAAAAGAAAATATTTGCAAATAGTTGGTTTCTGCTTTGTTTTGTTTCATATTCGGAATGTATGTATATTACCATGTTAGTAATTGCTGATTCTGGCAGTGTCCTTGAAGGGAAAAGTTGCAAAAAATCAGGGAATTTGAGGGAATCTGCAGAGCATCTCCATCTGTGACACTGCTCAGGAGCTCCCTGAATTCTCCGTCACTGCTTTAAATGGACCAAAATACCAAAAACAACTATGTGAGAGTTGCAGATGTGAATGAAAGATGTTGCCATAAAATGTGCGTAAACCTTGTAAATATCTTGACCTTTGTCAGAATAGCCTTCAGCTCTGTATGAAATGAGGAAAGGAGTGGCAAAGGGTTGAAATGATCATGAGATTGTTTTGTTTCTTTCAGGGATGACTTTTACGTGATGTTAGAGTGTGTCTTTGAAATGCTGTGGTGTGGTTTGGCCAGGCCTGGGTGTGTTCAGCCAAATATGTGAAACGCAAAAGTGGAATAAGTTATGAAGATTTTGGTACAAAGCTTCTGTGCTCGTGGTTACTGGTTTTTGATTATGTGAGTTTACTGAATAAGATTTGTAACTGTACTCTTTAAAGTAAGTAAATTATCGAAGTCACGTTCATGGATATCATGGTGCATGGAGCTGCAAGGTGCTATCAGCAGCACAGAGATACTCAGCTAACAAGGGTGTCCTGATGATTCTTCAAATCTTTGGTGTCACAGTTAGTTTCTTTTGATGATGAAAACCTGAGCTTTCACAGAAACTCATTGCTTTCGATGTAAACAAGCGTGGTTGGTCATGGAACTGAGAAAATCTTTTAAACACTGTCATCATGGGGTCTTCATTGGTCACCATAACCTGCTATTGCTGAGTAATGGGAGTTCTCTGTACACACCAAACCCTCCTGAGCAAAGTAGAACAGTAAATAAAATCAGTGAAGAATGAACTTGGTGGAACAGCCACGGCAGTCTCTAACAGCAGCAAAATGAGTGTAGGGAAGATAATTAAATCCCCACCATTACAAGAATGTAAAACAAAGGTGTTGTTTTGTCTTATAGCTCAAGAGGCACCAGCCCTGCTGCGGCAGCTTACGGATCAGACAGTGAACGCCAGTAACTCTGCCATGTTGGAGTGCCAGGCTCGTGGTATTCCTGAGCCCCAGATATCCTGGTTTAAAAACCATGAGGAAATACAGCAAGAACCAGGTGAGAGCTTTGTGTACTCACCTACCTCTTACAGTAGGCTTTTTATTCACCCATCTGCCTTAGGAAGCCACTTCCAGAGTCATTGGCATCCGTACCCAGATGTAAGGAAGGCAGTCAGGCAGCAACCCAGGTGCTCCAGGTTATTCTGTCTCAGTCCAAAACATGAGCCAGGCTGGAGATCCAGACACATCAGGTTTCTATGGAATTGGTGAACAAACTTTCATCTTGTAAGAGTCATCTCCAGAGAAACGTATTTCCCTCCATTTATTATAGAGGGAGGCCAAGGATCAGGTGTCTTGGCCAGCAGATAACTAGCCAAGGGAAAACCAAGCTCTTGTGATGTGTATGGAAGTACCAGGGGGAGTCTGTGGTCAGGCATTCGAAGTCTGGTTTTGAGTCACAAGCTACACAGGAGACTAAATCCACGTCTGGGGTGTCCAAAATCCAAATGCATCTACTGGTGGCAGAGGAATCCAGGTCTCATGCGACAGAAGGGAACAGCTTCCCAGGTGGCGTGTTGCAACGACAGGAAAACTTTGGGAGCTGTTTACTGCTGTTTCTGGAATGTGGTTTCAAAGATCAGCTAAAGCTAAATGTCCAGCTGCTGGCTCCACAGTCATGGAAGTGTTCCTTGGATATTTCAGATGGAAATGAATGACAGAGGAAAATCGTGGGAATTCACGCACATTTGGATCAGAAGCACACACTGAGCTAATATAAGCAAAAATGCTCAGAGAGGTTTGGTCCATAAGAACTTGAATTATAAGTGTGGTCTTCTACAGAACATTTTAGAAAGTTTTTAGTTACGGTTCTGTCCTGAATTATTGGAAATTACTATAGCATGAATAAAAACAACTAGAAAAAAATCTGAGGATTTCTCCAGCTGAGTTATAAGCCTGTGCAGACTTGCAGCCCAGGCACTAAGCTTAGATTCCATTCCTCTAGATTCCACTAGAGCCAGATTCCATGAAGCTTTACAGTGACCACATCACTGTAGTGTGCATTAATAACACTGTCTTCCAAAATGAATGTTATGTGTCTAACTTGGGTGCAATGCAACAGATACCATTAGGAGCCTGGCAGATGCCCCCAGAGGGTAGGTCAGAGCGCTGCACCCAGGTGCCTGAAATAGATGGTGGGAATACGTTTTGATGGGACTGTATTCTGATGGAGCCAAACACAAATGTGTACTTGACTGCACATTTCCTGGCTAGAAGGTGCCTTAGCAGCAGTCCTGAGGCCAAATCTGCTCCCTGCCTCTTCCCTGCTTCTTGGAGTATTGCCCGGGCTGGCTTCTGGGTTGACCTAGCTGGAATAAACAAGATGTGTAAAACTTCAGGTACCTCCTGTGTTTTAGGATACACCTCGGGAACTCTCTTTGCACTATTCAGCATCCCTTTGCAAAGGAGCACATCGTTCCATGCCACATGGGTAGGTGAGATTTGGAGCAAGTCTGCTGCCCACAGGGGCAGTCTGAACAGCTTTCGGAAGGGCTCTAAGCTTGAGCTGCTTCTGGGGCAGACCCGGGCCTGTAAGTGCAGTAATAAGGTGACCCTTTTTCCAAAAGCTGGAGACACGAAAGCGCTCACCTAGATGAAAGCATAAGCACAGCGCTAATCAACATAAACAGTACCAAGAACTTCCAAGATCATTCCTTTAGGCTGAGCTTTTTGACTCACACAAGTGCTTTGTAAACACCGATTTCCAAAAGATTCGCAACGCGTCCAAGTGTATTTGGCTTTCCTGCAGATAACATTGTGCCGTGCAGTCTGTGGCTCAGATTTCTTTCGAGAAGAACTTGAAGCAGATAGTATTACACAAGGGCCAGTTTTTGTTTATATCCTGGCTCCCTCTCATTGCAAAATATTTCATTTCACAGGAATAATTTTAGGGCCCGGAAGCCGAATGCTGTTTATTGAAAGAGTGAAAGAGGAGGATGAAGGACTTTACCAGTGTATAGCCACCAACTTGAAAGGGTCCGTGGAGAGTGCGGCGTATGTCACAGTGCAAGGTAAAGCACCACACTAAATGGGAAGAGCTAGCTTTCCAGAGTGATGTTCTTAGGCTGGAAGGGCAGGGGTATGACCTGGGACTCATCTGGTGATCTCTGAAGCAATTTGAAGGAAGTCCTAGCAAGGGAAGCGCACCAGGTTGGAAAGGAAGCCCAGCAGGAAATGCTAACTCAGAGTGTGTTTACACTGACCTAAAAAGAGGAATTGCTTCAACCCAGCAAAGATCAGGTCAGGGTAGAAGACAAATGTAAATTTAGTATCAGCAAAACAAACAAAAAGCAGAGTAAGAAACATTCTCCTACCCACATATTTTCCCATTTCAGGTTAATTCCATAGAAATTAGAGGCCTGGGATATTCTCATTTGTTTATTTTCAATATAAAGTGAACTGTTGAATCAGACTAGAAGATTTTAGCCTAGCAATAGCTACATATGCAAAGGTACAAAGTACCTTGTAGTACAAGATCTAGTTATTTCTGTAACCATTACTTGATTTATTTGCTATTCATTTAAACGCTCAGCATTGTTCTGCCTTCTGACAATCTCAACTCATGCCTGTGGCAGTGATTTCTATCAATTAATTTTACATTGAATAAAAATATAGTTTATTCAGTGACCTTTCAGTTTCATTGAATATCCTTTTGGCTCATGAATTATGAGACTAGAGAAGTAGGTTGACATTCTCCATATAAGTCAGTGTCGTGTATAAATTAAATTTGACGTAACCTGTTTTACTGAGCTGGTGTTAAGTAAATAGTCCTAAATGCATGTAGTTGCTTCTTACAGAAGAAAATCTGGCTATCACCAGGCCTCTTAGGCAGAGATTATATGTTCGTGGATGTTCTCACACAATTGCTAAACGTGTCTGAATACTACTGAGTATTTGGGTACCACCCGGCAGCATAAGACAATTACAACCAGTATTGATTTTTTGCCGTAAGTGTGTTAGCAGTCAGAGTTAATGGTGATGATACAATGTTTTTGCTTTAAAAAGCAATGATTTTTTGCTTTAAAAGGTTAGGGATAAGTATATGTACATGTGGGCTGGCCTAACTGGTGAAATTGAGGAGTTAAAACACCTGTCCCCTTATGAATAATTATAGAATCATAGAATAGTCTGGGTTGGAAGGAGCCTTAAATATCCTCTAGTTCCAGTCTGGTCTAGTGGAAGGCAGGGGCACCTCCACCAGACCAGGTTGCTCAAAGTCCCCTCCAACCCAGCCTTGAACACTTCCAGGGATGCAGCATCCACAACTTCCCCGAGAAACATGTGCAGGACCTCACCACCCTAAGAGTAAAAAATTTCTTCCTAATATCTAATCTAAACCTGCCCTCTTTCAGTGTGAAACCATCCTCCCTTGGTCCTATCACTTAATGCCCTTGGAAGAAGTGACTCTCCAGCTCTCTGTGAGACCCCCTACAAGTAACGGAGGGCTGCCAAAAGGTCTCCCTGGAGCCTTCTCCTCTCCAGGGTGAACAATTCCAGCTGTCTCAGCCTGTCTTTGTGGGAGAGGTGCTTCAAGCCTCTGGTCATCTTTATGGCCATCCTCTGGACCTGCTCCAAAAGATCCACATCATTCTTATGTTGGAGGCCCCAGAGCTGGATGCAGCACTCAAGATGGGGCACGAGGGTGGAGTAGAGAGACAGAATCACCTCTAAGTGCCTTAATAATACTAAGGTTTTTACAGCTGCTGTAACAGCTAAATGAATTGCTGTTACAGGCGCTTGCTGTCCAAATCATCCTACTAATTCATAGTCCTAGACAACGTAATTCATTATTGTATTGATTTTTAACATAATTGAAGCTTGGCTGTTCATTACAACCACAAGCATTCTGTCAGATGGCTTCTAGGAAGTCATATATCCTAGTCCAGAGGAGAGGAAAGAGAGCAGCCAGGAAGGCTTCTTCTGTGGTTACATGTCCTGAGGGACCACTGGCAATGTTCTTGTACGACTCCTGTGGGAACAGGAGATGAAGATTACCACATTAAAATTTATGGCTTTGAGACTGGATGATAAAAAGAGAGAGAGCTTGTCTTATCTACTATGATCGAGGAAAATGTCTTTCTACTCTTTTCCTACTACATGAAGGGATGTCACTAGAGGTTTTTTTACCCATTCCTACACTGCTCTGGAGTGTCGGTCCCTCCCCCAGAAAATGGCAGCCTCCCACCTCATCCCTGAGCCTGGAGGGACAAGATCAGGGCCTGAATGTGAGGCTCTCTCTAAGCTTTGCCACTTTCTTGTCTGAAAGAGAAACACAGGCCCTCTGAGAAACACAGGCCCTCTGAGAAACACAGGCCCTCTGAGAAACACAGGCCCTGTGCCTGCTGCTGTGAGCCCCAAAGCCTTGCCTCTGTCCTGTGGCTCTCGGAACATGGGGCTGCAGATCAGAGGGAATAGAGCAGCACCTCATGTCGATGGCCATGTTTAGCACATTGGAAGAGTAGTTTGTGAGTGAGCCAGGAAGGAAACAGTCTGCTCTCTTTATTTCTCTGAAAAAACATTCTTATACTCACAGATAAAACAATGTGTTATTTTTGTGTCCGAGATGGATGAATGGATGGTGGAATCAAAGGACCATCTTTAAATAATTGCAGGCTGTGTTTGGTTTGGAAGCAGTTGTTGCTGGGCTGTCTGTGGAGAAGAAGGGCCACGTTTGTGGGCATATCAGAGCAATCTCTCTACTTGCTTTGGGCTGAGGAACTGAAGAGGCAGCAAATCCGCAAGCACAGAACAGAAACAGCAAATGGCTGCCAGAGCACCCAGCAGGTGGAGGGGACTGTATCCCTAAAAGTCTGGGGAGAAATGCTGATGGGCGTGTTGGGAACACAGACTCTTGGGCAGCTTTTTTTGGGGGGGCAACATGCTCGCAGAGTTCCAAGGGAAGCCATGCCCTGCTTGCCCTACTGAGGACCCTGGCAGCCCCTGGCAGCAGGAGCCAGGGATACAGTTAGTCACAGAGGTGCTGCTTCAAAGGAGATGTGTTGACAAAGGAAGGAGCACCTTTTGCAGCTCATACTCACTGAAATATGGACATATAACAAGAAGAGGAATACAGCAATGTGCCTTGTCTTAAAGCTGACTTTTGATAACTTAATGGGAACCCTGCTGATGAAAACGAAAACATCTCATTCATTAAGTATTCATATTAAGTATGAACTATTCTGGCACTACAAAAATGGTGTTAGCTTTTCAAGTAACTTTTATTTAAATGACTTATTTTAAATAACTTTTCTTTCTATCTGTCTGTCTATCTATCTATCTCTCTACCTACCTACCTACCTAGCCTTTCTGACTTTGCATCTCAAAAAGTTGTTGTGCCTTTTGAGTCATGCTGAAGCTGTCAAAAACTTCTCCATGAAGTTTAACTGGAATTCCCACAGCTACTAAATTAAATTCAGCCTGGGTAATGATTTAAGTTTGTCAGAGTAAAAGTGGACATCAAGGGACACTAAGACTCCTGTTACCTCAGAAGTCCACCAGGGAGGATTGGAATGGAGCCCTGGTGGTTGATAGTTCAACCTCAGTTCAAACAAGGGTGATCACCAGTGGTCTGGCTAAGTTATGACAGTGTCCGAGGATGGACATTCCTCAGCATCTCTGAGCACCCACCCCAGTGCTGCAGTGCTGTGATTGTGTGATCACATGGATTAAGCAGGGTAGATCCCATTGGGGTAGGGGTGAGGGATGCTTTAGGTGCAGCAGAGAAGCGTTGTTACCCCAGGCATTGCTTTTTCCCTGGTTGACACCTGAGCTGCACTGCAATGTTTAGGTGTTTAGAGCTGAAATCCCAGTAAGAAAGCCCGTGTCAGGCAAAGGCTTGAGGTGGTAGCTGGAAGGATCAGCACATTAATCCAGGCTCTCATCTTGGCGTAATTGCATGGTTCTTATGGCTTCTGTTGCTACTGAAAGAGAAAAGCAGCTGCTGGTGGCCCTTTTTCCTCATCCCCTCCTCACCCCTCTGCAGTCCTGCAGAGACATGGGGAGGTGCAGGGGGGCTTTTGGAGGAGCTCAGGGGGAGAAAGAGGGCTGCTGCTTGGGGCAGAGGCAGGCAGATGGGACAGAGCTGCACACGGGGAAAAGTCTGTCTAATGAGGTGTCTGGTGAGTAAAGGTCTGGGATGGGGCTGTAAGGGGAAGCCTGAAATCTTTGGCTGCCAGGCAAAGAGAGGGATTTAGTACTGATTACAGCATCACCAAACTCTGCTAATCCTAAGGCCTAAGAGTGTTTCTGCCTGTTCTGCCTCAAATCAAACCTTTTTCTACCCAACTGAGAGACACTCAGAGAGCTCTGGCTTCAAGGCTTTTAGCAAGACAAGGAGTCTGGCATTTGATAACCCAGCCCAACCCCAGCTTGGAGAAATGCTTTCTGGTTGCTCAAAATGCTCAAATATTTCAAAGACAGCACCTTCACCTCTCTACTGACTCCTGGGCAGTCACTGTAGTGGTTAGAGGGTTGCTGTCTTCCACCCCAGGCCCCGCTGTACCCCATGGGTTTTCCGTGTCCTGCCATATGAAGCTGTGACAACCAATGACCTTTCAGCCCCTCCAGGTTTTGCTGAATAAATGTCAGAAACTATTACCTGCCATCTGCAGGAGTGCTACTCAGAAGCAAGAGGAGACTATCCATATGTAAAAGGAAACACTGATGCCAGAGAACAGGCAAGCTGCATTAGGCTGTATTATTTGTGCCATCACTATGTTCCATGTCTAAATCAAGTACTTAAAAAATACCTGTGAAAAAAGAACACTGTTTATATTTTGGGGGACTATTGTATCTCCATTTGTAGTTGCAGCCATGTTTTTCCTCAGTGAGCTTTATTCTCAAAGCTCCAGAATGGAGAATCTTAGATATGGGGCATGAAAACAAATCTGATTATCATTTTTAGGGAGAGAAGACATTATGTTAATTAAGCAACATATCCGCTGAAGAAAGCTTTGTAGCCTTTTGCCTAAAACCAGGCAGCACATCCCGCTGGATTACCCCGTAATCCTACCAGTGAGACGAAATACTACCTTTTTCATTTGTCCAGAGTAACACCACGCTGCCAGGCTCTGAAACTCTGCAAGTGCAGTTGACAAAACTAGTGTGAAATCGTGTTCAGAATTACTCCTCCTTGTCCTCTCATTTACCCTCTCTGGAGGGTATATCAGAATAAGAGGCAGGACATGATGGTTCTTTTTGCATTTGCTACCAATCAGATGGAAAACATATTGTGGGAAGTGTGGGATTTTGATGTGATCGCAGGATTTGTAAAACAAACTGCTCTGAAACTATTTTACAAATCCCTAAATAGCAGTCTGAAGTGAGTTTTATTGTGGCATTTTTTAAGATCTGTCAGTGGGCTCTAATACTTTCCAGATTTCTAATGTTCATGTTTTCTTGCTGTTTCATTTAGTTGTTGTTGGTTTTGTTTTTCCCTTTCTCTTCTTAGTCTGTTCCTTGGCTTCTAGAGCTCTCTCTGCCATCTGGGTTCTGTGAGGTGCTGCTGGGAAAAGAGGGGGTCCCATGTTCCCTCAGAGAGCCTGGCCATGTGCTGCTGCTGTGACTGGCAGGAGACCTGAGGGCACAGAGCCTGCCAGGGGAGCAGTGGATTGGAGGGAGGGCTAGGCCATATGCCCTGGGTTTCTGCCCAGTGGGAATGGTGCTCAAGGCCCCTGTACCATGCTGTGTATGAGCTCCCAGGTGACAGATCAGGTCCATCCAAGCCATGGGAAGAAGAGCTCATGGACTCCTGCTGGCACCACCATGAATTTCCAAGAGAATCCCCAGGTCAGCTGGTCAGAACCAGCGATGGTTTTGCTGAGGGCCGGTGGGTTTCCAGCATGCCTGGGACAAAGGTGCAGGCTGCAGGGCTCAGCCAGCAGCAGAGAAGAGCTGTCTGAGCAGTGGATGAGGAAAGGCATCAGGTCCTGGACAGCAAACCCCAAGCAGCAGCACTGCAATGTTCCCTGGGTCACCCTTGGAGTCACAGGTGCCTACACCAGCACAAACCCACCTAGGAGCTTCTCCTGCACGTTAGCAGCAGCTCTCACACCACAGTAGCCCCTGTGGGAAAGGCCCAGCAGAGCCATCCCATCTATGCAGCCTTGTCCTCTCCTGAGGCTGCAGGAGACCTTTTTTTTTGGCTCTGTGAGCCAGTCCAAACAGAGATTAATACCTCATTGAAAAGAGCTGGTCCTTCCTGGTATTTTATTTTAATGGCAAAAAAACATGAAGTGCCCTTGGTTTGCAGGTCATTTTCTGATATGTTTACCACTTGATTTTCCCAGGCATATCGGAGAGGTCAAACCTGGAGCTGATAACTCTGACCTGTACCTGTGTGGCTGCGACGCTGTTCTGGCTCCTGCTGACCCTTTTCATTCGCAAGATGAAGAGGGTAAGAACAGACAGGGATCTCCCAGTGGCACCTGCCTCTCCTTGGCAACCCTTTGCTCATGTTAGAAATTTTTTTCCCATGCTGCTGGGATTGCTGAGTCTACCAAAGAAAAAATCTGTTTCACAGCACCAAGTCTGCCAGAGTTCGAGGAGTGTTTGGACAACACACTCAGGCATGACTCTTGGGGATGTCCTGTGCAAGGCCAGGAGTTGGACTTTATTGATCCTTGTGGGTCCCTTCCAGCTCAGAATATCCTGTGATTCTGTGATTCTTTGATACTTCTCACCCTTGTTTCTGGTGCAACAACCAGGCTGCTGATGGATGCTGGAGAACTGTAAGGAGAACTGAGTATGAGTAAGCCAGAAAGAAAAGCCTGTGTGGGGACAAGGCTCTGAGGCTCACAAGAGTTTGGGTGCCTGACTCACACCCAAGGCAGCCTCATTCCTTTATAAAAACCGGGGGGGTTTGGCGTCTTAAAGTCTTTGAAGATCTGAGTGAGTGGGAATGACAGATCTTCTCAGAATGTGCTGGGGTCTGGTTTGCACTGTGTCTGGTATAATTACATCACTTCCAAAGTGATATTTTACTGAAGGAGTTTTGATGGTGCAGCTTCAAAAGCAGGTGATCCTGTATCAACATGATGAATTTAACTGCCCCTGCAGCTGACCCTCCTTCTTGTCCAAGGCTGACTGTGATGGTTTAAAACCCCTTTTTGCTGACAGCACCCTGTCTGCATTGTATGGTGTGCGCAGGTTAAACCACAGCAGCTTTCCCAAGCAGAAAACACAACTCCTCAGCCGTGCAGAAAGATCTCGGTGTAACCTGTGGGAGCAGATGGATTGGAGGGAAGGTATTGGGGCACTGTGAGACACGAGCTGAGAAATGGCTGCGTGCCCCCTTCTCCTCACTCCCACAGCACCACCCGCCCAGGGGTATCACAGAGCAGCACCACAGGGATCCGCTCACAGCCACCACGGCTGGGCACGTCCCAGCTGGCTGAGTGATGGCTGCTAAAGGTCCACGGCAGCCTGAAGCACCATTTTATCTCAACCTATGTTAAGGCCTGCCAGTGTCTTACGCTGGGTACTGAGAACTTTTATTGACTGATGGGAAAGCAGCACTAGACCTCCAAATCAGGGCGCTATGGCAGCAGTCACTGTGCCCGCATTCCTACTGCTGCAAGCTTTAGTGAGGAGAAATGCGTGGGAGTTTTTGGGGAAAGGAAAGCAGAGGTCAGCTGAAGCTGTGGAGAAACTTCATAGCTGTAAGAGAAATTACAAGGCAAGAGGGACTGGTACTGAATGCTTAATAGCAATGATGAAGGAAGCTATAACATGACTGCAAATCTTGGGAAAAGTAAGCTTTAAACATAGCAAGGGGGTGCAGATTTTTTTTTATTTTATTTTTTTATTAGACCAAAACTTGTTAGATTGTTAAAAGATAATAAAAATATCATCATCACTCTAGAACAAGCGACTTTAACTAAATGACATGTTAGGCTCCTTTCCAGATGAGCCTTTCTAGCTAGTGTTAGTCTATGTTTATGGTCTTCTCTGTGTTTCTCTTATAAACCCTTACTCTCAAAGATTCATATCTGGAATTAAATTTTATATACAAATTATGCTGCCACAACAGAAAAACTCCTCCAAGAGCGTTTTCTTAAAGCCTCTCTGTGATGCACACAGGGACAGATTATATCCTTAATAATTTTTCATCATTGAAAATGTTGCTTCAAATCTTTAATTGTGCCAAGAATTTGGTATTGAGTGCATCTGAAGAAAGAACTGTGGGAAACTGTCGGAATTTTCCACTTCCCTATTGCTTTTCCTGGGATGAATCCACTTAAAAGCTCTCCTAATGAGATGAGTAGGAGCAGCCTGGTACACACATCTCTATCTAGGACTGCCCTTTCTGGACCTCCACATGTGTTTCTGTTTCTACCCATATCCCACCTATCCATGCCCTTTCCAGACTTAGTGGATGGTTTGGAGCCAGGCTTCAAGCCTCCCAGCCTTTCCCCAAGCAACAGTGCAATCCTTCTTGGGACAAAATGTATGAGGTTTGGAGAGGGCGAAAAACAACTAGAACAGCAGTTGTTAATTACCATCATTTTAGTCTAGTTGTGTTTGTAATCAAGGCATGCACAGCTAGTAATATCCTTATCAAAAAACATACCTGGAAATGCAGGTATTACGGACATAATTCCAAGCTGTAGAGGAGAGAAGTTGAAAGTCATAGGAGGCAGTTACAGCAAGTAAAAGAAAAGAGAATATGTGGTTATATCTGTATGTTTCTGGTATCTGTACGCCTGTGCCCATGTGCTACTTCCACGAGTTTAGGAAAAGCAACACATTCAGGTTCAGTTCTGCAGATTTCCCATAAATTCCAGCTAATAGCCAGGAAATTATGGCAAACACTAGAACTTTTCTATAGAAATACAATTACTCCAGTGTTAAGAAAAGTCCAGTGAATTAAAATGGCAATCTTGATCCTCTTTGAAGGAACACATATTTCAAAATGGATGAATTGCAGGAAACCTTCAGATAAGGTTCATCTTTCCTTACATTTCTCACGTGAAGTGGATAATCCATTTGCTCAGGAGAAACTAAACTGGCAAATTCATTTGAAATTTTATGTTTTAAATTATGTGTTTGAGTCCAGCTGTTTATGAATTCCTCCAGACTCAAATGATTTGGATAAATTTTTCAGAAATGATACCAAAGAAATAAAAAATCCTAAAAATTTGTAAGCAGTTTCTGAAGTGTATAATGTCCAGTGTCCTGACAACTTGTCTTGCACAACTTCTAACCACATATGACCCATCTTTGCAGGATATATGGAACAAATAAACCCTGGCAGTAGAACTCCATCTGTAGCATGTGGCCCCTTCTTTCTTTGCACAGTCATGAAGGAAAGTTATTTTTATCAGCAACGTTTAGGCACTTGCTGAAAATATTTCTCCTGACTGTGCAGAGGGCCTGTGCCATAACACCGTATGTTAATACAGACCCACATGGATTTCATTGAAGAAACTGGTATGTCACATGAGAGGAAAGCTAGAGGAAGGAGCTTCTTTCATACAAAAACTCTTGTAATATATAGAAAAGCCAAAGGGAGCTTAACCAAACCATCCACTGTGCAGTGAAACATGCAGCCTTGTGAACAGAATGAACTTGGAGCCCTTGATCCAAACAAGAAGATGCTAACAAATACCCTTACCCTCTTTCTCATTTTGCAATATTCTTTGTTTTCTAGCCTTATTCCTCTGAAATGAAGACCAACCACTACCTGTCAATCATAATGGATCCCGACGAAGTCCCCTTAGACGAGCAGTGTGAACGTCTACCTTATGATGCCAGCAAGTGGGAAATTGCAAGAGAAAGGCTTAAACTAGGTAATACTGGAACAGTTCATGTAGAGCTTGCATTGATTGAATAAGATGTACCTGCAACTATGGGAAAAGGGGAGCTGGGTGTGTTCTAGGCACGCAGCACAATGTACTGCCAGGTTTGGTGGTACCCATTCCACACTGAGAGCACTGGTTTGTGAGTGAATTTACAGCATTTAGGACCGACCGACCATGTCTACTTGACTTTTCACACGTATATTTTTACTCCATGTAGGAAAATGAAAGCAGAACCACAAGATCATTTAGGTTGGAAAAGACCTTAAAGATGAAGTCCAGCCATGAATAATCTACCTGTTCACTCCAAGGAAAAGCTGTGGGAGACAGTGACAAACATCCACGGCCTTTCCCTCATCCATTAAGTTGGCCACCTGGCAAACACCTAGACAAAAATGATGCATTCTGTATTTTGGAAACTGATTTACTTATAACATGACACAAACAGGGCAACCAAATAATTCCAAATCAGGCTGCCAGTTTCGATGTTTCTCTGTTTAGACTCAGGAGCCTGACCTTTGGCATTTACTGTCATTTTGGTGATTCACTGTAATAATGATGAAGGGTCTGGAGGGGAACCTGTATGAGGAGGAGATGAGATCACTTGGTCTGTTCAGCCTGGAGAAGAGGAGACTAAGGGGAGACCTCATTGCAGTAACAACTTCCCCATGAAGGGGAATAGGAGGGGCAGACACTGATCTCTGTGTGGTGACCAGTGACAAGACCCGAGGGAATGGCCTGAAATTGTGTCAGGGGAGGTTTAGGTTGGATATTAGAAAGAGGTTCTTCATCCACACTGTGATTGAGCACTGGAACAGGCTCTCCAGGGAAGTGGTCACTGCACCAGCCTGACAGTGTTCAAGAAGCATTTAGACAACACTCACAGGCACATGGTGTGCTGCTCGGAGTTGTCCTGTGCAAGGCCAGGATCATCCACAAGGATGCTCCTTGTGGGTCCCTTCCAGCTCAGGATATTCTATGATTCTATGGGTTTCCTCCCTTTCTTCAACCTGGAAACTTGGAAAAAAGCCTGTGCAGAAATGGGTCCTCATAATCCATCCTGCACCCCTTCCTGTTTCTCCTTCTTCTTTCTCCAGCACAATCTCCTTGTTTTCCCCCTGTGCTTCAGTTTTATAAATATTCTTGTTATTGCACCATAAAGTGCAAGAATGTGACACGTAAGTCCATGCATAAATAAATAAATATCCTTGAAAATGTTGAACCTACAGCCAGCACCCCTACAGATGTCCCAGCAAAAGGCATGGGTTTGAGACCATTCCTTATTAAGCCTAGCATGGGGCTGATGAGAAGGGAAGGGAGAAAGGGACCATATTTTGAAGTTGATGAATCCCTCCAGAAACCACAGAGACTTTAGCAAGAAGGTCAACATTAAAATATCAGTGATAAGCTCAGCCTTGTTGCTATAGTGCTGTTTGTTCTTTCAGGCATGCATTTCATTTGTCCCACAGCAAGGTCTAGAAAATCCTTGCATTTTAGTTAGGAGCTGTAACAGATTCCTCCTGTCTCCCCAGTATCAGGGACAGACCTTGATTAACACATGTGCACAGTTAGGATCACACTTAATTTGCCTGCCAGATGACACAAGGTGACCAGATGTGCATAAGCACAGCTGAAATATATTGCTCTCAATTTATAATTGTCATACGCGATTCTGGGAATGCTGGAACCTTGCGCTGGAGTGACTTCAATCTTCAGACGATTTTCTTACAACGATGGACCAAGACCCTGATGTGCAGACAACATGACCACTGGGAAAGAAACAAGCACAAATGGAATGTAAACACCAAGGAAAAACCCATGCCTTGCAGGGTTAGTGTTTGGAGTCCAGAGGTGACAAACGATGACCAGAGAATGAGTTAAAAGTGGAAGAACTGGTGTAAACAAATAAAGAATGCTGACAATGAATGAGAACCAGATTTGAAGAAGCTGTGTATGTGCAGTGTGCTAGATTAGCTCAGTGCAAGTCCTGCCTACATGGCAGTTGGCTCAGTCTTTGACTAACCTTGGCAGTCTCTGAGGATTAGTGTCTCACAAACACAAAATGTGCTTCTATGGTTTTAAAAAAACATTTTTATTTAGAAATGCAACCCCTTCCAGCATCTGATGAGACTGTTTTTCTCTTTCCACCTACTTATCCTCCGGGACACATATTTGTTATAACTTTTGCGAAGAAGTATCTCCTTTCAGCCCACATCTCTTATGCTGTGTGCTCCTCCAACATGCATACACACAGCCCACGGCTGTGATGCAATGCTTATATAATAGGACTCCCCCTTCATCTGTAAGAGGTACAGACATTACAGGAAATTTCGTATGGGAATCACTGAAGTCAGGGTAGTTAACATTCAGCACAGATTAGTCTCACTGAGAGTAAAATGTCATCTTTTCATTAAGCAGAAGAATGCTGGTGCTATAAATCACTGTCGGTGTGGTCAGTGATAACACACTGTGTTAGCTGAGCTATCATGCACTTCTCACCTTACTCTTGGGCTGGACCTTCCCAATCTGGAGAGGTGACACAGTGCTGACGCCGGGATGCAGGACCCGGGGGAGTGTGGCTGCTGGCTCCAGCGCAGTGTCACACACGCTGGTGGCAGCCGGCTTCCCTCCCGTGCACTGCAAGCCCGCGGCGCTGGCACCGAGCACAGCACTTTCCGCTCTCCTGCCTGTGCACAGCTGTCCTATGTAACAGAATGGAACACATGAAGCCACATGTGGAGAAAACCCAGATGAGTCAAACAGTGGCAAAGAACCTGAGAAATGAACATATCTTCGAGCCTGTGCCTTCCCACAGACATGGGGTGCGGTGTTTTTTGCAAATACCCCAGTCCAGCAACCGACATTCATGAAGGACCCTGCTAAAATTGGACTGAAATGAAAACCTCCTGATCCAAAACTCCTTAACTGAGGCATATGTTCACTTTAATGAGTTCTAAGCAGCCCGGTAAATCCAAGTCAAGTGTGGAAAACTTAAGTAGAGCATTTTGCTTCATTGGTCTGGATCTAAATGCTGCAACATCGCATACCTGAGCATTACCCCGAACAGATCCAGTGTAGCTGCTCTGGGGCTATGGCAAGCTGACTGCTCAGATGGCTGGGCAACTTAACATTCCTCTGTTTAATAATTTTGTAGTTACTTTGTGTGTCAGCATAACGGGCTTTTGCAAGAACAACTGTAGCCACAATTGCATACTAAACTGTGGAGTTTTGAGATACACGTTGAAAAGATAAAGCAGCCCTGTTCTGTGCTACTGTTCGGCATGGTACAAACAACAGCAGAGCAGCAAAGACGAGTGTTATTACAGTTTCCCATTGAATCACACTGCTGTTTAGAGAAGGAAGTGCTGTTTCCAGTGCTCATTCTCCTTTATGAAAGGTTAACAGCTTTGTGCAGCTTTATGAGCCGGTGTGTTTTCCAAGTGGTGACTAAGTAGGTTATCACGACGTGGGAAGAGAATTAACAGTGATAGAAACAGATTAAAGGTATGGATTAAACAAAGGTATGATGGGTTTTATAGGCCCTCAAGCTGTCGTCATGTAGAAACCATGAACAGCCAAAACATTAAGGACTAAAAACATCAATTTACTAAGAAAACTGAGACTTGAGTCTTAATGATGCTTCCCTTACACATCTGCTGAGTGAAGAATCTATATGCAGTTACTGAAATAGATAATAGTAGGTTTTTAGACACACACTGATTCATCTGTATTTTTCTATCAAACACTAAACCCTTCACAAACCAAGGTCAGTCTGTTGATGCTTTTCAGTCAAGTAAATCAAATTCTTTGTGGTTTTTATTTGCTGTAAAAAAATTACAACCCTTGCACATCTAGGGTGGAAATAATTTTCAGGGGTTTTTTGGCTTAGCATATTCCACTTCATGTTTCCATTGCTCTAATAACATATGCTATTTACTTCTACTGACAGACATACTGAGAATTACAGTTTAGATATCGTATACACATATAGAAGGCAGTATTGATTTAAATTAATACAGACAGCAGTTCTTTTTCTCTGCTTGCAGGTGTCTGAGAGGGATTAGTCTCTCACTCAGATACCAAAAAAGGTAGATATTTGAGTGAGAGCTAGTCAAACAGGTGTTCATCATAGGAAAAGGAAATTGGCCTATGGAGATGGTCATGTCACATGTGCATATCTGAGAAATAAATATATGGCACATGTTATTTTTTGCTTTTATATGAAGAGCTGACTTATTTTCTGCTCTTCTCTACACCACAGATCCGGCTGCCATACTCTTCTTAGCCACTTTGGTACCTGGGTTCTGATGAAAGTGAAGCACAAAAGCCATCTCAAAATAGTTGCTTGGAAATAAAACTTATTGCTAGCTGATACGTTGACTAGATCTCCCTGACGAAGGATTTGACAGCCTCTGTAGAAGGGCAGAGGCAGCCAGAGCTGTCCATGTGAACGCATTGTCAAAGAGGCAGAGGGTCTGTGTTATTGAGGACACAACTTGCAGCACCACATGCTGCTGCATCATGCAGTGTGCTCAGGGAAAAGAGGACCAAAATCTTCCTCTGGCAGAGCTAGACTGAAAAAATCAGGTTTGAAGCCAGTGTACCTCCATTGAATGGTTGCATTCATTCAGTGACATTTTCACTCCTATCACTTGCTCCCTCTGATGTCTCTGTCTTCTAGTTTGGCTAGTTTATTAGAAAAGAAAAACCCCAAAAAACCAGAAAAACCTAAGCAAGCTAGATGTTGGAAATATAACTACGGGACGCAATGGAAAGTACATTTTTCAGTTCATGATCTATGAAGCCATTTGCTGACAAGATTCCTTTTTTTACCAAGATGTATCTCTCCACTTTATTTTCTTTACAGGAAAGTCTCTGGGACACGGAGCTTTTGGAAAGGTGGTACAAGCATCTGCCTTTGGAATTAGAAAATCACCAACGTGCAGAATAGTTGCTGTGAAAATGCTGAAAGGTATCTTGCTGCAAAGCCGCATGGGAAAAAATGATCCCTTACGTAGTGGTGCATTCTTTGTACGATTCTCTCAAACGCAAATGCTTCCCACAATAACTCTTTGAAGCCTCCAAAATGTGTACAAATCAAGCTTCAGGTCCACTGTGAGTGAAATGGGAGAACTATGAAATAAAAATTGTATTCACAGTAAAAAGTCATACCAATCATGCTAGACTGACCCTATACTGAATGCTGTAAATGAAATTTAGCTGCAGTATAAGGTATCCACCTTGATGTGACCTTGGATATGACACTTGGATGGAAGCTTTCATATTTTCCTTGGTCATCAGTTCCAAGGAATAATCATCTTACAGTTAAAACCAGATGCCTTATGTGTAATTTGCATAAATCTGACTTCTGCATCTCATTCTAACCTTTTCCATTGATTATGTAATGATTTTTCTTCATGAAGGCCCTTTTTTTAAGTTAAACACATTGAGCAGTTTAAATCTTGGTGGCGTTGTGCAGGTGCGTCCCCTCTGAACCGGCTGCAGGCTCATCACACAGTGCTTAGGATGCTGACAGCCAGGTTGTGCAATGGATTTGCCAGCACTGTTCATACACCAGTGCTCATCTGAAAGTAGAATCATCCCCCAGCTATTCACTGCCACCTTTCTCACTGGAGCAGAAAGGACAAAACTCCCTCGTTAATTTGAAGAGGGCACTTGGGACGTTAACAAGCAGGATGATACTCAGCCATAGCCTGCAGCAGCTGTGATTGAAATCCCCAACCCAGAGTCCTGGTAGCATCCCTTCATATGTATTTAGGTTTCCCTCCTTTATGTGTAAGTATCATAGAAGGCTTTTTTTTTTTTTTGCATTGCCCCTGGAGTTTATGCTGCACTGCTTATCTGTCTTAATCCCTGAATCCTTTCTGGTGTTGTTTCGCTGCCAGGACACATCCCCTATTCTGCCAGTATGGCTTGGATCCCCGACGCTCCCAGTTGGCTCTGTTCGGGCATAGTTTGAATAAATCCATCTTAGCCAGTGGCTCCCAGCTTCACATACACTAAGTTACCATTTATCAGGAGATGTGTAGGTGTCAATTCCAGCCCTTGGAGTGGTCTGACAGGTTCAGGGTTTCTTTATGTACATCAGCAGGCTTCTTGTGCCAGCCAGCGCCACTAAGGCAGCAGCGAGTGCTCCTGGAATAAATGGGATCAGACAGCAGCTACAAGAAGTCCTCCTGGTGGGATTCACATGTGTGTGTGCAGAGTAGATGCTCGTATCTGAGTCAATCACTCAAACGCCCTTCACTGGCAGTGGTGAGAAACACCAGTTCATCCCACCTAAGGCAGATCCCTGCACACTGGGAGCCAAGTCCTTGTTCAGCTCTGCTGACAATGAAGAGAGCCAGTGGTGACCAGAACTTCTGTTGATATCTTCAGTATCTCACCTAAAGCATGGGAGAGCTGCCTCATTCTTTGTGTCCTCGCTAGATTATCCAGGAACTTTGCAGTCATTCATAGGCTTTATCCTCACAGAATTCCCATGAGGTGGAGGGGAAGTGTCTCCACTCATACAAGCAAATAGCGGGTCACTAAATAGAAGAAAAGTTTTGTGTGGGACACCAAGAAAAACTGTTTCCATTCAGATGTTGAAACCAAGCCCTTTAAGACCTAGCTCTAGGGTTTTTTCCACAGGACTGCTCTAAGGTTGCTGTCACTTAACTGAAAAACTCCTTTTGGGCCTACACAAAGCAATATGGTTTTTTTCTTGTTTTCTTAACAAAATTAAATTCTGCAAGAAAAAAACTCTGCTCAGGGGAAATGAAAAGTTTCACTCAACGCTAAATAGAATGTTTTGGATTTATTTGAGGGACTTCTTATGTCATTACTATTATTATTATTATTGGTCATGACTGGTAAGGGTGACATGCAGTCAGCTCACTTTAACCAATGAATATTTATGTCCCTGGTCTGTCTCCAGGCTTCCTATACAATGGACAGAACCAGACAGGCATCACCAAGGGGTAGTTCATCTTTTCCTTATACAGATGGTTAAACTTGATGGCTGCATCAGCTTCTGGAAATACTTTGCTCTTGCCAATGACCCCTTTAGAGGTTGATTAGTTCAGGCTAGAATATAACCCTTAGAGAGCTGAAGTCAGGTCAGATGAAACCAATTCTAGATAGAGTTAATTAAAATCTTGAAATCCCTTTTTATTTGTTCTTTCATTTTTTTGGCTGAAACGTCAGAACTGTTCATGTGAAAAAAAAAATTCTCTCAGTTCTAAATATAATAGAGTCTACTGGGAGGAAGTTGAGTGCCTGACTCTTTTTATGGGTTTAATTGCAACCAAGAGGATGCTGAGCAGGGAGGAACAGAGAGAGAACATCAACACAAGAAGTACATCCAGTAATGGAGGTTATTTCAATGGAAAGTAACGAGAAGTGGTAAAGATCAGCAGGACCAGTTCTTTGCCTTTTCACAATTACTTTGTATTTACAGAAGGGGCCACAGCAAGTGAGTACAAAGCACTGATGACTGAGCTGAAAATCCTAATCCATATTGGTCATCATCTCAACATCGTGAATCTGTTGGGAGCTTGCACAAAAAATGGAGGTAAAAAGATCTGCACTGCTCGGAAAATGGGTTTGGATTATCCCCCAGTAACAGCCAGTTGGCCATGTTATTTTTCATCCAGACGTCAAGTTAGTAACTTTTAATATTTGAGCTCATCCTGTAGTTGAAAAAAAAAAAAGAGGAGAAGAAAAAGAGATTTTTTAGTCATTTAATGAAGTGATTAAACATTTCCTCTATTTAAACTCTGTTTTAGTATTAACATGTGAAGTGTGAATTTAGGAACATGCTGCTTGCTGTCCTTTATCTCACTCTCCACTGCTCAAGCTGAAGTTAAACATGATCTGGAAAGGCTGGGAACAAGAGATATCAGCTGCTGGCCCTGAACTACGAATCACAATGCAGCTGTTGTAAAATCCTTCATGATATTACACTAAGAAAATCAAAAGGCCGGTATGGGAGATTGTTTGTTTTAGATATGTTGCCTATTCTAGCTCAACAAGTGTGTGTGGGCTGCGGGACTCCAGTCTGAACTGCCTGAAGAGGAAACAGAGGGTCCCTCAGGACCCAGATTCAAGACCCAGCTTTTAAAAATTAGGCACTGCCCTTATTTCCAGAAGCAGTATTGTTTTGATAATGTCCAGTGTCCTTCAAGCAGCCTTCTACTTCTTTGCACATATTGCCTGTTATTCTGAACTCAAGTTGTAGTTACGGGCATGAGACACTCTCTTTCTCAGAACTGATGCCACCTTTTATTGCTTTACGCTGCTCAAAATGCCTTTTTTTAATTATTATTTTTATTTAATTGCCCAGGGCCTCTGATGGTGATTGTTGAATACTGCAAGTATGGGAATTTATCAAACTATCTGAAGAGCAAGAGGAATCTTTTCTGCCCTAACAAGGTGAGGAGGCAGATGGTCCTGGTAGGGTTCATCTTACCTGATACAAGTGTTGGTAGTGCAGATGTCAGCTCTGAGCTGGTCTCCTCAGACTCTCCTACCAAAGGAGAGAAATTACTTTTGGGTGAAGTTCACGTGACCTATGTTAATATTTGATGTGGGATGTGTTGTGCTAAGAAAGGATTCACCTCTCTCTCCCTGACTGTGCAAGGAGAGTGCTGCGATTAATTTGGCTGGAGCCACCTACAGCAAGGGGAAGTGAATCCTACCCAAAGTGTCCCCACATGCTCTTTCCTGGCTCCTGATGAACCCATTCCTGGTGAGCTCGGGGTCAGCAAAGCCAAAGGAAGTGGTTTTGCCCACTGATTTCAGTACTGCTGGGAGCACAAACAAGATAATACCAATTAAATCTCATGTCCCAAGACACCCTAATATTCATAGATTTACAAGTAATCTTATTATTGTGTGAGGAGAAGAGCTATCAAGAGGAAAAGAGATCAGAGTCTTGTCCTCACATCCCACAGCCCTCTGAATCAAATTTGTGGGATGCTTCTTATTACAAACCTAAATCCAAATGTCTCAGAAAATTCAAGTTGTTCCAGAAAAATCCTCCAAAGGATCCAGGGCTCCGAAATGAGACTTAGGAGCCTGGATACAGAACAGCAGGTCTCCAAACCCCTGCTCAGCTGTGCCAAAAGCTCAGCAGCATCTCAGGGTTTTTTTCAGGAGGGCCCTGTGGGAGAGCCCACTCGAGAGAACACCCCCCTCTAAAAGGCTTTTGCTGAGTCTCTGTTCCCAAGGCCGTTTGTGTTGTACTCCACATGAGACACAGCAACTGGCTCCTCCTACACGTGGTTGTTGGAGTCGGCTGCTCAGCGGGGAGTATGGTTGGGCAGGCTCCATCCTGAGTGGAGTCACTCCCATACCCCCTTCCCAGAGCCGGTGCTCCAGCACCCTTGGGAAGCCTGCCCAGGCAGGAAGGAGGTGGAATTTTGTCTCTGCACCAGCATGCACAGGGAATAGAGGTGGTTGCAGGACAAGAGGAAAAGTAAGAGGGGGCAAGAGTATGGCCAGGCAGCCAGGCTGCTCTACAGGTAGCAGTGAGGAAGCTTTTTCCAGCCAGTGTTGCATGTGCCCCTTTAAAGCATCACATCATTGGCCATAAGAAGAAAGCACTGGATAAAGGCATTGAAGAGAGGCAGTCACTTCTAACAGCAGCTCTGTTTGAAACACCAAGTGTCCTTGCTCCTCACTGAAAGGGCTTACAAGCCCACACCAAACCCTGTGCACGGACATAGAGGCAGATGTCTTAAGCAGCCTGGGACAAAAAGCTGATGTTTGAGAGGTCTGGGATACCTGCATTGCGGGCACATCCTTCCCCACCCACTTCTTCATGCTCTTTCTCTGACTGCTGGAGAGAAATGGGCCCTTTCAGATGTCTCATTTCAGGCTGAGATGAGCCACAGCCCAGCAGACAGGTCCATCCATACACCCTGCAAACCCTCACTGCGGCAGAGATAGCCCACTGCCCTGGCTACCCCAGAATCTTGTGCTGGTGCTCCCAAGCCACCACGTTTCTGCCCTCTGGGGATGACAGCCTTGGTGGAGCACAGCCCTGTCACCAGCCCCTGCCCGCCACAGTGGCACTGGACACCCCCACCCATGAGAGATGTGACCACCCACGCCACAGACCACCAGCCTGGCAGAAAGGCGACAGCCGTCTGCCTTGGTTCCTTTCCCACCCCCTCAGCTGCTCTGATGTAGCACCTCTTCTCCTCTGTTTGTTCGAAGGACTCCTCCCTGCAGGGAGAGCCAATGAAAGAGAAAAAGGATATTGAGCCAGTGGAAAGCAAAAAACAAAGGCTGGCCAGTGTCACCAGCAGCGAGAGCTTCGCGAGCTCCGGGTTCCAGGAAGATAAAAGTCTGAGTGATGTGGAGGAGGACGAGGAGGGTAGGTATTAATTCCTTCCTGTCCCTACACGGACTGTGATATTTTTACAACATACTGTGAATCCCTGAAATTTTTTTCCTCATTTATCACCCTAATAAACATCCGTGGGAGACGCTCAGAGGGTCATGTCCAGAGGCTAGAAGATTTAAAAAAAGATTATTTCCAGGGTTACTAAATCTGACAGGAAAATGTGTGATTGTTTCTTCTGACTGCTCCTTATCTTTGGGGAAAACAGAGCAGTGTCCAAAGCACAGGGTGTAAAGCAAGCACTATTTTTGTTTCCAATGACAGTGGGTTGACCTTCAAATACCCCTCCATGAAGACTGAAATCATGGGAATAATGGGGTCTGAAAGAAAGGGGAAAAACAGCTGCCTGTGAACCATCTTTGTAACAAACCCCGCTTTCCACCTCTGCAGATGCTGATGACCTGTACAAGCTGCCCCTCACTATGGAGGACCTGATCTCTTACAGCTTTCAGGTGGCCAGAGGCATGGAGTTCCTCTCCTCCAGAAAGGTGAGTTCTGCACTGCGGGTTTTTCACTGTAGAAGGACAGGATTCAGAGGTGAAATCATGTCTACATTGTAGTGACACCTTCCTTGGGAGAGGTCCCAAAGGAAGAGCCATTTTCCTCTTGGCATTACAAATATAACTGTGTTTATCCAAGTATCCATAGTCCATAAACACAGGATCATGACTGAAGGCAGTGGGTCAAGCCCATTCATTTGGGGAAGATCTTTCGGGTGTGGTAGGTTTTTCCTTAATTTCAGCATATATTAGTGAGCTCCAAATGATTCAGCTCTTTCCCTGCAAATGCCAAAGGGCTTAAAAACTTGCCACTTTCTGGATTTAGTAATTTATTTTTTAAAAAATAATTACCGCTGTTTACAGTAACTTCATGTAAACTACAGGCAACTTCCCTAAAAAAATTAAATTTATCAATAATAATAATAATAATAATAATAATAAAATTTTTCAAGGATATGGGAGACAGGAAATTTGTGGGCAGGAATTAGGAAATGCAGTTTGATTGTGAAACTGTTTTATTATAGTGCATTCATCGTGACCTGGCAGCCAGAAACATCCTTTTATCTGAGAACAATGTTGTGAAGATCTGTGATTTTGGCCTCGCAAGAGATATTTATAAGAATCCTGATTATGTGAGAAAAGGAGATGTAAGTCAAGATGCTGTTTATTTACCCAAATGTTTATAACATGTCATTTCACACTGTCCACCAAAATGTTCTGTAGCCGTTCACATCTCCCGAATTCAAGACCCCAAAAGCTGTCATGGTTTTTATGTGAAGATGAGCCGTCCAGATGTGTTTTGTGTCTGGGAAGCATCTCTATCCTCAGGCATAAGGCTTAGACATGCTGACTGCTTAACAGCTTTGCCCTGTTAATACTTTATATTTTAGATGCTTTTTGGCTGGCTCACCAAAACTCCTTTACTACATAAACTTCCTTCAAGGAAACCAGTCCCTCTAAAAGAAGGTGTGCTCCCCGAGATTATCTCCAACACCATTATAGAATGGGTGGTGCTTGGATGCAGGGTTTTCTGCCCTGTCTCTGCGATGCTGGCAAGAGACCTCTGCTCCTACATACCCCCACATTCCTGTAAAGAAAAGGCCTGGTGACAGGTTTCCAATGTCTGGTGTTCTGTGCCACCTGTTTTTTAAAAACAGCCTTTTACTCCAACAATTTGTTAAGTGTATGAATGAGTGTGGGTTTATCTTGACTGCCTGTAAGGAAATCCCACAGGTTCCTGCTTGAATGGTAATTATTTACATAACAATATAGAGTTGATTCATCTATGATTAAAATCTTTTGGGCTTTGAAAATAATAGTCAGGTTTGTCCCTTTTGCTCCAGGCTCGACTTCCTCTCAAGTGGATGGCTCCTGAATCCATATTTGATAAAATCTACAATACAAAAAGCGACGTGTGGTCCTACGGGGTCTTGCTGTGGGAGATATTTTCCTTGGGTACGTGGAAAATCTGCACCCCAGGAGCTTGACAGGAGTGGGGACTGCAGCTTGAGGAAAACATCCATTACTTTCAATGATCTTTTGCTAGGTCGTCCCGAAAGACCTAAATCGGTCAGAAGTGAGGCGTGTGGGTAGAGGCAGTGGAATTACTGTGCCCCTGTGAACTAGAAATTTTGGTGATTGAAAGAGCACTGAAAGCTCATTTGCCAAGCTGAAAGCCTTGAAGGATAGCACAGCTGTCTGAGAACTTTACACCTACTTCTGCCATGGGCAAAACCTAAGCTTCCCCCTTTTCCCTGTAGAAACCCTCGGTAGAGGATGTAGAGCAGCACAGCCAGAGCAGTCATAGTGCTTTGTCTGACTGATGGCACAAGCCAGGAAAATTGGGCAATTTTTAAAGCATTTTAATTGAGTGTGAAACCCTGTGGGATAACACAGAGCTGTTATCCTGGCTCATCAGCTGCCCAAGGCCAAGGCACCACCTCCTGTGCCACAGACAGCATTCAAGACACCGAGCGCCATGAGCTGGGTGCTCTCTCAAAAGCTTCTTATTCCTCTTGTGGGAGCAAGGGAGCCAAACCCAGTTTGCATGTCTCAGATTCTGTCACCTCCATTTCCAGCCCGAGTCCAGGAGGTCCCCCCAGCCCAGGAGGGATCCAGCACCCCCCTCACCCAGATCACTGGACACAGCAGGCGAAAAGCATCTGCACTGATGCCGCAGGATGAACTAGAGCATGCAATCTGAAATTAAAACCCAGTGAAGCCTTTTTTTTTCTCTTTCTTTCATGTGGAAAAGGCAGGATACAAGATGTACACTGAGTGGCAACAACAATGACCGTCAGAATAGAAGAATCTTAATTGAGTTCAACACAGAGGCTGACAAAAGGGGCGAACAGCAGAGGAAACAATACTATACAATTCTCAGGACAATCAATCATTTATTGGTTTAAATACATGTTGTTGGTCAGCCTGCCAACTCTTGTGATTTTATGGTCAGCCTCATAATACCTGCTATTTTTTTCTTAAAGCCCCAGCTCCTTGAACCTGGTGGCTCCCTGACTCTATGAAAGGTCTTTTTTTTTTTTTTTCCTTTCATTTTCCCTTTTCCTGATTTTTTTTGTCTACAGAAAAAAAAAAGGTCAACAATACAATCAGGCTGCATCTGAAAAACACAGAAGATAGAAAAACAATGCAAATGTACTGTGATCTGATTTAAAACAATTATTTCAATTTTTTCAAGGTGATTTTGAGCATTTGGGGTTTGTCAATATTATGCTCACTAGAATTTGGAGTACTCCAAACCAATAGAGAGATCAGACTTGGCTTTTCAAGGGATAGTGTTCAAATCAAATTCATGTGTATTTTTTCTATTCAGCCCCACCAATAGTTGTGGTCCTGATCTTGCCCCCCCTTCCAAAGACTGTGGCTCGGAGCATGACCAGCAGTAATTCCCTGCCTGTGGCAGCCAGCAGGGCCAGACCCTGCAGGGGGCTCACCCCATGACCCCCAGCTCTGCAACCTGATGCTGCACACTCCAAGTGTTTGAGGGAGATGCATAGGGCCACAGCTAGGTCACGGGTACTCAAGGCATGTATCTTTTCTCCCAATGTCACCTGCAGGTGCCTCTCCTTACCCTGGAGTCCAAATAGACGAGGATTTCTGCAGCAGGCTGAAGGAAGGCACAAGAATGCGAGCCCCGGAACAAGCGACTGAGGAGATGTAAGATGCCTTTGCTTGCCTTGTGTACCACTGCCCTCCTGGGCTGCCCTGCAGATGATGTTCCAGGCTCTGCAAAAGCACCCTGTGCCAGCCTAAGGAAAAACAACCCAATCCTGCATGGGTATCTTCTTGTGCACCCCCCACCCTGGCACCTGGCTCTCCCATAGGGTAGGAGAGGGTAGGGAGCAACATGGGCCTGAGCCCAGTGCACCACCAGGGCTGGGCTCTGAGGGGAGCTGAGCAAGGAGGAGAAGCAGGAGGAGGAGGAAGGTCATTCATTCCTCGCCAGGTTTAACATTTACTGACATGCACACAGATAAGCGCTGGAGGAATGTGACATTATTAACATCGTCTGCACTTAGGAAGTGACAGCGGAGGCTTCCTCGCAGTCACTCGGGTGATGAGGGCCCACCCTTTCCTGCACATGGTGTCTGATGGCAGAGGAAGGTGACGGGGCCCCACAGCCTCCCCGCCCCGGTTGTCTGAGTCCTTCCACCGCCACGTCAGCTGGCGCTCCCCACTACTCTGCCTTCGGGTGCAGTCTCAAGCTGCTACTGCACGGCCATCACCTTTTTGGAGACCCAGGTGGGTCAGGACAGAGCACCTTGCCTGCAGCACACTGAACATTCACCCTGTGACACAAATCATTGAGGACCATGAACATGTCCAGGATATTTTATCTCTGGAGGCAAAATCGAGTACATGCGGGTGCCTCAGTGCCTTTCCGAGTGCTATGTCATGACTCTAAATAGCAACACTTACCAAAAAGTAGTTCTAGCAGAAGAAAAGGATGCGAGCTAGCCATGCCTATCTGGGAGTATTGCCCATTGACTAATTTTATTATCCTAGTGACAGTAGACAAGAGCTTTTTTTTTTTTACTCTTCCACATATTTTATTGCAGGAAGGAAAGCTCGGCTCAACCAATACAAGGAAGTGACACATCCATATAAGTCATCTTAGGATGCCTTTAGAATACCTTAACCTAAACATTGCCAGTTCATAGACGTTTAATACAAATGTTTAATGCTTAATTAGGAATGAAAAAAGGAAGTATGACTGGTTGGCTGAATTACCTTTTGATGTGGTCTTCCAGGGTGTTGCAGGAAGGTTTTCTTTTTTCGTGGAAAGTTTATTATTTTACTTTTAGGAAGAGGCCTCAATGGTGTTAGAGAGAACCTTTGTAAAACCAAGCAGGTTGAGGAGACACCATCTATATCTGTCTATCGATGACAAACTGTCAAATACTGCGCTGCCTTGGATCAAACTGAGCTGTAACCCCACTCTGCTGTTGTCCCCACAGTTACCAAATCATGCTGGACTGCTGGCAGAGCAATCCCAACGACAGGCCACGGTTCTCCGAGCTGGTGAAAAAGCTGGGTGACCTGCTGCAAGCCAATGTCCAGCAGGTATTAATGTCACAACCATGTGCTGTCACTGAGGCAGGGGCAACTGGCCCCGTGGACCCAGGAATAATGCTTTCATTTCTTGTTCGCATTTAGGAAGGCAAAGACTACATACCCCTCAGCACAGTATTTACAACAGAAAGTGGGTCTCCCCCTGCATCCAACCCTTTATGCAGTGAAAATTTTCCTGTTACAAGCTCAAGTTGTGGAAGCACTGAAAACGTCAGGTGAGATAAGCAAGATTAAGACTGGGTTTGTTTGTTGGGGGTGGTAGCTCGCTGCATAGCCTGCTTTGGACCTGGATGGGAGAAGACACTCAGAGACAGCCCACAGGTGGCATGAGTGTCCCACCAGTCATCAAGTCACCCACTGCTGTGGGTCTTTGACGTGCCCTTGCCCAAGGGGACCTGCAGGTCACAGGGTTTAGGCACTGTGAGAGGGGCAACTGTGTGTACCTCAGGACTGGGGAGTGAGATTTGGGTGGGATCTGGATAACAAGTCCTTTTTGCATGACCTACCTCAGTGATAGTTGGGAACTGCCTAAAGAAACAGAGAAATACCCAACACTTCCTGCTTGTGCACTTCACACTCTCACCAAAAATTGTCCTGCTTCTCTTGTTGAACAGATACATAAACACTTTCAAAATAAACCCCCCCCAGCGCATAAAGACATTTGAAGAGCTTCCCGTCAAGGAAACACTTGTATTTAATGTAAGTGACTCCTGGGCCAAATGGTTTGCCATGCATTTATTTTTATTTGTGTGACAGATTTATAGAGGGATAGTCAAGACAGGGGGTTACTACTTTGTCAGCTCTAACTGATACAAGGTATGGCATTAGCTGTGTTTGCAACAAGACGTTATCCCACTGCCCTACAAATTGGGGTTAGAGATCCTTGCAGGCCATATCACGGGCTGCAAACAGTCCTTCCCTGGCAAGAAGTAGTCAGTTCCAGCACATCTGCACAGCATAGCTACCAGAGTCCCACCTGAATCCCACTGGTGTGGGAGAAACACTTCAAATACCCTGGATTTGCATTTTCATCTGAATAGCAGTGCACAAAGGAGAACTGTGAGTCACTTTTCCATCAGAGGTCCCTGGTAGGAACAAGTTCTGTTATCAGATGGACAAGCTGGAGCCATGTCTAACAATGGGACACACATCCAGTCCTGGTAGGGGTGGGCATGGGGGAGAGGTTGGGGCAAGCTTCCAGTGAGCCAGCTGAATGCATCAAGCAGCAGGAGGTGGGAAAGGCACAGTGGTCCTTGCAGGGTTGAACTAGTGGCTGGCCAGAACCTCACACTGCATGTAGACACTGTTCTTCTAGCACCCTGTATCTGCATTACCATCGCGTGTCTGCTGCACCTGAAGGGCACCATTAAATACCTGTGCACTGCAGCACCTACAGCAGCACAGAACTGCTGTCTCCTAGAGCTGTCTGAGTATCAATGACCAGATAAATGCTGGAAATCAGACCAAAGAGGAACTGAGTCCTTTTAAAAATACCGTTAACACCTAGCAGGACTGCATCTTTCTTTTTTCTTCAAGGATTATCAAGCAGACAGTGGGATGGTGCTGGCTCCAGAGGAACTGAAACGCTTCACATGGACAGGCAGCAAGCAGAAACGGACACTCTTTGGGTCTGTATTTTATGTTCCCTTCTTCTCAGGTTTTAGATGGCAAAGGAGAACTCAAGGTCCTTGTGCCAAACCATGCCTCATGAAAGTAGCTGAGGTGTCCCCAGTCCCTGCAAGCACTCGCCTGAGGTGTCCTGCTTGGTTGAATCAGCAGTCAGTCATCATCCACATCTATGCCTTTGAGGAAACAAATAACCCTCAACCCCTTCGATGCACATCAGCAATATGATTTATTAGCACTTTATTGATCCACCTAATGCTCAATTTAATGCCAGGCTGGACAAGCGAGTGTCAGAGAGCACTGAACGAAGGTAGGAGGTAGGTAACTGTAGGAAACAACCCCTTAATAACAGGGAAGGAGGAACGTGTGCCTGGGAAGGATTTGCAGTTGTTTCTGCAAGTCCCAAGGGCACCCCAGCTGGGACAAGGCTCTCAGTGCTTGTTTTTGCCCTTCTTTTCCATGACTCAGCTAAGCACAGCCCATTTAACACCCATGGGCTCAGGATGCTAAAGTGGCAACTTTACAATAGATGGATGTGAGGGCCTCACTTCTTTTCCGGCCTTTAAGCACTTGAATATATTGGCCATCTTCCTCCACCTAATTCCTGACAGCTGCCCAAGCAGGGAACTAGGGCTGCTCTAAGAAATGAGTTGCACTGACATGAACTCTCTGTAAATGGGAAGTGTTTATTTTCCCAATGCCGGCGCTGTATCAGTTCCCAGCCGCTGCAAAACTGGCAGTGTCCTGGTTTCAGCTCACTGCTCTCGGCCAGCCCGGACACTGCCCAGAACCAACCCATCGCTCATCTCCTGCTGGCAGGAGGTCAAGGCCAGCCTGCCACCCTGCCTGTGCCAAACCTGTCAGTGACTCGCAGTTGGGCAGGCTGGGAGTGTAGCATTGTCTCAAAGAACAATCAGAGCTGGCTGAAACGTGCGGTCAAGGCAGACAGGACTCGCTTCATGAAAAATTCCAGTGACTGGGAGGGCGTAGGTTGAGCGCACAGCAATACGTGTAGGAGAGCGCACACGCTCACACGGCTGAAAAGCAGGGCCTGGGTAAACGTGCTGCTGGCAGCAGCCTGCAGTGCAGCACTGCTCATGCGTGGCAAAGCCAGGGCAGCACAAGCCACTCCGAACAAATGCTGGGAAACCCTTTCTCCTGCCTTGACCTTTCAGGAAATAGGCTCCTCAGCAATTTTATGGTACTTCAGCTCTATTGAGGCACGCTGTCTCTGGAGGAGCCAGGTACCATAGAGCTTGGAGTGTATATGGATATTACAGGGTTCCAAAAGATGTAATGTTCGCTAGAAGTGGTTTGAGTCATTTTTTCCCTGGATATTTCTGAAGGCTGCTGTTAGCCCCAGGGACAACATGGCGACCTCCCCAAATGAAATTTATGAAATGCGTTTTTCTTTGCACGGCAGAGAATGTATGGAGTGTGTCCCAAGCATGCCGCTGGAAGTGTGTTAAGGGGCATTTTCAAATGCAGAAGGAAAAGGAATGCTTGGATAAGAAAAGAAAATTGAACTGAACAGTGGCTGCTAGAACGTAAATCCTTGGGAAAACAGAGCAGTTGACTGAGATCATACAAGGTCATCGGGCCTGCAAGCTAAACAAGTGGTACTGTAGCGCTGTGCCAAAAAGCACTCATGTATGCGAATGCAGGCAGCGACCCTTCAGTCTGCACACATTTCTAAAAGTGGTAGCTTCTTAGCTAAGCATCCTTTACTCAAAATTAATTGAAGCTGTAAATAAATACCCCTAAAATTTGTCAAGGTGGAGCCTGGAGAGGTTTGAGACATGTAAACTGATCTAAGGAGATGTACAGTCCTGCTTCTTTCCTTGCATCTCAGGCATGCTGCTCTGTGGTCCTGAGCTCACTCTTGTGCTGACATTTCAGCTTGGTTTTTCTTGCAGGGAACCGGTTCGGATTGCCAGATTGTCAGAACAGCTTCTGAGTGAGCAGTAGCAGCTCACTGTGAGGGCAGCTGGTACCAGCACCAGGCTGAGGAAGGGTTTCACTTCCCTTTGGCAGCAGCTTACCTACAGTTAGATCCCTTCGCTGTAACAAAGCACTGGACGATTCAGACTGGGCAGAGCTGAAGAACTGCACAGGCTGGAAGGAGCCAAACCCAGTGCATCCTACTTGTCTCCAGGGTTTATTTCAGAGGAAACTGATCAGCTGACTGCAGGAGAGCCAGCACATGCAGTAGTGCTTACTCAGTGTGACCAACCTGAGAGGCAGGCCCAAGGCAGAGCAGAGCAGAGCAGGGAGCCAGCCTGACAGTGCAAGGGCACCCCACTGACCCCAGTGAGGCCTCTCCTCTTGGACTTCCACTTCTCCAGGCTTGGGAAAGGCACTAACGCCAAAGCTCATCCTTGGTTTCACTACAGGAAAGAGCATCAGCCCAAACCCTGGTGAGCCCCTTAGGCCCAGGTGGTGGCCAGGAGCATGAAACAAAAATGGTTGCGACGTGTCTTGGACTTGCTAATGCCACTGAGATGAAAAATTGTATTTTGCACAGTTTTTCCTAATATAAGGCCTCAGGTAAAAAGACCCTGGTAGAAAGGTTTGGAGGCGATCTTCTGAGCTGTGCTCCTCTGCAGGTGGAAAGGATGCCAACTGCAACCCTTTTCTAGCTTTTCAGTATTGGTGAAAAAGCCCAACCCAAGTAAGCCGAAGTCCTTAGGCTGAGGCAAACCCTTGAGTCAGAGTAAATTGCAAAGGCAGAAAACCAGCAAGAATTCCACCTCCTGTGAGCTGGAACAAGCATCTCAAGAGCTGCAGCCAGCCTCTAACCTCACTCTGGTCCTGAACATGGCAGGAAACCAGCAGCCATTTCCTCCAACAAACAAGCTCAATTAAAGACCAACTAAATACAGTTTCCAGTTTACACTCCTAGATTGGCAAGAACATAGTCCACAGCTAGAGAAGCCTTTACTGACTGTAAACTCAGCCTCAAATTGAAGCCTGACTACAGATGCCAAAACCCCTCGAGCTCTCTCAAAGATCTTTCTGGGGATGCATGCCCAGGTACAGCAGTGCACTCCAGGTAAAATTACTAGATGCAGCTCTAGTAGTATAAAGGTTTATTAAAGCAGAAGCCAAGTCTAGCTCACAAGAAAAATCTCAGGATGCAAAAGCCTGATGATGATGAAAGGATCAAAGCATGGCGGTTTTTAGGATCATAACTTCTCATGCATGCTCTTCTTTTGCCAGCTCCTGAAAACCCACAATTACAATGTAAATCACAGAAGCACTTCTCTTTAAACCCATCACAAAAAGTCTATGGCGTCTGTGACTAACCTTGTCATAGTTACAGAATTTATCCCAAGGCAATTACTTCCCCATCTGCCAACAGATGCAACATAAAAGTATGGGATGCATCTGCAATCCTCATCACGAGGGCTCCTCCTCACGAACTCCATTCACCTGCTAATAAATGTACTGTAGTGGTCTTCGTAGGGGGACCTTCCAATTTCCTACAGTAGGACCAAAGACAGAGACCACACTCCCTAAAAAACCACACAGGCTTGTGAGTTAAGAATTCGAGAAACTGTGATATCTAAAAGGAACTGTCGTAATCATGAACGGCCCTGTTGCTACTATTTCTGTAGTTTTACTTTAAGACTTAACAGTGCAAAATAAAATGAAAACCAAAACCCTGGGCTCTGAAAGCCTCAACAGATGCTCTGACTGTCTTCTCTGGAATTCAAGACTAGAGCTGCCAATGTTCCTGACCTTATAAATGGAGAGGGATAGATTGTTCATGAACTTACAAAAATACAGGGGAGGAAATCTAATTTTAGACACTGTGGTCCAGCATGTTTACTTTAGGATTTCACATGTAATCAATGATGAAAAATGCTCTGTCCTTTGTCTACAGACAAATATTTGGAATCCAAGTTCAATGGTGTGAAAATTCTCTTTGCCTTAATTTTCTTCATTATTGAAAGAGCCCTTTTAAGCACTGCGATCTCTGAATACGGGTGAGAAAGTGCTGTAAGGCAAACAGTGTCTTTAGAAGCGGCTTTGCTGAGAAGACATTAAACTCCTCTCTGTAAACTGCATCTTATAAAAGGCAGCCTACAAGATAAGCGGTCCTTTTATGGGACAGGAAAACCCTAATTCAAACCAGCAGTTTATGGCAGCTGCCAAAAGAGAGGAGATAGCCAGACCTCATGCCCTTCCTCACAAACATCAGCCGTTTATATTAGAAATTCATCCCAGCATTAGGCTTTGGGAACACCGACACTAGTAGCTTTCTACTTTTGCCTCAAGGTTTGAGACCTTTCATCACTTCAGTCCTGCTCAAAAACCCCTGTTCCTTTAGGAAGAAACATTTAGATGTGGGGATCTAAATCTGCCCCGGCATCAGCACTCCCCACTACTTCACCCTGCAATAAAGTTTCACTCCCCAGCACCTGCCACAACTGAGCAATTAGAGCTTAGGCTGAGCAATCAAGTACTCCCCTCAAGCAGCAAGAGTGACACAGTGAACACGAACACCTTTAACAGTGATGGTCACTCACAGCACCTCTGTTCTAAAGGGGACTCACAGGGAACACAGGAGGGCTCCTTCATTCCTCTGTTCTGCACTCCCATTGAGCGAGTCCATCTGCATCAATGTCCTTCCCACCACGTGAGAATAAACAAAACTGCTTCTTATGACCTGGCATTGCTCAAGTCACTAAAACAAAAACCTTTACGTGTTAAGAAAGCTCACAATGACACTGCTCTATTACAGTGTTAAAGGTGCCAGCAGGAGCAAGGAGTCAGTGCTTTCCGGAATAACCAAGCCAAGAAGCTTCTGCAGTTTCAGCTGTGACCAGCTCAGTGACTCCAAGCGAAGATACACCTATGGTTATGCGATGCTGGAGAAAATGAGAGCCAGCCGTTCTCCTCCTGACTACAACTCTGTTGTCCATTATTCTCAGCCACCAGTTTAAGTATTTCTAGGCCAAGATCTAAACACGCAGGTTCCTATGAAACACTGTCAGTTTATGAACTTTGACCCAAATTATTTTAATTATCATAAAACTTAAAAAGTTATCATTGGCTTAATCACAGTGATCTGCTTTTCTACAGATTGCAGCACACATACTCAAAATACAGCAAAATATTATTGCTTAAACCTTGACTTTCCCAAATGCTCAACACCAATAGCTTTCGCTAAAAATGCCGAGTGCTTCTGCATCCAGGAAAACCTGGATGGCCATTATTACAGCCTCTGCTCAGACTTGGGTGCAGCACTGCTGTCCTGACTGGGAGAGGCAGCTGGGAGCCCTAAAGAGCCGGGAATCTGCACCAGGCACTGAGGTATTTTGCATCCTATTCCTGGGGTATGTATTGTACTGGAAAATAAAGGATTCTTCAAGAAGATAGGAACTAGAAACAGACCATAAACTATATTTCTAATGAAAACTATTTTGAGAAACCTGTCGGAAGGCTCATGGTCTGGGGAAGCTGAATAAGCTAATGGGGGATGGAGCATTATATAGATCTTACTGCTCCAGATGGCAAACGCAGTAGGGAGCCTCGCAAGGCAAGAATTTAAAATGTGTTGCTAAACACAATTGGCAAGGATAGAGGAGAACTAAGACCAGATCCAGGGCTGTAACAACAGGGAATACATATCAATTCAGTTTGGACAGTCCTGCTGAAATCAAGTAAATATTGAAGTTTTGCACTTTACCATTAAGCCAACACGCACACACTGGAACCAAACCACAAGCTAAGATAGGTTAAAGCCAAGCTCTATCCACAAAACCTCACAGACCTTCTAACACTGCACTGATTATATTTTATTTATGGGAATCTGTCTGAAAAGACAGGATGGCTACTAGACTACATACACTTTAATTGATCACTAGGGAGTTTGAAGAGATTAGTTAGAAATTACGAGACAATCTGTAAACCTAGGGCAGCTTTTCTACGAAGACAGCTAAATTTCCATGTTAAGTTACCAGTATGTACAGGAATAAAAATGTATCATTCATTTGCAACAGACGTTCGTATAGGATCTCAGAAAGGTCATGAGTGTTCTTCGCTCGAGAAGCATTAGGATGCACCCATTCCCTTTCACCTCTGAATGCAGTATTAAAATGAGAGTTGGACATTTAACACAGTAGCACTGATATCTGCCAAATCAATTACTGCCCAATCTCAGCTTCTCATGGTCCACTAAAATATAAATGTTAACTCAAATGCTACATGTTACATGATCTCTTGATCTCTTAGATTTCAGCTGAAGAGCTGCGACTGTAACCCACTAACAGACTTTAAGGCAAATGACCTTTTGCATATTTACAAATAAATACTCTTAGGTATCCAAGTAAAATAAATATGTACCACTACTTCTGAGCTAAGTATCTCTGCGCAAGAGATCATCAGTTTTAAGTATCTATTGCACTGTCTCTTGTTGGTAAAGCGTATTTGACATTGATCAAAACAAAAGTTTCAGAACTGTTTTGTAACTAGAATTGAGCAAAAATAGTTGCAGGATGATGCATCTCAAAGGACGTGTTTGCACAGTGTAAATATATAAATATGCTTTTTGTGCATAAATATTTAAGAAAACGGGACTACAAAGATTACTTTTATATGAACCCCCAAGTGTCTTCAGATGTGAAGAACTCCTATTTTGTCTTGCATTTTCTGTCTTTATATAATGTATTTGATTGCAAAATTCATATAATAAAGTTTGCTTTTGAAAAAAAAAAAATCAAGAGTTCTGCCAGTGTCAAAGATTGCTGTGGCACACAAGTCAGCACCGGGCAGCACAAACATGTGGCACACATCCATCCCACAGGCTGGTTTTGTGAGCAAAGGAGAACATGGAAGAATCACACAGAAGGCACACTTCTTGCACAGCAAAGCAGCTACAGGGACAGACACCTGTCACTGCTCCCTGTGTGGGTGACAGCCCTAGGTTCAGCATATTTACAAAGTGCTTACTGCTGCCTAGAGGCAAAAATTCAACTCAGCCTCGGGGAAAGGCAAGGTTTCATAGTGGGGGAAGACAAAGCAGCACACAGACAAGCATCCACCCAATCACCCACCATCCCTGGTTCCTTCTGCAGCTAGAAGATGCACAACAGACAAAAGTACAGCAAACAGAGCAAGGTATCCCAAAGAAAGCCTGTTCTGAAGCTACTGTGACAGCAGGTAGCACCTCAGGCCTGGGTAGAGACTTTCCTCTTCAGAGAATCCCCACATCCCCACCCTATCCAGATGAAGCTGGGGATTGCTGCCTCCAGAGAGATGTTCAGTCAAGCGCTCTCTGCTAAACAGCATTTGACCATTTGAGGGGCTCTGCAAGTGCTGGAAGGACGTGGAGATGAAACTTTCTCTGGGAAAGCAGAACATAATGAGATTGCTAACTGCCACAGGAGTTGTGTAGCTGTTACTCCACATTAATAAGGAGGAAACTGGAGACTGGATATGTGCATCAGTCAAACTTATTGCAGCTTATATAATCACATTTCTAAAACACTGCAATATAAGGGATAATGACTCCATGTAAAATACGTGCAGGGACTATTGACAGTTTCACATATACTACACAAAAATTCATCTTCCATAAGCATGGCCAGGATTGGATGGATAGGAGATTTTATCCCACCAGCAAATCATCTAACCTTTGCTGATTAAAAATACAGAAGAAGAATTACTTGAAATGAAGTTGCCACAACTCCACGTGCAAACTCTCAGAGAAATTAAAGTACTTTGTTATTGAGCAAAAAAAGCTCAATAAACATGGAAGTAAGGGTACTTGAGCAGAGTTTTCAAAAGTAGAGCTTATAGAGTAAAGCAGACCTGATCGAACTAAAGCAGATGAGATTTGATTTGGGAGTCAGGGAAATGTGCATTAATACAATTCTAGTGAACAATATCTCTAAGTTTTAGGGTATCTGATACACTTTTAAGAGGCAAGCACTAAACAGAATTGGTGACTCTTGTTTGTTTAAACTCTGCACTGCAGACAGAATGAATACAAAAGAAGTACGAGACAGAATGAAATAAAACTCTGGCACCGAGGTTGAAAAACCCTGGATCCAACTTCAGAACTTCACGTTGTCAAAATAAGGCCACGTTACTTCTGGTATTCTTTATTAAAAATACTGCTGTACACATGAACAATGAAAACAGGATTAAAGATGAGTAACACATACTGGGATCATGACATTAGAACTTAACATACTGGTGCTTTTTAGGGGAAGCAGTTGACACCTGAATTACTGAAACAAGGGCAAATCAAAAATACATAGGTACCCTCAACAAAATATTTACAATATAGTAAATACAGCAACAGAATTTAAAACAGGTACAAAAATTAAAATGACCAACATCAGATGATTTCAAAGGTTGTCCCTTCTGTGCTTTTAGATGTAAAAAATAGGAAAGTCAGAAATAAATTTCCCATCTGGGAGGGCACATCCTGGTGACTCTTCTTTTAAATACAGATACACAGTTCTTCCTATGAATGGATTAAACTACAACTTCAGGACAACCTTCTAAATGGAATTAAAACGGGGTAGAAGGGCTCTCCCCCAAAAAACACCCAAGCTGAACTTCAGACTGTTCAAATCATTCCCAAATACAGACCAAATAAAATAAATAGAAAACAAAGATCAACTTCTTTTTAATTTTATGTATTACCTGACACCAAATATTTTCTGGCTGACATTATGTATGAAAACTTATTAGCTGTCTACCTTTTTATTTTTAAACCAAGTCCTGAGGTTACTAGGGGCTGAAGCAAACTGACATTATGCAAATACACACAGGTTTGCAATTTAGACATGTCTTGCAGAGGGTGTGCTGGTCTAAAAAGAATGAGAATTCAAGCCCTATTTTACCCCTGCCTTATACTTCCACAAAATATTGGTCCACAAATTAAATTTTCAAAGGTTCCCAAACCCCACAACTGAACAGATGATCCCCTTTCATTTTCAAAGAAAACAATACTGGAAAAAACCTCAGCCCGCTTATAAATTAAGCATTCCATATTTCTTCTAGAATACAAGTACTTCTTTTTTTGTACAAAAGAATTACAATATGATTTGTCAAAAAACATAGAAAAGACAGCTGCTCTTCCTCAAATACATGAGCTAATGATAAAAGACTGTTCTGCATGTTCACTTTTCAAAGTTCCTGTTCCTTTTATATTAAAAAGAACATTCTGGCAACTGTTATCGTTTGAATATTAAACATTATGTTCCTTTTAAAATTGCAACAATAATTGATTTTTAAACTCAACAACTGATGCTACCTAATGTGGATTCAACCACATTTTCTAAAATGTGTAAAGCATGTCCCTAGTCTTCAAAGCTTTCGATGTGAAGAGAGTTGCTTTTTTCTTGATGCAAGTCTCAAGGCGGAGAATCATTTTAAAGCTTATAAAAGTGGACAGAGAAATATTAAAAACTTCTCTGAAATCTACAAATATTGAGAATTATTAAAATTGATGTCAGTAACATCAGTTGCAAGTGCTTAAGAGTCTGTCCTGACCTTTTGAGTTTCCACATTTTCTTCATGGTGAGCACCCAGTGCTATTAAAACATTCAGTGCTGGGAAAGGATAGATACAGTCTTCACTACTGCTTTAAGAAAGGAAATTCCTACATATTTGGCAGTCTTCAGTATCAAAGTGTAGGTGTTAACTAGAAATCCCATGAATACCCAAGTTTGGAGACAACTGCATGTCCAAAAATTAGAAAGGTAATTGAGGAGCAAAATTCCAGACTTTTGAGACTGAATTACTTCAGGAATATTCACGTGTTGAGTATTAGCAAAAGTAATATTACTTTGGGCTAAGCAGTGACTGCAAAGGCACAGCAGATCATTATCCCTCCAGATTCAGGCCGTAAAACTTGAAAAGCTCTTGATGCCAGACAACTGCTGTGTTTAGTTAATCTTCTTTTAACAGTGTCTTTGAATCTGTATCCAGTGTAGCGTACCATAATAAAGCTGTGGTTCAAAGAACAGAACTTTATACAAAAATTATACTGTAAATAACCTAAAGTAATACACTCCTGAAACTTCAGGCTTTTAAACAATTTCTTTAAAAAAAAAAAACTATTAAAAAAATTGCATAAATGTAAATGCTTCTGACTACCAGGAAAACGTACAAACAGTTTTTAAAAGGCGCTGGTTGTGTTTAGAGCAAGTTTGATATGCTCCTTAAATTATAGATGTTTCCCAATATGCTGTTTTCGTCACTTCGCTTAGACAAAGTTTAATCAAATGAGAGGGGATTTTCTTTCCTTTTTTGTCAATTCACCAATACTTCACTTGACTGGTTTTAAAAAGTTTCTTCTTCTCACATTTCTTTGAGCTAACAGTGGGTGGCATACAGAGCTTGCATACAACACACTTTTACAGAGGTTACGAACTAAACGGTCATTAATAGAACGCAATTTCTATTAAATTATTTACCTGGTCCTTTATGCTATTCTGGGTGCAAATAATATCAAAAATGAATAAATTTTGCTATATCCTCAGTGACAAAAATGTATCCCAGAAATGTCCTTGCAAAGAGGTTCCCTTAAGTATACAATGTGGCAAAACTTCAGAGATCAGAAAAGTCTTAAAAAAATTAAAATTAGTGCATATACAAGTGGAAAAAATAAAAGTAGGAACATCATGCACCTGATGTGTTCCTTAATCTAAAATAAATTCTTCACAGATAAAGCCTCCAATGGCAGCCTTAGCTCTAGGATAAGTGAAACATTCTTCCCTTCAAGTAACAGTGTACCTGACTGAAGTGCAAGCAGCTTTGCTCATCTCCTGTTTGTTTCCCAAATGTGAAATGAGATGACAACAACAATTCAGCTGTAGTGCAATTTGCTATTGGTTAAGTTCCTCAGCAATGTCCTGCATGCTTTCAGCAAATACTACAACTGACCATTTGCGGCTGCAATCAGTTCTTGAAAAGTATTTTCAAAGCAGCGTTTTAAATCGCTGTAAGTTACCACAAGTACACTCTTCTCATCTCTGGAAATGAGGCTTATTTTTTCTGGCACACCAGCATCTAACTGCAACAAGAATGCAAAAGATAAAATAAAAGAAGTGTGAAAGAAATGGCAAAACATTTCCCCAACAACAAAAGCAATCAATTTCTTGGCAAGTACATTGTTATGGTGCAGTTCAAGTCTGCAAACAGGACACAAAGGAAGGATCTGAATTGCACCACAACAACGTCCTTGCCAAAAAATCGAGACATTTTGGTCTTAACCTGACAGACATTCCAGACCTTAGGAATAGATTACCATTGTTTTCTTCCCTTTCCACAAAGCTAATAATCCTGCAATGCTATACTTCCCTGTGTAAAAAGCCTGGCAAAATTTTCATGTACCTCCTGAAGAACAAAACTAAATCTGACACTACATTTGCACATAAGATCCACAAACCTAAATGTAGGGTAGGTAATTTACTTCTTGTCCACTCTAAAATGAGATAATGGATGGATCAGCCCCAGGTAGTCTGAAAACTGGTAGAAATCCAAACCTCACATTTCTGGCAGTACTGGAAACAAACTAGTTTCTATAGTTCCTAAGCTGTATGGTACATTTCATCCCTTAGAAAGAGAATATTTCTTTGGTATAATCCATAACCGAATGGATAATTAGGAGTTGAAGATCAACATTTGTTCCACATTTCTTTTCATGGTTTGTTCTGACTTCTCAAATTTGAAATGTACTGTATTTTTTATATACCATTAGATCCTAGTTTCTAACAGAGGAATATCCTGCTTTACATGTTGAAGCCTGTTACATTAGTGTTTCTTATGTTCTTCTCACTTTGCAAGAAATGTTCATCAATAGAGAACTGCCAGACTCTCTTATAATGCAGAACTTTAGTTGGTTTGTTTTAGCCAATACGCTGATATTTCCACCACAGTCTTTCTTATTCTAGTACAAAAGGCGGGGCAGAGACAAGTGAGATACGACACTACCAATCCATTCTTTGGAAATACAATCCCAGCAGGTCCAAATATATGCATTATAATGTTGTACTGAATAGAAAAACAATTAAATTTGTCACAGATGTTCCACTAGCTGCTGTCTGGAGCAACACAGCGATTTAGAAATTTCTTGCATTTGTTTTCTAAAGTAATGTTTTGAGCGTAACCTTAAAAGCTGGAACCTCCAAATTTTAAAGCTCCTGCTTTGTGAACAGTTTCAGAAGGACAAAAAGCCAATTAGCTTCTAATTTTTGCAGAGTAGGATAAAACCATCAGTGTCTTCCAACATCCCCTACAAAATATTAAAACTACAAAGGTGTTTGTGAAATATTGACCACTGTTCATTCCCATTAGCATCATACAACAAATCAATGAATTACCTTAATTAATGTAGGACATAGATCTGTATTAAAAAAGCCACACTGCTAACTACAAACATCAGTATTTATGGCTTTCTTTCTCTCCTGCTGTGGAGGCATAAACCAGTATTCTCAGATGAAAAGATGCTCAAAACACTACACTGAAAAGGAAGGTTTGTTGGTTGTTTGTTTTTTAAACAACAGAGTAGCTTTCATTCAAAAGGAATGCTTTTGGCAAGTAGCAGTAAAGTCCACACAACTTCTGCTAGTACTTCTGTACTTTCTGAATTGCTTTTTAGAGTGTATTTCCAAAGCAGAGTTCTGTAAGCCTTACATTTTTTTGTGTGCTGAGCCCACAACCACAAAAGAGAAGAGCCTCTGTTTAAGAAGGTAAGCCATGAACATTTATAGAACAAGGCATTCTTTGACATTGTCTCTTACCTGACCTATGAATTCAGGACTGTCCCCTCTTGCTACAGTACTGTATGAGTCACTGCTTTCAAATCATGATGGCATTTCAATGCCTACTTGAATGTCAACATGCTTTCTTTTTGATTTAGCCTCAATCCCTTTAATGTCCTTTTTAAAGTGATTACAGACACCAACCAGAAAGATAAAAAGGAGGTTAAAAAATGCACAGCAGTGGTCTAATAGGTGGTTAGAAACCCTGACAATTTTAGAAAAAGATTTAACTGTACAGTTATTACACATCAAAGGATCTGCACATATTCCATTTTCTTAGGAAGGGGAAGTTTGCTACCCTAATCCTAGAAAAGAAAATATTGGGCACTAAAACTGTGTATTGTCAGTGTCTGCATCACCATTCTCTACAGAGCAAGTGAAATTACCAAGCAGCTACAAAAACAAAAAAAAGTAGCAGCATCTTAGTCTCCCATGAATTAGTGAAGCTTGGCGAACAATGTAAAATAAGTTGAAAGCTGATCTACCAATAAAAAAAAAAATCAGCTCGAGTTCTTCTTAATTTATGGAGCAAGACAAGTTCTTCATCTACTGAAGATGTTGTGATCTGTCACACATCTCCTGCTCTTAGTCATGAGAGTGCTCAGATAAAATTTCGCTAAAGGTGCAGGTCTTAGAAAACTGAAAATAGCTTTGTTAAGTCAACCTTGGAAAACGAAGGGCTGGAGAGGCTAGGGAAGTTATTATAGAAGTGGACTTAGATTCTAAGTCATGGAAATCTTCCAGCACTGTCCTAGACGGTAAGGATTTTGCACAAATTTCCGTTGCAGTTTCCCTCCTGTCTCCTACTCTAGTCAGCACAGTTTAGGAATGGATCTTGCCTTATGACCATCCTTTGTGGTAACTATCAGCAGAAACCTCCCCCAGTTAAAGGAGTATTACGGATCCTTTATGCTGTGTTGAAAGACCAGAGTAGCATAAAGGGACCAGCATTGCTTATCCACAGTAATCAATGCATTCTAGGATGAAAAGTTAATACTGTATCTCATGCTATATTAACAAATTTTTAATATTCATGTACTAATTTTATTTAAGATATCCATAGATGTTGGAATATTGGCTTAGTGAATACATGGTTTTAATCCAAAATAGGGAAAAATAACCGCCAGCTAAACCAATGGCATTAACCTTGCAATGCCAAGCTACTTTGCAGTGATATACTCTTTTCAAGAAAGCCAACCCAAACAAATGTTTAAAAGCTAACCAAAGTACAGTGTACCTTGTTAAGACATGAGATAATGTGACTGAGGTCAATCCAAGGAGTACCCGCTTCTGTCACCTGATGGAAAAGGTGATCTCGAAAGAGCTTTAGTAAATACCTGTCTCCAGTTTCTGACCACGTTGGGTCCTTCTGAAACCTGGTGTGAAACAAAGGCTCAGATTAAAGCTCAGTAAGTTAAGAAAAACCAAACCCCACAGATATAAATGACACTTCAATCTCAGCTGAGTAGTCTTACTGCACCACTAATCTACCTGTTATAAATTGCAATTAAATTAGTCTTCCTCTGCCACAAACAGAAGATAACATACTCAAAAACTTTCTCAGCTGCTTGAGCACCTAAAGCTAATACCTACCAAGAGCCACAGAAAAATAATGGAAGAAAGCAAAAATTATCTGCAACAAGCTTAACGTATATATGTTAGAAACCTGCATTATAAACATAACTCTAGGTTTATGCAAAAGGATGGAAACAGACCATGAACACTTCATTTTGATGTAGTTAGTCAATAAAAAAACCAAGGTGAAAACTCACTAGCTTAAAACCAGTATCTACATCCTTTGCTTCAGTTAAAGCAAGCTATGGATTTCCTCCAAAACTATTGCCACTCACAAGAGACTGCTGAGTGAAACCAAATCATAAAATGAAGCAACTTTGGCATAACTATTTGTTGCCTTCTCCAGTCTACTTAAAGTTTTGGTCAAGGTTGCTCACCTAATTTTTCTCAAGGCTTCTTAATTACTCATTTCTCCAGGGGCAAATATGGGAAAAAACGTTTAGCTTAAACTTACGAAGGAAGAAACAGTGCATTGCAAACTGAGTTTTACATACTTTAAACCGTAAAAACAAGTATTTCTTACTCTGGCCTCTCATTGATTGTTCCCAATTTTGCTAGAAGCCTAAACAACCTTCCATTTTGCACCTCCTAGAAAACAAGAAAAAGGTTATTCAGAGTTTCTGAAACAAAATCAAGACATTTACTTGCAAAAGATACATGGTAATAATGCCAATGAAGCACTATTAACTACAAAGACTTACTTATTCAAAGAAGAGGATATAATTTTTTCAGACAGAGATCAAATGCATTGTATTATGTATCAGTAGTCCAATGCTGATTTTAGCACTTCAAATTACAATGTGAAGACTCAACCACTAATGATACCTTTCTGCCACAGCAGGAACTGGATCAAGCAATCTATTTCTTTGTGGAAATGTAAGCCTAGTCTCTTGCCATCCTATACTCACAGGTATGCTAAAATATAGTAAGTTAAACAAGAAGAATATGGGGTTTTTATATATATACACATACACAGTTACCAAGACATGCAGAAGCATGGAGTACACCACCTTATTTCAGGTAACGATGAGAAGAAACAATCGACGAGATTTGTTTTTCAGAAATGCTTTGTAGGCCATTATTAGTAAATACTTAGGAACAATATCATTGGACTAATAATCAAATGAAAACTGATTGACCAAATAATTTCGAAACAAGTTTTTTCAAAACAGTTAGAATCTAAGTCTTAAAAGAGTATAAATGCTGAGTCCATAAATGACAGAAATAAAGCAGTGACAATGAGGTCACACAGAGGCAGAACATTAGAATTACAAATGTTTAGAACACATGCAACTGAAAGTTGATTTAGTATGCTTTTCCACATCACGTAGGATGCAGTAAAAACAGTGACATCCTAGCTTACATTAAACAAAAAATTAATTCACAGTGTAAATCAAAGTTGTCAGGAAAAGATTCTCTCCTGGTATTATTCACACTTTCCAACGGCTGAGCTCTACAACTATTCGTGTTAAAATGCATCTCATTCCATGCATGATCATACTGATTTCAAATTAATTCAGTCTGGAGTAGATTACTGTGCAAGCTGGGTAAATAAAGTAGGTCAAGGTGATAACAGCTTGACCTTGGACAACCTATGGTTTGCAGATTTCTATTAACAGTTTAAAAACACACTGGAGTCTAAAAACGTGCTGGTACAAACAGCTTGTACCACAGCAGTAGCTACACTTAAAAGAGACTGACATGGAAAACCAACCTTGTCCAGCTAGCCAAGGTCTACTATTTGGTCTAACCTCCAAATTATTTTTTGGTATGTGCTCAAATACACAAAAGCCAAAACCACATCTGTGTGAAGGTCACTGCCTTATATATTCCCAGTCAATGGTGACAGAGCTGAGCAACAACGCAGGCACCAAGTCTCCAGGTGGCCTCTCTGCAGGCTTAGCAGCCTATAAGGAGGGAGCTATCCTCCACAGGGCTTGTATAAACTGAGGCTTTGACTGCTGTTACATCAATAAGATGAATGTATAGGTGAGGAAGGAAAGGAATAGCATAATAGGGTCATTGCTCTGTGAAAAGTAAGCATTATGAAGATATTAACTACATACAAACCATTCCAGCATCAGAAGTCCCTAAGCTATAGATGACTGCATGCTTGGACGATATGAGAAAAAAAAAAAATCACACATGCTAGTCTTTTTCCAACACTCCGTCCAAATCATCTGCTTTGGGACAATAATGAAGAGAGGGTACCAGGCTAGAGTTAAGGGATACTGTAGCTCTGACATTAATGGAGGGGATGTGGTAGTACAAACAAGTTACAGCACGACAGCTAGTTACAAAGTGGTTTTCACCAGAGTCAGGTAAACCTCTATTGCCAAACCGGGGGCTAAGCAACAACTTGGATTTGTGGTAGCTCTGCCCACCCGCTAATGATAAGCAACTGCTACCAACAACCTGACTAAAAATACAGAAATCTTAATGCTGATCACAGGGCAATCGCCATCTTTGCTATGGGAAAGAGTCCATCTGCCCAGCTTTGTGTGGGCACATAGGCCACCTTAACAAGAAATGGTCTTAAACACCCCCGGAGAAGGATTAGTAGCCGATTCTGATAAAGTGGGCACCCAGCATCTAGAGGTACATAGATCCTGCCTGGCTCTTCTACAGCTTCTTGCTTCTGATAGATTTCAGCATCTTTCATTAAGGAGGGGAAAACTGTTCTCTAACAAGACAATAGTGGAGAAATCAAGAGAACCGAGTCCATCAGAATCCCAACCACTGGTCTACTGTCTCTTAAAAAAAGTTCTCAGTGAGAGGTTATACTGGAGCAGGATCACAGGACTTGATTAAATCCTTGTGTAATACCCTATCCCACACATCCTCAGGACCATGAAAGCATTCTGGAATGTATCTCAGTCCTGGTAGAAATCTTGCTGTCAGTGGCTTCTGACTAACAGACACTCATTCCTGTTGAACAAATACACTCCAACTTGATACACAGTATATATTTCCTTTATAGCTACCACTTGATACCTTCACTAAACACCACAAACTGACCAGGCACCCACAGCAAGAGTGCACATTTCAGGAAAGCTGAACATGGTATCTCCATGAATTAGAATTAATTCAGAAAGGAAAACATATGACAGAAGTAAAGGGAGACCAAAACCCAAACCTAAAAAATTTAGGGGCAACATTTGTGGCTGTATAACTTTTAGCACACATTACATTATTTATATGATGTCATGATCTACATGACATACATGGCCTTATTCACTCAGAATGCTATTTTTAACCATGCTATAAAGAACCATTTCCCCAAGACTACTGGTTGGAAATGAAGATGTTACTTCAGTTACAGCACAGCTGAAGACATCTCAAAACTAGGCATTCTTGAGGCTTTGGGGCTTTCAAAAGCCCGAGCTTAGAGCTGTCAAGTCTTCAGGCAGATTACTTAGGTTAATAAACAAACAGAAGGAAAAAAAAAACACACAACAGAAACCAATAGAAAAAATTCCCTTTTAAGGTACAGCTCTAGGAATACTGACTACAGGTCTTTCTGCAGGAATTACTAAAATGATTTACCTTTGCTAGGTCTTCTTCTATAACATCATTTCGCATCTGAGCAGCATCCAACTGAGTATAAAATCGTGCACCAATCATAGGCATGATATCATTTACACTGCGAAGCCTGTTTTGGTCAGTCAGCAAATACCTGCCAAAATAACCCAACCCCCAAAAGGTTACATTCTGCAAATGCCAGAGATTATATTCCATTATGACTTTATAACTATTTGACTTTTTGTATTTAACACAAAAAGTTGATAATTGTTGTGTTTCTTAAAAGGAGATACCATCAGAGAAAACATATGTTAATTTGCATGTATACATTGAGTCAGTTATTTAAACAGACAGGAGTATACTTTCATGGAACTGTGCAGTTTACCCCACTCAAATAGCAAGAACATATTCAAAAAGAGAGAAGGATACAGATTCAGACTGCAATGAAAATGAGGAAAGGAGCAAAGACTTCTACTTTTCCCACTCAGGATGCAAGGGAAAAAAGGCTGGCTATACTGAAACTACACAAAAATAATGTGCAGCCAGAAAAAACTAGCACTCAACCTTTTGACCAAAAAGGCAATGTGCCTATTTTTCAGTACCTTCTGAAACTTTAAGATCAGACTAGCATATTGCTACTGTAGAGAACACATAATGAAGTCCAGTATTGAAGACAACCTAAAATGCTTGTTTTGTTTACACTCCTAATTCTTACTAAGAGCTTTACCAGCATTACACAAAAAAACTTATATCTATGTTTAACAGTGCACTGACCATGCAGACAACTCAACAACAGTAGATTTATGTAATCTTATTTGCATCTAAAAATACCATTTGATGTTTGTATTTGTATACATAAAGAAAAAAGCTGCAAATTCCTTTAAAGTATTTATTAAACAAACTTACAAAATCAGATTCTTCAGATCAGAGGAATAGTTGATTGTCACCAGTTCCATAGCTTTCTGCAAATTCTCTCTCTGAATTCCTGATAAAGAATTGCAAGCCAAAGCCAACACAACTTTCCCCAGGGAGATCAGATCTGCTTGCTAATAGGGAAAACATACACCGGTAAGATTCTTAGTATAGATAAATACTTCCTATGGTACTAGATGGTGTTAAAGAGAGATAGTTCATCAATAACCTTAGAAGAATTTGAGCAACTACAGTAAGTACTATTCAAATCATAGTTAAATATGATCGTTCAAGTTACAGTAGTTAAAATGTACAGAGGAAAATCTGTCCTAACACCTAGCAATTTTTAGGTACTATATTTATCTTTGAATGATTAAAATTTACCTATTTTTAGCTTAAGGACAGTACCAGAGAGAACTGTGTAGTGAGCAGAAGCTCTGTAATGAGGTTCTCCGAACCACCCACCTGCTCGATCCTGACAAGTCAAGGAGTTGGTGGCAAACAGAGCAAGTCTTCTCAATATGAGATGTAGAAATAAAAGGATTATTTGTTAAACTGAAACCAGCATTTTCTGCATTCATATCTTTTCTAACTAGCCATCCAGTGTGAATTCCATACTGGAATCCACACCAGATTCTAGTACATGATATTACCATTTTAACAAATTGCTCAAATATTTTCATCTCTGATAGTGTGAAAAAATCTGAACTGTGCAAAATAAGTAGACAGGCCTGTACGGCAGACAAACTGAACAGCATCGGGTGTTATGAAGAAACCTCTGCATTACTAAACACTTCTGTTAAAAGCAGAATTGCTTTTAAAAGATGAATGCTGGATACAGCCTGCTTTGTTGTAACAAAGAAAATTCTGCCAGTATTAATAGCCAGCCATGAGAAATTACGTCGAAAAGCTGTAACAGATTTTAAAGCCCACTGCTAAAAGCAAGAGCCTAATTTAGTAGCAAACAATGACATTCATAGGAAAAGTTGAACTGATTCTTTCCATGGAAAGGCTTTCAACTGCACACAACTTGGCCAAACTTAAAAACACCTGCAGCTTTCCATGCTGGATACATGCCTCAGAGTGAATTTAACAGTAAGCTAGAGATACAAAACTAGAATTTTCTCGAGGGTTTTTTTTTTTTTGAGAAAATAAGATATTTTTGCTAAACTAAAAACATAAAAGCTACTAATAATGGCGAATGTCAGTTCTATAGCCTAGAGCACAGCCAAGCCATTTAGCAGAGAATGCAGTCATACAAGGAATCCACCTTCTGTCACTTCTGTAAGAAAGGCTAAAAATCTGGCAGCACTGCAACATCAAAAGTTCTGGTTAGAATACGGCAGCTTTAGGAAAGTGCTGTGATGGGTGAACATGCCACAGCCCCTCACAACTCTTCCATCCAGAGGCATAACCACACTTGCTGCCTCTGGCTGCAGTAGCTGAGCAGAGCCTTCCCTGAAGCCACATCTCCCAGGGGCTGAGGGAGAGGGAAAAATACCAAACCTTTCCAGGTCTCTCAATGCCCCTGCTGTTTCTATATTGAGTACAATTAAGCAGCACAATTGGAACATGGATACACAATACATCAGAAGTTAAAAAGCATATTATTCTTGTAGCTAATGAAGACAGACAGGATGTGGAAAATGAGACAGAAATAAGGACAAAATGGTTGATAAGGAGGTGGGACTGGCATTTGCTAGACCCTATTTCCTAAGCAACATGGAATTTCTGAGTATCAGCATTCCTTTTTCCTTCGGTAAAGAGAAGTTAATCCGAGCAATAAACTCCCATTTTGGTGTGAACTCACTTCCACTACCAAGTGGTCAATTGTAGCAGCAGGGAACACTGCTGCAGTTCTAAACAGAGGATTTTGGCTGATGAAGTATCTAGAGACACGTGTCACCTGAGACAATGACATTTTCATTACGATTTTTTTCTTCAAAGAGACTTGGAAGAAATACACATTTGTATTAACCACAATCTTACTTTTTTCTGCAGTCCCCTACTTTACACTTAGTACCTTTCAACTCTTAGTCATTCATAAGAATATATCCTATATAAATTCTGTATCATCACACTGAAAGACACTGAGACACTGAAAATACGACCTCAGGCAAGACCCTATGAAAATGCAGTCTTTGCACAGGTGCTTTCATAATACAGATTGCATTAGATTTTAGAAATGGTTGAGAAAGTCAGGAAATTCTAAATTGGAGCTTTGTGGGGTTTTGAGCATTTGACTTGCAACCCTAATTTTCTGTTTGTTTAGCAAATTGCATCTACCAGAAGAACTGGCAGAGAGGATATGACACTCCAGTGCAGCCTCAAACACACAGTTTTCAAATTGCAGCCAATTATTAGCTTGTTTTAGACAGGAAAGTGGCTTGGATTCATCTCACTTATTTTAGGAACTTCAAGCATTCAGTCAAGAGACTGACTGATATAAGATATATCCATAATTCTGTAAAACAATTCAGATTTTGAGCCAGCTCAACTGCTCTCTGGAGGCACTTCACTATTCACTAACAGCTGAAATCCTGAAAGAAAATGTTATCACAATACCCAGTGTCTGAAGTTTTACAAGAGCACAGAGGCAGTATTTTTCCTGTGTGACTGGAGAAACAGAGTATCTCAAGCTGGAAAGACCCCATAAAGTTCAGGATTTCTGAGAGTCAGATTACTGTTTTAGAAGTGACTAAATGACCATCTGCTGACCAACTCTATTCGTTTACACAGGGTACATGACTTCCCAGAAGCTGGGTTACACCATTCTTTCTGTAAGGAAGCAATCCACAAATGCCTATTAAGTCCAAAACTCTCCTCTGAAAATATCAGCAGATTCAGCTCTTACTGCTTCTAGGCAGAGAAAGGCTAAAGAAGACACACAAGAACCACCAGACTTCCTTGCAGCAAGAACATCAGAAATATATGCTGCCTTCCTGTAGTAGCTTTGCTAGTGCAAGGTACAGGTCAATATTAGGTACAATCATTTCCTCATTTATACTCCCTACTGTGTTTACATGCTCCTATGGATCACGTCAGTTCCTTTTGCCACAGATCTGACAGAAACCTTCTGCTATGGTAACTAGCAACAGCATCCATGAAGTCATACTAAGTTGAATCTTAACTTCAAGGAAAAACTTTTCACCTCCTAAGTACTGCCAGCTTTTTGCTCAAAAATGCACCTTGCATGCAACTAATAACCATTTAATCAGTAATTCAATTCATAACTGTAACCTCTACCAACTTAATTTTTTATCTCTTGAAAGCTTTGCTAGTAAAGATTTTATCACCATTTAGTTCATTGACAGAACTATTAAACAGCATTCACTAAAAACTAGCCCTACGAGATAAACTCAGAAACAGCCCCCTTCATTACTGTCTCCCTGTTACCAAGTCAGTTTCGAATATGTCAAATGAGTAATTTAAAGGTTAATTGCACAGGTACCCTTTCTTAATTTTTTATATTGAATGTTTTTATATTAAATAAAATGTACCACTATGCCAAATGCCCTAGAGATATCTCAACATTTTATACACCTGATTTTACCAGCCAGACATGTAAGCTATTCAAATAAAACTTTTTTTTGACAGGATCCATTTTCAAGAAACTCTTTGAAACCAACATTATTTTTCCTTCTGTTTATCCTGTTCCACTGCTATGCTTGGATCAGTATCAGCTCATCCAGGTGGATTCACTTATCAAGTCCTAGAATTGTCCTTAGAAGTAACCTCCAAGTTCCTACTTTTTGGTGGGGTTTTTTTAGAGTCAGTAATAATATACTTGAGATGCCACTTCAAACTAGTTTAAATTTGCAGATGTGCATGTTAAAGTTACTTTGGTTTGCTAAATTGAAAATATTTACTGTAAGCAAAAGTAATCTTATAGCCCTTGTTAAAAGAGTAAAACTTACGTTCTCTTACCTTTGTAAAGGGGAGGATTCACATTTTATTACAAATACAGAAATATTTATTAAACCTTTTTACTGTTTCCTATACCACCATTTAGTTTTCCTATCTGTACCTTGCAATTGACTGGCACAAGACTTATGGATTGGGGCAGGGGCAGGACGTGGTGTGCTGCAATTTATACAGGTTTTTAATGCAAGTGGCCATTCATACTTCATTTACTTCTTTTTAGCGTCTCTTATGTGACTACTAAGTGATCACAGAGATTAATGTGTTTAACACAGATTGTAAAGAACACTTGCATTCCTTTTATATAGCCCCTCACAGTTTTGGCCAAAATCTCTCTCTTTATATTAACTATGGGAAATAGCCAGAAAACGGCAAATCCTAACAAACATACCTTTCTCCACTGAAGACAACAACAAGGAAATGCATATTAGCTGGTCAGTAAACCAAGAGATAACCTATGTTTTCAAAAGTCACAGGAGTCCCAGAGGAATTCAGGAACTGGGTCATGGATCGAGAGGAAAAAGGACAAGCAGCAGCTGTTATTTTGTAATTTTATCTGGCTAGGGCAAACAAAGGTAGAGCATGAGAAATGACTCCTGAATTTCAAGGAATGAAGTCAGCCCAGCATCTCTGAAGGAAGAAAATGGGCAGTGAAAGCCTAGCCCTTCTAAAATAAGCAACAAAAGACAATGACATACTGTTTTTACTAACTGCAGTTTAGATCTTCCAAACAAAGTATTTAAGAGTACTTCTCTTCTGGTTCAGCAGAGCAACCTCAACAATTTGAGTATTAACAACGTATAAAACATGAAAAGCCATTCCCCCTAAATAGAACTAGGCATTATCAAGCAAGTCAGCTGCCAAGTGCTGGGCTGCTATGGTGCTAAGTGCTTTTGACAGATATGTGTACCTGCAAGCATTTTTAGATTTGTATCTCCAAGTATTTTAAACGTTTTGCTTTACTTGAATGTCATAATATCTCAGGAGCATCCCTTTCCAAACTGCAATTAAAATAGAGAAGTACTTAGATTACAAAAAAAAAAAAATCTCATTACATTTTTAGGCATGGAATCCCTTACTTACATGTATTTTCATCTTCTCTCAACTGTTTTCCACTACATTATTACCAAAAGCCCACTGATATGTAGCTGGGTGTGGGTGTGTGTGTGGGAGCGTGAAATCCTTCGGTGTACTCCTCAAAGTACACTGAAAACTGCTTTACTGTATCATTATAAAAATAGAAAAGTTATGTTCTAGGACATGGTCTCCAACAAGCTAGTTTCTGCTGGCCAAAGTTCAAACATTTCAGTTATTACTTGAAGACTCTGAATAAGCAGTTCTCACAGTGAATAAGCTCAATCAATAAAAATAAATTAAATCCAACTCCCTACTGTAGTCTTTCACTCCCAGTACAGACAGGGTATGTGATGACTGCTGAAGTAACGTACTTTACCCTGAGGGGAAGTTAGGGAAAGAGGCACTCCTGCACACAGTGATGCTCCAGATGACTGTGGAACACTTTTTGTTAAGTCTAAAGGGGTTCTTCTTAATTCAGGAATTATGCAGAGTCCACGCTTCAGAGAACACCAGGAGAGCACGGAAAAACTAGGAGCCCAAAATAAAGATACACTAGAATCTTTTAGGCATGAGGAGAGGGCCTAAATGCAATTAACTGAAAGATCTTACTCCTCTCTGAACATGTATTCAACACTTATTTATGCTAAAATCACAAAAGACAGAGCAAAAACTATTACTGAATCATTATCTTTTATCTCTAACACTAAATGTAAGATTTTTCTTCTCCTTCATCTAGAAATTTCTATTTCCAACCATTTCTCACTTAAGTTTGTTACATACTAAAGTTCAATCTGTTCAGTGAGCTTGCTGAAATTTTAGAAGCAGAAGATACCAAAGTGAGTATTCACATTTCTAAATTACAAGCAAATTAGAATAGTGTATGGCAGGACCAAGATCAAATCAGAAATGAAAAATACAGTCATTTACAGATAGATACACTGGACTATAGTTTAATTAAAGTACTTGTCTTACAAAAAAGAATCACACTGGTTTGCAGTAGTCCCTTTGCCAAGCCACCAACCTAACCATGGCAGTGTTGTCTTACCTGAAACTGAGCCATTAATGCCAGTGGATTATTTTGACTGTTGTCAAATGTCAAAACGTCAAAGATTCCAACACAATTAACTCGTAACCTTTACGAACAAGGAAAGAAAAGGAAGAATTCCCATTAAACTTTATTGGTTACTCAATTCATCCTCTAGCATTCATTGAATGGTTTGATATGATAAAAGTCATCAGTACTTAGCAAATTTCTATGCATCAGAAAAGACTGATTTTAGTATTTGATAAAATGCACAGACAGTGTTCAGTTTACAAATAAATCAACAAATTTCTAAACTGACAGTAGTGGGTCTGATCTGTAGTTTGAAGATAATGGGCAAGTCTTCCCAAGGTATGTTTTAAAAGACCTTTAAAAAAACAAAATTCCAAGCTTTAGCACACTGCCTCATGCCAGTTCAGAGCACTTAGCAGCTATTTATGTATCAGGTGCACAGTCAGCAGCTGCCATGAACACAGAGCACAGCAACACGGTGAGACGGAATGCTTTCATTACCTTGTTTTGCCCGTTACCAGAATCTTCGTTGGATCCATAACTCTGCACGCCAGTCCTGCTGTGTGAATGGTCCGTAAGGCAGAGCTGAGCTGCACGATGTACGCCCATATCAAAGACTCCGGAAGCAACCCTGCGTGCTGCCGCGGCAGAGGTCCATCATGCTGACCTAGAACCAAAACGTCGTAAGCATCAATAGAAACCTGCTGCGCAAAAAGCAAATGACAACATCTTGAATTATACAATTAACTCACATACTCATTTTATTTAACTCCTAATAGTCCTTGAAAGACATATCTATTGTGCTTTAAAGGTGAGTTTGGGAGTAGATTTTTCTTCGTTGGTTGGTTTCAGGCGCAGTTTTTTGAAAATGTTGACAATTCATTAGGCATTATTATTTTCACTCTCATATTCAGAGAAACAATACTGATTTTTGAAGTTTAGAATGAGCACTGGTTGGAAATCGCTCAAGGTAGATAGTACATCAAAATATGCTGGTACTTCAGAAATAAGAACACCAGTATCCTGAAACAAAGAGTATGTACCGGAATAGCTGCAACAGGTCCCATTTTACCTTTATTGCAGGTAGGCTTTCCAATTAAACATTTTCTACCATCTAGTAAGAAAAAAATAACAAGCTAATTTCAAATAACATGGGCAAATCAGACAAAGATTTGGCAGCTAAACATCTTTGAACACAACTTCACGTATGTTCTACTGTGACACAGCTCCCTGACCACTGGAGTCATCACTGCATGACCCCTATTCCATGGGTCATATGAAAGCAACGCGTTGCTCGCGTTCCAAATGGATTTGCAGTTCTCTTTTCAAAAGTAAAACTCAATCTTTGCAAACACACACTCAAATTCTACATTGCAAATAGTTTCTGAGTAATGCTGAGTCACAGATCAAAAAATGAAGATATAGATAACAAATGTTATTCTTAGTATGATGTGTGTAATTCAAAGAAGTTGCCATTGTTTGCCTTGCACAAAGTCGAAGCAGAAGAAAATACATCCAGAGCAAGACATCAGAGTACATCTCAATTTTACAAACCACAACAGCATTTCAAGAGGTTGCTTAAGTCCTGATTTTGCTAATTTTGAGACCAGTGATATCATCAGTATTAAGTAAAATCATGTAAGCATCTGATTCAGTTTCGCTGTAAACTGACTGCACTCTTCTCTAAACATTTCTTTCTTTTCTTTTGAGGGGGCAGAGGGGCAAGGGTTTTGTTTGTTTATTTGTGGGGGTTTTGGTTGTTTTGGTTTTTGTTGTTTTTTGGGGTTTTCTTTTCCCCTTTTCCTACAGGACCATATCAACATCTGTGCTTTTGGTCAAAGTAAGCATGTGTATGCTTGCATGCGCACACACACACAAAATACATGCATAGTGAAAAGAAGTGGAACACATTACTGATAACTTTTTTACTTGGAAATTTTACTGACTTTGAGGTGATGGGCTGGGAATGTTAGCCAGCTTTCATTTCTGAGCTTTGCTTTGTCCATTTTTAAATTTTAGTTCACTTTTCAGGTTTAAGGTGCTTTGATTTAAGATTATGAAGATCAAGATGCTGACTCCTTTAAAAGGCAATAAGCTTGCCATGTCTACTGAAAGCTGAATACAATGAGATACTGTTTATTTTTTCTGGCCTCCTGATGAATCATTATGCAAATCACTTCCCATAAAATCAGCATACCAGAAGTCTCATGTAGCAAACTTTTTCCCTCATAATTCTCTCTTCTTCAGCATGACAAAAATTAGAGTATAGAATGACTGAGGAGATATAACCCCATGTACTAGTTGAGACTCTCTCTCTTTACTACTTGTGTAGAATGCACTTTATATTTGGTGAACAGCAACATGAGTAGTGGGTTCAACATGGATACACAGGGATACTGTAAGACAGTTACATGTGTATGAAGTAAGTCCAGAACAGAAATATTGCTATAATATCCCAAAGAGAGAGAAAAGCTAAAACTTGGGAATTGTTTTTCTGCAAGCATTAACAGCACCCGCTCTTTCATTTTCAAATTAAGGCCATGTAACCAAGAGAATATCCAATATACACCAAAAGAGCAGAGTTCAACACACCTTCTGTGTGATTTTCTGTCACAAAATCTGAAGCAACATTATTTTACTACTGGAAAAGCTTACTCGAGGCTACAGCCAAATCTAGGCTGCTGCTTTCACACCAGCTGGCTGCAGCCCACATTCACATACACTAAATGTACAAGCTAAAACATGAGAAGGATCAGCTTTGAAGTGCCTTCTTACATATCTTTCTGTTCAAAATAAGCCCGAATAAAAGCAGTTCAGTTTGCTACAATGCTGACTATAATGTATGTCTCAAGAGACCCATCAGACCTGCCACAGACAGCACGTGAGCGAGGACCCAAGGAGATGAGACTCAAAAGCTCGCTCTTCAGAAGAAACACAGTTGGAAAGCTTTCCAAACAGTGCTGAACACAATAGAAAACATCACAAGAATATAAGTAAATGCTACCAAAACGATTAGAGTATTACTTTCAAAAAGTGGTATTTTAAGAGATTCCATGGTTGATTTGCAAAGGCTTCCTACCACAGGCTGAATCCATGGCTACAACAAGCAGAATTTCAGACTGTGTTCTTCCCACATACTGCAGGGCAGACTCACCTCTCCCAATAATTTCATCTCTGAGATGCAGAACACAGACACTAATGGAAAAGATTAAAAATTTAAAACCTACCATTTCAAAAACACAGGTTATCCATTATTTTTCCTTGCCACATTGGGATAAACATAAATAAATAAAAATGCTGCCAAGTATTTTTAAGTTCTGTGGTATGCTGTTCTCAACAGAACAAAAAAAATACCCTCTGCACCGGTGTGCATGTGCATATTAAGTTTTTGCTTGTTAAAAAAGCATTCAAAGCAATTTCAAAAATGAAATTCTGTTCTCCAGAGGAAGTACAAACCCAGGAATAGTCCTGGGGTGGGAAGTAAGACCTGGGAACACCAGCAATAGGACCTGTTTCATATCATCAGGAACACTGTCAGAAAGCATGCTAAGAAACAGCAATTCTCACACAGTTATAAAGGAAAAAATAAAAAGCCCAATGAAAGATTTAGCCATTTACTAAACTGAACCTCTCAGGCTTGTAAATCAGTTTTTTACATTTAGAACTGAGAACTGTTCAGTGTTTACCTGGTGCTCCTAAGTTAAAGTACTGAAAACCAGGCAAATGCAGTAGCCTTCGTTTCTCCTTCAGGGAAATGTGAGGTTTGGTTTTACATTTCCCAGTTTTCAATATACAGAAAGGTTCTGAACTACTAGAGAGTAGCAGTGTATTTTGTAAAAATTCTGAAGCTACTGAAAATTTGAACTTACTTTGAAAAAGTTGCAGCTTTTGGCAAAGGTATTTTAGGATAATTATTAGTCACATATTTTGTCTTCAGAAACATCATGCTGACTTTCAATATTCACATGTTCTTACTCCTCATCACACACTATTCATCTAGTCATCACACAACTTATTTCTTTTTCAATTGAAGGGGTATTTTATGAAAAACCATTTAGCACGTGGGGATGCAATAATTGTGAAGTCAGCAGTGAATTCCATTTTTGTGCATTACATACTACTATTAATGTGTCAAAAGGAAAGCAAGTTTCCCAGACCGCATTTATCTTCATCAGAAAGTATTTGTTTGCTGAAGAGCAGAGTCTGTGGTGCTGAAAACTCCTACTACCAGTACATACACTAACATTTAATTACTCAGAGTGCTTAAAAGCAGACCAAAGGGATGTATCAAAGGCATGCTTATCTCCACTAACCACAAAAACTCATCAGGATAAACCTTTCTGGCAGCTGTCAATAGTCACTGTTAATTTGCCAGGATTTTCTGGCTGTTAAGTTTTAAAGTACATACATTCAGAATCTGGTTTACCATTTAATTACTGGACAGTTAAGAGCAACATTTAAGTACTTTTGCGTTAACTTGCTAAAGCAAAGAGAACATAATTTCTGCAGAGATAAATGCACTAACACGTACAATAATCCAAAGCTGTAAGAAATATCAGAAAGGTGGAAGAAAAGCAAAAAGTTCCAGAACGACAGATCTAGTGCTTAAAGTATGAAGAAGAGTTTTGAAGAAATACAAGAAGTGAGAATAAAATAAAAGGAAACTTTTCAAATAAATGTACTTTAAATAGCAATTAACTGAAAACTCAGATTCCTGATTCTAAAACTTTTGCAAATTTAGTAAAATATGACAGAACAATGTTAGATTATCACACTGTACCCCCTGAAGGAAGAGGAGGCATCATCGAATTAAGAACAAAACCAACAAATTCTACTGCATTCATTAGTTAGAGACATCAGTTTACAGTATAAAAATAAACGTCATCTGCTATTTTTCTCCTCCACATTAAATCTCTTCTAGAGTGGTTCTGTAACAGGGTCTGTAAATAATACGGCAAAAAGAAAACACGCAAGACTGACCACATTGACACCAGTGACATGCAAGACAGCCATGTAAACCATAATCCTCATCTTTTAACTATCAAGGTCTCATCTTGCCAACTGAAGTGTTCAACATAAATAAGGTTGCATACCTGAAATCAAATTCTGAGTTCACTGATCAGGTTCACAGTGTTGTGCCTCCTAAAACCTTTAAAAGCAATTGTACTAATCTGGGCCTCATGCTGCAGAGTACCCAACTTCCATCCATTCCCCTGCTTCTCTTGGGAGTCTCCTCTAGGCAGGCAGACGGCCAAGAAACTCTGTGAGGGGATGGAGAAAGGATCTGTGAAGGTAGGCAATTCTGAGATATCAAGTTATAGGTATGCAATCTTATTTTTCTCTCTTAAATTGCTCCTTCTATTGAGGACCAGACTAGAAAGCAGCAGTTTTAAAAAAAAAGAAAGGCCAAAGCAAAGATGTGCAGAAAGATTTGGCAAAATTTGGGAATTCAGGTGACTTTTCCCCTATCTACTAAAAAGATTCAAAGAGCAGGTAATAAGTGTCATAGTCAGGAGACAGTTATCTTCCCTAAATGTGACAGCTCATTTTAATTAAATAATACTTTGGTTTGAACAGACATTGATGTCTTATTTCCAACTTCTCAGATTATTCCTGCCTATAAAAGAAAGTTGAAATAGGCCAAATAAAGGGTCCAGATAGCCCATGAACCTGTTTCAAAGACACATACACTAAAATCAGCTTGCAATGAATACTGAAGCGTATAGACATAAACAAGCAGAATATGATATTAGCCTCCAGCGATTTGCAGCTCAGAGGTAGATACCATGTCTTTGCAGCCCCCAAATACCTCTCCTCCATGAGTAAGCCTACTTCCCCCTTGAACATCGGCAAATGTCCACAACAATCTGTGAAAGTTCCATGGCTTAATTATCTTTACACAGGTTTTGAATTTGCTACCTGTCTAATTTCATTAGTCAGTCCTTAGTCTTAGGCTGGAAGAAGCAACAAACTATTTTTACTCATTTCTTCTTTATTCCAGATGATTTTTCAGACACCTACCATATTCCAGTCATTTTTAACCCCATTATATTCCTTTCCATCTTTAAAATCATGGAATGCACTATTCCACTTTGCTGTTGTTCATTCAGCTGTTCCACACCTTTGATCATCCCTGTCATCTCTTCTCACCTTCTTTGCTGCTCTTTTACACCCTTCAAAATACAACTACAGATAGGAGTCTATCAGGCACACACATCTTGAATACAATGTCTTCCATTTCATTGCTATTTTCTTAATAAGCTACATCAATCTATTTCCTATTATAGCTATACAGCAAGAGGACAGTATTTTCCTCAATCTACTTAACCATGGTCCCAGACCTATTACTGAGTGGCAACAGTCACAGCAGAGACCATCATTTTATGTTTAAAGCTAGAGTTACATTTTTCCTTTGATCACACTGGTCTACATTACATCACCTGCTATATTATTGGTAGGAGTTCCAGTCTTGTAAGATCCTTCTGCAATCAATCACAACTGGCCTTTGTTTTTAACAATCCAAATAACCTGGTATCACCAGCAAACTTTGACAGACCATTTATCTTCAGTGCAAACAAGTGAATGTGTTAAGAAATACAACTCTCAGGACATCATCTTGTGAGACCTGCCAGTGATCTTCATTGTTCACGCTTTCTGTTTCCAATATTCTAATCAGGCATTAACCTAACTGAGAACTTTCTCTAACACATGATTACTTAGGTTCTTTTAAAGACTCTGTCGGACTTCATTGAAAACCCCAAGGTCTTATCTACTGGATCTTCCTTTAAAGAACTTTGATAGATTAATGAGACATGACTGCCCTTTACAGGACCAAAACTTAATTATTTTCCAGTGTGACAAAAGAATGTGCTCCCAAGAACTTTATTGTAACTTCTACTATTTTATCTAGAACAGACATCACTCTTCTATGATTCTCTAGAGAGATACAAAAACGTAACAAGGACTGATTTACGTGGAAATTGAAAACCGTGACTGGGAAACGCACAGGAGTCTAATCCTGCACGTAACAGTCATTAACCTGGCAGTAGATCTTCCAGTTTTATCTCACCAAATTAGTTTCACATCAGGCTCATTGAATCTGTAATTGCACTCTTTGATTTGCCACAGGATACGACACATCGAATCAGGGTTTCCTCTGTCTGAGATATTACCATTAAAATCAGTGGTGGAAATCAAGTTCCATCTCCACTTATACTGGTCAGCTCAGTGCAAAGCCAGTGAGAATTATGCACTATATAAGGTATCCACAAGTTTTTGAATGCATATAAAGTTATCTTCAAGTCTTCGAGTGTATTCACACACTACCAAACCAATACACTCTGATGTAAAGGATAGCCAAGTGAAGTTTTACATCTCAACCTTTGAAACAGCTTGAATTCACAGTTAACAGCTCTAATTCCAAAAGGCACAAGAAAGAAAAAAAACCTTAGCTTCTGTTTCTTTTCATATGCTGGCAGCCTAAAGCCATTTGGGGAAGATCTTCTCTACTTAAAAAAGAAAACAGGCCATGTTACAGTCCTCTGGTCATCCGTAGCGCAGGATCTAATTTCAGTGCTGGTCCTGCATGAAGCAAGAAGCTGGTCCAAAGAAGCTCTGCGGGGTATTTTTCTACTTTAAGTCCTCCTGTGATTCCATTCAGCAGTGACCACCTCTCTTTCTCAGCACGGCACTGTTGTTCCAAACACCTGACTACAGTTTGTAAGACTGCAGGGGTCATGAACAGGTTCTAACAGGAAGAATGATTGACACTGTTTCAGCGGGGAAAAGGCTTTAGCCACAAGCATATGAGCTCTACCGGGCTACTTGCTGAGCTACAGACCATGCTGTGACAGATTTTATTTATGAATGTTGATGTAGTTTTAGTGACTCCATTGAAGCTGTGGTTAGATAGGTGGTGATGATTAAAAAAAACCCAAACAAACACAAAAAAAAATTAAGATATGAAGTTGGTATGTGAAAAGAATATGGTACACGGATTTTTCAATCCATTTCTTGTCTTAACTAGTACTTCACATTTCAAACCATCAAATAAAATACTGTCTAATTATTCCTCATAATACCTAGGGAGGAAAAAAATAGAAGGGTAGGGCACCTAAACACAAGCATCAAATTGGCATAGCATATCTTTTGAATTTTGGAATCATCGCCATTAAATGTTAGGTGTTACCTGGTGACAGATCTGTAATAAGGACACCAGAGCTCCTGGTCCCAGTTTTGTTCCAATTTATTTTTCTTTCAAAGAGCTGTAATTCCCTTACACAGTAACATCAATTTTATACTTGCCTGTTAATCTAAAAAAATCTTAAAATAGGAGGTGAAGAAGTGTTCTCTCATATCAATCAGCTCATGGTATGACAGAACTGATTACACAAAAAATTAAGCTGAACAACTATTTCTGACCAGATGTTTACTGCTGAAGTATTGGAAACAGTGCACAGAAGTATTATATAAAAGCGTGGTTTCCTTACCCCACTTCCGTTTTGTGAAATAGGAATCAGCACTAGGGTCATTGAAGTGTCTGCTCATCATAGTCTCTCCTCCAGCATGAAAATCATATGCAAACACAAGAGCTTAAAAATAGAAACAGGTGACATTTATTAAGTCAAGCACATCTGAAAAAAGTATCAACACGTCAGCTGGGGAGAGGAGAGGGAGGGCAGAAGGAAAGAAAAAAGAAAAACTTACAATGTTCTCCAAAAGCTTTAGTGGTAAACACTTCACGCAAAGTTACTATATTTGAGTGCTGAATCTTTTTCCACATGTCAACCAATACCATGCACTTTGTGTTAACAAGACGAAAACCTAGGGGGAAAAAAAAAACCGCATGGCTTAAAGTGTAATGTTTAGGATGAGAATTTTTTACTTTCACATTTTACCTGAAACTGCTGAGAAGCAACCAGACATTAAAATATGACGGGTATGCTTTGGAATGCTAGTCCTACTGAGACAATTCCATTTTTCTCACCATGTATCCTCCGAAGGCAATATGGCAGGTCGTCTTTACTATTTACAGCTTTATAGCATGATGTAATGTACCCAAAGTTGCTTGTTTTCTGTATCCGATTGGGCGGTGGCAGTGGTTCCAAAGGAAAGAGACTGTGGTAGCTGTCCACTTCTGCAGGAACTGCTAAAATCAGTTTATACACAGAAACACATTAGGCCTCAGTTGACTTTGAGAAAGTTACTGAGAAGCAGAGAAAATTAAAATGACTTTGACTAACATGTAAATTACCTCCAACATCTTTTAGATGCACGTGAAGTTAAAATACACTATTTTTGCTTTAATATCAACATACTTGTAGATTCGTAGAAGTGATCTCACACAGCTAAAGTAATTGCCTTCAGAAAAACAGTTACACCAAGTAAAATCAATAGAATAAATGCACAGTTCCATCTGCCATTTTCTCATTTACCTTAGAAATTCACCCTTATGAATGACATCTCTCTGGTGTTTTTCGTACAGTGATTCATTAATAAGCACCAATTTCCATGCAGACTTCATACCATAGTAAAAACCCCATTTTCGTCAGAAAAAAATAGCAAGTATCAGTCTTATGTGTTGTAATATACTGGTTTAGAAAACAAGGAAAGAGGAGTGGTCAAGGTTTACAGATCAGGTTAAGAGATTACCCTTGCGCTTCTTCTGGATTAAAACAGTAAACTGCACTTTTTAAACTGCGTCATTATCGTATTATGTACACACTCACGAAGTAAAGATACTGCCATCAAAAACTGCTTAAATCAAGCTGAATAATGTAAATTCACCAAAAGCCAAATCACATTAAATACTATACGGTTCTTTCGCCTGACAACTAGTACAAAGCCTTCTCTGGGATACGAGCCAATTCACTTCAAAACACACTGCTTTGCTAATTTTCCTACAACCTTTGAAAAATATATGCATCATTTAAAGAAGTACCTAACATCTACAAAGTAAAACAAAACTGTTCTTTACAATGCTTTACTGCCTCTATGATTTTGCCTTTTTCAGCAATCTGAAGTATTCCTAACCATTAAAGAGTTTCAAAACAGAAGAAAATCAGAACAGAAGAGAGAAAAAATAATTCTTATTTCTAAAACACTTTGCATTTGGGTATCCACAGGCCAGGCTGATGATTAAGGCTTCATGAAAAATTAAAAACAGGTGGCATTTTTTGCAAGATGTTGTTAATATTGATGAATGTGCATGGTTGCAGAAAAACATGATCACTGTTTAGATTTGTAAGAAACACTTACTTACCAGGAATATCAGCCTGATCAATCTGGGCCATCGTTATTAGGTGTCTGTTGATGAGTTCCTGAAGGAAAAATTAAGTCAAGTTTTGAACATTATAATTCAGCTCATCATTTTTGATAACTTAAGAGAACACTGTCTTTGAAGTACTAGCTACCTGTACTAAAATAGAGAATTGATACAAGTGTCCAGAGTAGAGAGGGTCAGAAGACCCTCTCTAAAATTTAAATGTTAAATACCTAAATTCTTGAAGGAGCTTCAGAAGACATTTGCTATAGCTGGCATTGACAAAGGCACCTTCTACAGTAAAGCTGAAATAAATAACACTCACAGCCAGCCTTGAGATGATGAGCCCTGAGAAGGGCTCTTCAACTAACACCTGCATGCACTTTCATTTCAGTGGGAGACTTTAAAAATGAACAGTATTTCAGCTTAAAAGAATGCTACAAAAATAAACCCATGCACACCAAGAAAAATACATCAGTAATAGTACTGAGCTGAATAATAAATCATGGCATGCAGATTAGATTGCAGTCACATATGTTGTAACTCAACCCTACCCTCCGTTGTACTCCATCTATCACAAGACTTGATTTTTCAAATTCTCCACAGCGAAAACTGACTGCACAGGCTGCAAGTGTCTTTCTCTTCTACCATTAGCAATTTTCTATTTTTTGCCAAGATACGCAATTTTCCTTTAAACTCTCTATCATCTTACCTGTCTGAGCTCATCTGCCATGAAGAAGGAAGGTGCATTTGCTTTTGGCTGCATGTAAGCAACATGAGGTGCAGCTGGATGGTAGATGTGGTAGTTTGGAAATACCTAAAAATAAAATATTTCAAGAAGCTTTTAAAAATCCTTAAAGATAAGGTAAATGAAGAGTTTTCTCGCTCTTTCAGTTCAAACTATAGAACTATGAAATCTTCATGTCCAATACAAGTTACAAATTAACTGTCAGATATGTTACAATTCTTTTATGTGGTATTCACTTCTACTGATTTCAAGGGGGACAGACGTGTGTGTATATATGTATGTACATAGCTATTTTAACATTTTTGTAACTGCCTTTTCCTTATCACTGTAAATATAAGAGCTATGTAACCTATCAGAAAGAAAAACCCGACTTCTTGATGCTTTCTCATTATGTATGTATCCACTGAGACACATAGAATACTTTCTATTGCTGTATTAAAACCCCACAAAGCTCCACACAGCTGTAAATGAAAAAACACATGAAAACTTCTCTGGTCCTCATATTTCAGTGATTTCTGGAGAACAACTAAAATAATAGAAAGGCCTTATCTTCATACAGAATAAGCAGTTGAGATTGTTAAAAATAATACCTGTAGTATCAACCAATTGAGCACTTACAAACTCCTGACAGCTGTGTGTTGAAAGCCAACATACCATTCCTGTGAGAGGTGCTGGAGTTGTATCAGTGTAGAAGTATGTTGTTCCACCCACTGTTTCCTTCTGGATCACCTGGCCAGTAGATGGAGGCTGAGAGACAGCATTAGCGACAGACGCAGAGGCACTAGTAGGCACCATATAGTTTGCTGGGTTAGGAGTATGACTTCTTCTTCGAGGAGCAGGAGATGTATGAGGAGTTATTTTGGGAGAATGAAGAGGAGAAGATCCTGCTGACAGCGACATTCCTTAAAAAAACACAAGAAGATATACTTGATCAAATCTGTCACCAAAAAAAATCAGCTATTTCAGAAAAACAGCCTTCACTACCAACAATATCCTGAGTAGGTGAGACACTTAAGTCTTCATATAGATACAGAAATCCTTGAGAAATAAAACAATAAGAGCATGATGGAACAGATACATTTTCCCAAAAAATCTGTGCTTAGTGCAGAGAGATAGGGCTTGGGAACTTAAAATATACAAATAAAGAACTGAAATGAAAAACACAGAAGTAGCTGAAAGGGGAAGACAAGTCAAAGTAGTGCTGTGTCTAGAAGATAGCTCATTAAACTGCAAAAAGATAAAGTATTAACGACTAAGTAAGTGAGTGTTTACTTAACAGTTACATGAGCAGTCAGTGGAGTTTGCTAAGTTGTAACTCACTTCACCTAATTATGCATGTACCTTTTATTAGGACTCCACAGCAACGAATGTCTCCAGTAATACAGCACACAGATAAGTGCGTTAATAATATACAATATGCTACTATTAATAACTTCAGGGGAGTAGTTACCTATTTTGCTGTAATTATTATATTCAAAAGTCATCCTCCAAAACACACATTTGATATGTAAAAATAAGCAACATCTCATGATATGAAGTCTATCAAACACTTCTGCTGGGATTTTCTAATTTATTTCAAAATATTTTACTGGCTGGTGTTCACCTTCAACATTACAGAGGCAACTCCACTGAAGCCTGAGAAACTCTGCTTCTAAACGCAGTGCATCAATGAGAAAAAACAAGGGCAACTTTTTTGCATACACGCTTTTTAGTTAACAAAAAGTTTAATTACTTCAAGAGTTATTGCATGCAGAATTCTCAGATTTGCTTATTTATAAAAATTTAGGTGTAAAATAGACATTCCAGGGTGCTGCTGAGGAAGAGACAACCCTTCAAAAAACTCCTTGCAGAGTTACTCACTAGCAGAAGATCTGAGATATTCAGGTGTTCAGATTAACATCAAGGAAAACATCTTTGAAATTTATTGTTGCTCAATTCAGACTGCGATGCACTTTCTCTTCTGTTCAATCAAAATTCTGTTAGTCATACTAAATCCTTTTCTTGACAGGATAGAAGATACACAATTTTGATATTTAACATTCTACTGACAGCTGAGAATTCTTCTCTAATTAAGAATTCTGTTAGTTATTACTCAGATATTTGATTACATTAATTCTGTAAGCTCTAGTAAGCACAGTAATTTAAGCAAATACCCAACTAATGAAAGCAAGAGCAATTTTTTTTGCATACACACTTTTTAGTTACATAAACTAGTTTATTTAACCTCAGTCACGAGTTACTCTCAAAATGCATCATCATTAACGTGTAGGAGTGATTTTACACTTGTATCGTGTCCCTAAAGTAATCTCATCCCTCCTACATTTCATTTTTTTCTTTTTTAATAAGAAGACAAAAGCAAATAACTGTTTCAGTATTAACAAGTAAGAAGTAGCTTTGGAAAAATTATTTTGAAGCTATATTATCCTAATGATATTAACAGAGTATTTGTAACCTTTCATTTAGCTCCTCCCACTTACTCCTTTGACATATCAAAGACCATGCTTATTAATTCAGCACAATTCTCTTTTATTCCTCCAAAGTGAATGGTTCCAACAAAATAAACAAGATTTTTTACATCTAAACTGTGGGAAAATCATATCCCTTTCTTTTTAATTGTGTCTTAAGTCATTTATTCTTTTTATAAAAATCTAAAATATAAGAATATGAAAGGAAAAAAAGCGCACTTTTCTAGGCCAGAACTTTTCCTTATATTAATACATGCACATGTGTGTACACACACCTAGTAGATAAGCAATACTGTAGAATACTGCTGATTAGTGTACTAACTTAAAAAGTGAATTACAATAGACACTTCTAAATGGTAACATAAACAGTATCCTAAAAATCTATTTAGAAATTAACTGTATGGTTGTAAAACGTTACACATTTTGATAGCACCAATTTATGCCACAAAAGAAAGTAAGTTTTCAGTAAGGTAAAAGGTACCTTGACTGACTGAGCAACGCTTTGATAATTCAACGGCTACTGTAAAGATTGGTACATTTTTAACAAAAGACTAAAACATGAATGCATTCTTAATTCACTGGGGAAAAAGATCAATTTCAAAGAAAACAATATATTAGTACTAAAAGTTGAAGGATGACTAAACTGGCCATTTAACTGAAACAACGCTACAGTTTGTGATATTCAAGACTTCTCTTCATCTATGGAAAGTTACTGACATGTCTTTTTCACTCTATTCCAATAAAGCAGTATCAACTGAAGTCCTCGCTACCACATCATCTCAACCCAGACAGGAATAACTGGCTTCAAGAACAACTGCTTCAATAAAACAGTCAGCTGTAGGGATCATGAAATAAAAACTCAGCAGACTTCATATAGGCTGATGGAAAATTAACTGAAGACCTCTCTACTTCAAAATAAACACTATATGTACAAGACACAGTACACAGTAAATAATATCCTAAAGAAAAGTGAAGACTTGCAACTAGCTAAAATCATACTGTGACCTTCTACTGCAAGTTTCCTGGGGAAAAAAAAGATCTCTAGTGGTTTTTACAGATACAATTTCAAAAAATTTCCACTTTAAGATTTACTTTTTAAAAAAATTTATTCCTGCTGAAGAAGAGTCACACACATAAATCCTTAATGTCTTTGCACAGGTATTAATGCAAGATTGAAAGAAAAGGATCACAGCATTACACAAATCCTTTCAGATGGCCTTCCAGTCTAGTTAGGTCTCATTTTTAAAGAACATTGAGAGTTCAGTGAAAATCATCTGGCAGGCAGAACATATGGGCTCTGCATTTGCCAATATGCATAGTGAGTTCAGGAGATGAAAGAAGCTTGACTAGTTTGGTTTTATACTACTAGAACAACAGACTACACATGCTACAAGAATTTTGCTCCTAGTGCCGTGGTGGGTACACACAGGCTGAGACAATACTGAAGGTGATAGATTGTTCTGAGAGACTTGCACTACATTCTGCACAATCTAAGTAAGTATTGAAAGCCCAGTACAACAACAACAAAAAAAAAAAAACCCAAAACTTTTAATATAGTGAAACTTACGCATATTTAGGTACTTAAGGCAGCAAATAGAGTGCACAAACTCAAGCAGATATCACCAACTTCATTAGAATTTCAGTCAGTTAAAAGCATACTAACATTAAATTTAATCATAACAAACAGAATTAGAGGAAAATAAACGAAAATAGCTATATTAAAAAGTGAATATATTTTCCTACTGACTCATACTCAAGGAAAAAGATGTTACTAAACATACAATAGTAACAACAGAACCACACTTCACAGTATTAGTCTGGGTTTAATAGCACAGTTTATATAAATGCCTATTCACTTAAGGGCCTAAGAAAAAATGGGCTTTGAAAAATTTACTTATGATTTACATATATAGAGATATATAGATATATCATACCAGTGATCTTGATAAATACCATCAAGCTTTCTCTATGAGAGGGTTCAAGACTCCCCTATATTAAAATTTATATGCCAACAGGAATACTATGACAGACACCAAAAAGCCTGGTTCAAATTGTCCCTCCTGAGACTTTTCTACCAGCAAAGGTGGCTCTCCGTTCCTTGTCTTGGGGGACCTTAACACACTTCATGAAGAAGTCAAATACAATCTTAAAAGATGAACTGCAAGAAGAAAGGGCTTCTTGTCCTTCACTGTTACTTATATTTAAAAAGAGGTGGCATGTTATGTAGCTGTCATGGTGTCATACCAACATGGAAATGGTTGTGGTATTTGAAGATCTTTTCACAACATTCACAGTGGTTGTGCAGGCTACCTACACACACTTGCAGCTCCTGATGCTACTCTTTTCCTGTAAAGAGAGAGATCATATTTACATATCCCTCTTTATTCTTGTATTTTCATTTCTTGCCTTGTTTTTTATTTTTTAAGTTTCATTATGACTGAGGAAAGGTAAATGGCAGAGGCAATGCTCAAAGACATTTTACGAGATTAATGCTTCTAATAAAGCTTTGTAGTACAATGCGTTTGAATTAAAAGCTAGGTTGTATTTAGAATCAGAGAATTCACACAGATAATCAGGATCAAAGGGCATCAAGCATGATCTCTTAATGACTCAGCATCTGCAACTTTTTGATTTAATGAGAATTCACAACTTAGTGAGGCAGGACTTCATTAAGCTCATGTGTATGCAAATCAGCTGGCCTAAAACAATAAAGGTTTAAAAAAATCTTGAAGTTTTACCTACAAATTTGCTAATTTACAACGATATAGCTATGCCTCTAATGCTTGTAACACATCCAGAGGTCAAAAATTAAACATTTAACGTTTTATCACTTTAATGCTCTGTACTTTAGAGATACCCCAGACTACTAGGTAAATTCTGAAGAATGGCAAAGCAAAGTAAATTATAAAATCAGATAATTTCAAGAATTTAAAGTAGCATCCTTAAATTCATTAAATATTTCTTTTTACTGTAAGCTTTCTATCAGGTCATTAGCATTGCAGCTGTGTATTTTCATGTTAATTAAATCTGCTTCACTCCCTAAACAATTTAAATCATCACTTCTTCCTCTTCAGTTTTCGTTTGGAAAAGGTAATTTTACAGTCTCTTTGCCTCCTTCTGTTCTTACATTATTCTGGAATGCCTGTAGAACTTCCTCTGCACCATATTTGATCCAGGAGGATGGAACAAGCTCTTGGGGCCTTCAGCCACACAAACCACCTCAGCTCAAAGTGCTCCATCTCCAGCTGGGGCTGTGGGCTCTGAGAACAACATTCTTGCAGCTCATCACAAACGGAGATGTGTCAACTGGACACAAGCACAACACCTTCGCACTCCTGGCTCCTAAGCTGCAGGTTCAGACTGGCAGCAGAAATGGGATCTCTTACATTCTGCACAAGCTCAGAACCTGACTTGGACTAAATATAGAATGTGACAGCAATTTGCTGTCACTTCCATCAGTGACAAAGGCATCATTCTTTAGCTATAACCCAGCTTTAGCAAACCCAAGACAGACAGGTTTTCCGCTGTTGGGAGCTATACATCTGTTCTCTCTCAAGTTTAACACAGCAATGATGTCTTATCACTTTGATGACATTCATGAATTTCTTTCATACACTGTGCTGCATATTTTAATGACATTAATACTCTAAACCAGCTGCACAGGACTGGGTAAGATAAGCTTGTTAGCAAAAGTGCTATTTGCAGATTTTCAACTTCTTACTAAATTTCCCACACAAATGAAAAACAGGGTGTGTTTGCTAGCAAGGAAAGGAAGGAGCAATAAGATAGTATTCAGGTGAGTTTATGGAAGAAGAGTTCGGAAATGGTGAAGGAGATCTGTCTACAACTCTTCACTGAAACAATTTTCTCCCACTATTTCTGTAAGTTGCATTTTATATCACCCTATTTCTATATTCCATTAAAGGCTACGAAGATGAAGACTGACTCAGTGTTGAGATTACCCTAGAAAGCACTTACGTAAGTAAACGTGTGAATGTAGGAGTAACCTTCTTCCATGCTACATCCTAATCGATAGGTCAGGCACAGATACAAGTTATCCACTAAAGAATTTTATGTTTCCCTTGCCATATTTTTCAGTATTTCTTCGGTACTGTTGACAAGATAGGCAGAACAAATATTTTCCAAGGACAATTGAGTTACATGTGAAATACTAGATGTCAAAAGTGGTTTTGATTTACATCTACCTTTAGGGAAATCTCAGAAATTAGATATGTGAAAGAACTTTTCTTTTGTCATCATCAAGACAGAAATCAAAGGACTGTTTTCATAATTTACCTACTTTGTTACGGGTGAATAAAACGATGAAGTCTTAAATTATTCCTACTACACTTCCTTATTTCTTATGAAAATTTAATTTCCTCCAGTACCCTGTAAATTAGTATAAGCAATCTTAATCTCACAAAAATACTTAAATCCACAAAGTTATTCTACTGGAGAGTATGCGCCTGTTAACTGGAAGGAGACTTAACTTTATTCAAAGGAAAATTCTTATAAACTTTTCATATGGGTTTCATTTGAATTTGTTTTCACTTAGTGAAACCTAACAGATCTTAACCCTTTTTTCATTACAACTTCAGAATATATTTAAACCTTTTTCTGTATTCTGTTATCCAGCATGATCTATGTGGCGAAATTTCCCCATACAAAGATATTGCTTTCTTATTTACGAGCCTAATTTTTTAGAAAGAGCACCTCAAGCTGACCTTGAGGTAACAGGAATTTCTGGGGATGTATACTGTTGACAGCTTTAATGTTGACATTTAAACAAAAATAAATGTCTATGAGCAGTATTTACATAGGACACTTAGGTTCAGAGAATTCTGTACTCAGTGAGAAAAGAAAAAAAGCTTCTAGAAAAATTCAGAGAATCCAACCAAGATCCCTACTTTGAACTGTATTTTCTTTTTAATTATACAGAAAGAGCAGGTAAACAAGCCAACTCCACCTTAAGTTAGCTCTTATGAATACTTCCCCATCCCTCTTGTCCATAAACAAACAATAGTGTCTGAGGCTAGAAAGTATGCAGCATTGGTATATATATTTATTTCTAGGAGCTGAAATTGTTGTGCGAACTTCTTTCATCAGTGTTACTTATCCTTTCAAGTATTACTTACAGATAGTAAAGAAATTGGACTGTGAAGGATCCCTCTGAGACCCCACTGGACACTTTCCAAAAGTAGATCATTTTACTGTATTCTATTTAATCCTTTATACACTTTTCAATCCAGGTGACAAGGCTGAGAGGCATATAAACACAACAGTTTTCCAATAAGACGGTACAGCACAACATAGTATCAAGAAGACACAGTACCACAACACGTTCATTTGGTCAGCAGAAGTATCAATCACTTTCCTAACCTGCTCCAGTAAGTTTTTACATGCAAGCTAAATGCTGGCTCCTTTCATATTGAGACTGGCATCAAGAAAGACTGAAATTCATTTTAATAAATAGTACTTGCCAACAGATGTTTAAAAAAATCATCTGTAACATTTGTCTGTCTGCCTGGCAGCTACCTAATGCTTCTTGTCAGCTGCAAGACTGCTGGAGGTTTAAGCACATACAGAAACTTATTAAAGAATCTGAAGTGTGAATATCCGGATCTCCTGATGGCTATATATTAAAAATACTTTAATTTTATTTAAACAGAATTATTAGAATTAAGTTAACATTTTTAAGATCAGAAGACTAAAAAACACATGAAGGGCTTGAAATTTTTAAATGTGTAAAAAAATTTGTCACTCAGTTATATGGAACATGGAATTATATGTGCATGGAACACACTTCAGTAAGAGCTTTAAACCTGGGAAACAACAATAAAGTGCTCTTAAAAGTATGAGATTACATGTGACAGATACAATAAAAATTAATACTATTTTGCAAGGTAAAGTATTCAAGAATTAGCTTGTCTTCTACTTTTTGTTTTCAATCCAGATTTTAAAGTCCTCATAGACACTCATTAATATTGCAAATAATTACTTCATCACACAGTCTAGAAACAAATAAAAAGAGCAGATCAGTGTGTGGTAATCCAAGATCATATGTATTTTAGACTATAATGCATTTCTAGACTATGGGTAGTTTAAATCATCTTCAGGTATTGCTCTGGCAAGAACCACTTAGGACACAGTATGTGGTAATTCAGCAACCCTTTTCCCCAAAAGGAGCAGAGCTAAAGTTGTTAATTTCAGGGCTGCTGAGCAGATTTCACAGCCTGCAGTGTTATTTCCATACAACTGGAAGATAAATCCGAAGTTCCTCTACTTTTTGAAGATCGCCTTAAAAATTAAGAGCTAAAGTAGAAGGTAGCTACATTTACACCCGATAAATCTGGTAACTATATATATAGGGTTATGTTTGACAAAACAAATAACTGTACTACAAATCATTACTCTCAGCTTACCTGGTGCTAACCCAGCAGCAGCAGGACTTCCCATGGAAGGGTGAGAGAACAAGGCTTGAGAGAAGGCAGACATACTTGACTGGGATACATTACTCAGCCTAGAGGTTGATCCTCCTTTGGGAATAAACTCACTTGCAGAAGGATTTGGTGTCTGTTTAAAAGAAATAATAAATTAAATGTTTATTTTAAATGAGAAGGGATGGAGAGTGCTTATCTGGTAAAAATACTTTCTAGAAAGCCCTGCTAGTACAGGGGGTATTTTCAAGGCACATACAGCTTGCTGACAAGAACAAAGAATACTGGAAGCTGGTCTGCACGAACAAATTTAGAGGTGTTTTTAGCTTATGTCTGAAGTAGTATAAACAAACTTTCCATATGAACAGCTGGTGAACAAATTCATACAACATTTTGCAAAAGGCTTTCCATAAGCATTACAAGTTGGAGAACAGACTTGACACTGAGAAAGCTCTGCCACAGCTGCCCAGACGGTTCCCCCATGACTTCAGCAATTTCATCTCAAACTAACTAGCAACTTCAAATTAAAGGAATAAAAATTATTCCCACTAGAAAAGTCACCCCTGCCTCTATTTCAAATAGATCTGTATGTTCAGGTTTTTTGTGAAGTTAACTTCTGTTTCAATTACGTGTGTTTCATTTATCTAGCACCTTTAATAATAAAGTTTAATTCGGTGCCACAAAAAAAATTGAAGCAGAATGATGGTCAAACATCCAGTTTTTGTTAGGACATAAAACATAAACATATAAGCAATTTTTAATTTCTATTAAAATCAGTGCAGACAGTCTTGTAGTTCGGGGTTGGAGTGTTTGTTTTGAGGTGAGGTTTTTGTTTGATTTGGGGTAGGGAGGGTTAGAAAAAGAAAATCCCAGTTAGAGCTCAACAGGCAAAAAGCTTATTATTGGCAACCAATTACAAATGACATGAGTGGAACAAAAACTACATTAAGCCAAGAAATAAAACCAATTATTACATGAACACTCTGAAAAGCTTGAAGATTATTAAATTACAGGGTTTAGTTTATTAAGTAATCTGCAGAGTACCTCTCAAAAGTGTCTAAACAAGTTAGGTTGAAAAAGAAGACAGCAACAGCTCCCAATAGACAAGGGATACTGTTAAGATAACCCATAATGGTTTTTTTACAAAAAATTATATTGGACCAGTGTGGTTTCAGGCAGTTTTAAAATGACCAGATATATCAGCTGTTAGTTAAATTACCCATTTTGATTTTACCAATATAGCGGCATCAGAGAAAGTAAGTTAGTGCCAAATTAGAAGCAAAGTGTGAACATCAATTCAGACAGCGAAGAAAGCATTTGAAAAGAGTTTCTGTTAACTGGGTTTTGATACCTTTATTTCAATATTTCTGCCAAATATCATAGTATTAATGTATTTCAAAGCACTGAAAAAGAAGATTCTCAAAGTTGTAAAGTTAAAGAAGATGACCAGGTTTAAAAGCAAATAGCAAAAATATTCTACCTTTAATCACACAATAAATTTTAACCACTATCCACTTGATGATATCAATTTTACCACCTTGTCATCTCACATGTGCATGTTTCTCAATATTCAAGGAACATCTATAAGCAAAATGTAAACTGTGAAGCAAAACACTTATATTTAAATGGGTAAAGAGTTCACATGAATTTTAAACTCTTCAATCACAGTTAAGGAAAGCATATTAAGATATACACTAATACAGCAAAACAAATGTTAAGTTGAATTATACAGACTGAAAACATATAACTGACACATTTATACTCAAAAGGTAATATTCTGGACTTATCTGAATTTAGGTACAGGAATAACTAAGAGAATGGTGTTCCTCTAGATAAAAACTGGCATGCAACCATTCAGCGAAATCTGCACTGAAACTGGAGAAAATTACAGAGCTGGTAAAGAGTAAAGTAGAACTTTTCCAAACAGCGATAGAGCTAAATAGTTATCAAACAAAACAACTAGGAGAGCACAGGACAGAATTTGTAACATCTTGCTAAAAGAACATAATTCTAAAGAACTACAAGATCCACATTTTTCCACTGCTAAAAGTAGCAATGACACATCCACAGCTCTATTACACCTAAATACTGTGCCAACCAGGCAACAAGGGCGGGACATGGCATTAGTTTTGAAGCATGCAAGTAGAGAGAAAGACACCTGGAAGATAACTCAGACTTTCCTAGAGCAACTGAGAGAGTTCCCAAAACCCCATCCATGGCATTCTGGTTAAACTCTTACCACTTTCATCCAATGATTCAAACAACTCCTACAGCACAGAGATGCTTCTTAATTCTAAATGCCTTCTGTAAGTTTCATAGACCAGTTTTGGCATCTAAAAGTTACTTACTTACTAAAAAGTTACATATTAAGTTACCTATAACCATCAAAATTTTTAAATGCAGCTTCACTTTAAAAAAACTTTAACTTTTCACTTTAACTGGCAAGTGTTTTAACTCATCCAAGTGAAAGAGTCAAACCCAGGAATCTGCTAGGGCTGATCTGGTTTATGCTATAGAATTACAAACAGCAGTGGGTCAAGTCTCCTGGAAATTCAGTTTCATTCTATTTTTTGATATCATAATTCAGGATGAGCATCAAAGCCTGCTAAGATTAAGTTGTTTTTACACAACTTTGATGAAAACATCGTACATGAGTAAACAGCTTTGATTTAAAAATATAGACCCTATACTACAAAAGACTGTTCTACTTCTCTGTGATGTTACGATCAATAAGCTGCAATCCAAGACTTTCCCCATTGGTAAAATAAGTGTTTTAACTTTTGGTTACAATTTTAAAAGACCCTTCCATCTTCAAGTTGTTTCCTAAATACATACTCAAGTTCCACAGTCACTAGCCAGAATACACTAATCAAAGTGATACAGCAAACTTTAGCAAGTGGTGGTCAAAACTAGCAAATACTGTCAGACCATTTCAAGCTTAAGCCCCAATCACATTTAAGTTCATTACATTCATGTGAAGCTGCAGTTCTAAAAATTTTTTATGCTTTTGAAAACATTTTATCAGAACTAAAACATTAATTTTTCTGAATACAATTTTCTTTCATGAAAATAATTGAAGTAATTAGGCCAGAATAAGTGACTAAACTAAGTGAGGTAGTAATATTACAAGTTTTTTAGTATTTAATCTTCTAATTATTTTTGATTCATTGCAGATAACCATTTTGCAGCAATGACCATGCAAATATGCCAGAATTAGAAAGCCACATTCTTAATGGCCAATGATTCAAAATATTATATTCCCGGCCTGAAAAAATATCCTACTTTCACTGTGTCAACTCATAATACAAAGTATAAATTCCAGTTTTAGTTTTATATTTGGATCAACAGCAGGCTTGAAAACCTGTTTAAATGGTAACTATGTTTTAGAACCCGACAGAGTATTTCTTACAGTTTTTGCCTTAGAGTCCTACCAAACTTCCCAAGATGAAGTAAAAAAAAAATTAAAGTCTTGTAAGAATGAAAAGAATCTAGATCTTGTTAGTGAAAAACATTTTCTTCATTCTGTATTATGTTTAAATTTCACGTAAGTACAGCTTTTAAACACATTTCATTTAATTAGTAATTAATTACTCAGAATAAAGTTAACTTATTCATGCTCTATGAGGCTTAAAATTTTAAGTCAGAATAAATCAGGATTGGTAAAATATGTAGAGAAAATTGGTATTAAAAACTAACTAATTTTCAGGAGTAACTAAAAGAATGGACATGCAAGAATCACGTAATGATTGTGCAATACTGTGACATTAAAAGGCAGCAAATGTACTTCTAAACACTAAACAATAAACAAAAACTACTAGTACTCTCTGCACTGTGTTAAATAAGTCTGTTTTCAGTTTTAAATGCGAATGTGCCATAAAAAGGCACATACAAAATTTCAAAACGCTAATAAACATGTTTTCAACAAACAGCATTAAAGAGAAGGAAGTATAGCTGAGTCAGCTATGTTATATTTTTCTAGCAAACCACCTAAACGTGACTTCTAACTGATACCTTTGCTAAAATTGTCATCACTCCCTTTTCCTCTCAACCTTGCCAACTGAAATCTCATCCCCCCCTTTTTCCAGTATATTAAGAAAAATGCTGTCAAACTAAAGCAGTGAAACAACTTCCCTAATTATTACCTGAATACCTACATCATGCATTCTCAGAACGATTCCATGAAAAAATTTCATCAAAATACCCTGCTTTCAGATTCTTTATGTCCATGCCTCTTTTCAGTCAGCTTTGCAAAGAAATTTACAAAGACAGTCCATAAAACTGAGTCCATCCAGCTTCACTTATAAAAACCACTCCTATACATCAGAGTGAAAAAAACTTTATAAAACACATATAAATACAGTCCAAATGACTGCTGAATTTAGCCATGATGCAATTACTAAGGATGGAACCATTAAAGTACAAAAGGAGGCCAGGACTATTAAACAACTCATTTGCGTCACCAGACAGTTCAGAATTTGTCCGGTGGCTTTGATGCTTTTACAGGTATGAAAGGAAATAAAATTAAAATATAGCATGGAGGGGAATAAACAAAATATTCTGCAAGTACCAAAAAAACCCAAAAAACCCCAAAACAATTCAAGGCTCCTTAAAAGAAGGTACAGATGAAAGTAAAGAGCAAGCAAATGAGCTAAGCTGAAGATCAGCACTGGAAGGACTACACAGCAGCATGCGGCATTACAGATTTCTGTAATCCAGAAAAAAAAAAAATCTAAATTCCTGTTTCATTAACTACCAATTTTGATACATATGATTTGTCTTTACACTCCTCAGTGATAAACTTGTAAGGCCCCACTGCTGCACTAATCAATAAACGAATCCTCAAAGTGCCTTTAAGTACAGAAGTGAGCTGGAGCATAGGGACGTACACGTTAAGAAGCCCTTGGAAAGTCACGCAGGGATCCCACAAAAATACTGGATACCACCTTTCTCTCTCTCTCATTCCTCATTCAGCATCTCTCAACACAGCTGTACAGCAGCAGCAGCAGAGACACCACATCAGTTTCAGAGGCTGTAATGCTACTTCATTAAATTGGTTCTGGTCCGACATTCAACCAAAGCCAAAGCCAGCTACCTAAGTCAGAAAGTAGGCCAATCTCATTTGATTTCAGAAGGATGTGCTAATGTACTTACCATGCTAGAAACTGGATACAAGCCTCTTTGTTCTCTTTTTATGCTCTCCCTCACTTCCAAATTCATGCCGATCTGTTCTGACATCCCAAATTACATAATCACGTAATGGTTACAGAAAACCACCACTAACTCACACCCATGCTATAAAGCAGTGCACTCCTTTACCAGTCTATTTTTGGCATACTTTTCATAATATCTCTTAGGAATATAGAAACATGCAGAAGTCTTTCTTGAGCTTAATATGCTGTTATTTCGTTGTTGTTGGGTTTTGGGGTTTCTTCACTGTTTTTTAACAGGCAGATGTTCCATATGACGAGATTCACTTCACGGAGCATTGTGGCAATTCCTCCAAGGATTCTTTGCAAGCCATGACATCAGGAAAGGATGCCAGGATGTCAGAGCAACCCAGAAGACACTGGAGGTCACCAAGGACTTCAAAGCAAGTCTCCTTCTCTCCCACCATTGAATTGGTGTAACATGTTACATTATTACAATTACTGTGACAAGTCATCACATCACTCCAACAATAGGCCCTAATAAATTCCAATTTGTCAACATTATTAGTAATATTTCTCTACTGCTCTTCCAGAAGAATTAAGAGTCAGTTCCTTTAAAACTGTGTAAAATTTGTTGGCTGAAGATTTATTGGTTTATAACCCAGAACACAGGCTCAGACAAAACTATTAGCAAAGTCTTGTTACAACTGGCAAGTAGATCTCATTAAAAAGTAAACTTTAAAAGATTTTGAATATTTTCACATTTCCTTAACAAAAATCCTTCTAAGTACTGTAAAAACATTTAAAATTCTAGAAGTTCATGCTCCTAATGCAACATATTCGAAAAATTTATTCTTCTATGATTATTTTTTGCTCAAGAAACAAACAGTCAGTTATTGATGGTGAATAAGAACTAATCTGTAAAACTAAACGTATCTATTCCTACTATTTTAAGGAGAATTACCATTTGCTATTATAATGTGCATCATGTGGTAGTACAGTAGCTCAGGACACCTTCTAATATAAAGTAGGACACATCACTATAAAACAAACTTCAGTTTGGGTTTTTTTGCTTTTTTAATGCACAACCCAGAGTACAATTTACTCTGCAAACTTCACATTTAATCATGTAAGTGTAACACCATATTTAAACAAAACAGATCCAGATTATAAATACACAGCCATGCAGAAGTAAGAGTTAAATTATTTTACAATGCAAGTTTTAACACCTTTCCTTCTTCAGTCTTGCCAGACTCCAGAGTTTTTCTTCAATCCCTCCTGTTTCTCCTCCAATTCTATTTATTATGGCTGGCACATCCTTCTGCTTGTATCTGCACCACGCGTGCATACACATGCTTTGCTAAAGCCCACATCTCCATGGGAAGCTATGCAATTGCATCATGTAACGCAAAATCTTAAGCTGCACATACTTTAAATCAATTATGTAGCCGGGACTGGTGCAATAAAGGAGCCTGGAATTGCACCCTTCAAAGGCTATGTGCTCTGCAGCCAATCCCAAACAGTGCCAGCCTCAGAAAGCATAGGGACCCTGAGCTTCCTTCCCTTTGCCACACTTCAAACACTACTTCAGAGTGCTCGGGTACTGAGAAGACAACTGCTCTTGCAAGAAGCTTCAAGTTTCAGGCTACTGCCTCTCCAGCCTCCAGAAGCATTAAGTTCTTCTGCTTCTAATCTAAATGGAGTAGATTAACAACAAAGCTTGTTGCATCATTGTACAGGAGGAAAACAACACAGGACAGGAGTGCAAAGGGGACTTTCCTTGCCCTTTAATGTCCACCTGAAAACTCAAGACCAATTTTCAGATTCTGTCTCCTCAGAACAACTGCCTTTAATTATGGCTTACACTCACTATTAGATACACAAAATAAATTCAGTTCGTCAATCTTCTCTCCCTTCAAAATAGTACTACTTCACAGGCTCTCACCACTATCCTTCAAGCCTACCCAGTCCTTCTAACTACCCAGTTTCCTTTAAGCTTCATCTTTTCTCCATCAGTGGCTGTGCTGCTTCCCTAGCAGAAAAACGGCTAAGACAGACTGAAGGTCCAAATGACCCTAAAGAACATAGCATCAGTTTGCCGACATCATGCTGCCCATGACTGCCCATTTCAGTAACACAGATGTCCAAACACGAGATAATGCAAAACTACTATCAGTGTGGAAAGAAACTCGTACAAGCATCATGTTGGCCCCTACATGGCAGAAATACAGTGAACTGAAAGAAAATCCTGAAGTGCCACAAGTTCTAGTTATAAGTCTGTTGTCAATTTACCCATTTCATTCACTTAGAAAACACCAAAAATAACATAACACACATACGAAGACTAAAATAACAACCCCTGAGGAATCAAAAGCACTACACAAGCGAAAACAGTATTAGCAGCAGTGGTGCAGTCTCTACCACTGTAATAATTTCCATCTAAACTCCATTTTAAGGGACATGAAGTAGATTCATCCGAGACTGGAATTATCCTTCATTATTATCCCAAGGATTACCTGCTACTTCAGTAAAGAGATACACAAATCCAGCTGTACCAACCCCTCTTACAGAGCTGAAGAAGATTCAGGAAAACAGTAAAATAATGGTAAAAGCTGCATATATTTCTCAAACAAGCTGAGAAATAAAAACTATCCCAACATAAACATTCAGAATTTACACTTCCTGATAATGGTGGTAATGTCTTCAAATTCTGTACTGAGGGCATCTATTTGCATTGTGTCAATCATTTTAACAACAATCACTAATTTTACCAGTAGAAAACTTCCTTGGATGAGAATTAAAGGTTGTGGTTGCTTGCTTTTAGAATACATTAAATGATTACTTTTGCTCCTTCTCCTCAGATTATACCAAAATCAAATAAAGTACATAGCTCTGCAATGGGTGAAGATAATATCTCCAAATCACACTCTCAAAGGGCCACTACACCTACTTTGTGAAATAAATATTTGATTTGATCTTAACTCATACTTGGAGTAACTGATTCTAACATTTTCCAAAATTTAAAATAAAACATCCAAAATACTGAAAAAGTGACTAGTAAAAAATAATTTTACCTGTAAATTGTTTTCTGTGACTCTGTTCCACCAAACCATATTGATGGGTACTCCTGTTTTACACCTGTCAGCCAGACAGCCAATAGGGTTCTTTGATTTTCTTGCTTTTGATCCCACCGGAACTATCCTCTCATCCAGCATCCCCAGTCGATACTTCCTGGGCTATGAAAGAGAAGGAGAGAAACCAGGCCACTCCTAACAACCCTCATCTAAAGCTACACTAAAATATGTATTACACTGTGATATGATTCTGGATTGGTGGAATAGGAAACAATTTGCAAGTAAAATTTAACTGAGACTGTTTCCTTGCAATCCTGACTATTTGGTTATAATAAACAATACTAAAAAAAGAAAATAAAATAAACTTCAGGGACTACGAATTATTTGTAAGCAAAACCATCCATCATGAGTCAGCCACTGAAATACGCACATAAATTTGGGAATTCTGTACAAATGAGGAATTGTTTAAAAAAAAAATCCGTATTTTCAAAATAGATACCTTCAATCACATCATAGTAATGAACACCTTCCTTGAAATTTCTACCAAACAAATTTTAAATTCAAATTTGCCATGACTCATCTTCTGAAAATTTGCTTTTAAAAATCAGGTAGAACTGAGTAGCCAACTGCAGCAGAACGCTGAGAAAAATATTTCTGCTCAGGTTAATGTTTAAAAAAATAACTTCAGCTACTGTCTTAAATGAAAACAGACAAGAATTACTATGACAAATGCATTGAGAACTGTTATAAAATTGAGAAAACAAAACACATTTGAGGAAGTTAACATGTAGGAATTACTTGCACCTCATTAACAGTGATATTTCTATTACATTGGCAAGGACCTCTACAAATTGAACTATTTATAAAGAATGATATGAACATTAAATTCAAAAGCCACACTGTAAAAAAGAAAATCTGTTAAATACTTTGACAGGTAAAGTACAGAAGTTTTCCAGATTTCTCTGTGCTTTCAAACCTATGTGAATATACCTAAATAGTAAATATCATCAAAACAAATATTTTAGCATCTGGGCATATTCAGACCAGGCCTTTTATAGCAATTATACCAATGATTGGATCAAACTGCAGGGGTTGGCTGGTTTTCTTCTGCTGTGGGGTTCTGTTTGGGCATTTTTATGTAACAGTGCAATTATTGTCTGGATATTGATCACTCTAAGCAATTAAAGCTTAACTTACCTTTATTCAGATATCTACTTCACCTAGCACCTTAGAAATCTTAACAACATGTACCTTCATACACATTTTAGAAATTATTCTTCAGGAAGTAAGGCAAGAATCTAACTGGAGAAGATTTCCCACTCAGAAACAATTTGTGAAACACAGGACAAAGCTACCGTAAAATGGGTGCAAAAACAAAACCTAAACAGATTCTCTCCTCTACTTTCCTGAAACCTTTTAGGCTGAAAGCTTTGGAAAGAATCAAAACTCAGTATACTGAGTCAACAATACCTCATTTGCCTAAAAAACCCAAACAAACCAACCCCTCCAAAAAAAACCAAAACCAAACAAACCCACAAACAAAACAACAAAAAACCTTCAAGGATATCAACATGGACTATGAACTACCAAAGGCAACAAACTTCATGGAAGAGTTAACCAACCATAGTAACAATAAACAAGACTGAATTTTACCATACCAATTAGAAATCTGTGATGGGTAGCACAAAGTCCTCCTGCAGTTCAAACACACACCTGATCATGGTAAATCTAAATATTGGTTTTTTATTTGGAGAAACACTCAACTATGGGGCAACTTATCTCAGTAAATCAGAAAGACTACTAAAATCCTAACCTATGAAGCCATAAGGTCTGAGAAGCTCGACATTCATTCAAGCAGGATTTGACTTCAGGGGAGGGTTTGAATACAGTATGTATTTTTCTTAGGCCAACTATTGGAAATAACATAATGAAGAGTAACAGCTTCCCTAGAAGCTTTTCCATCTCTCTCTCCCTGCTCTACCAAGTGCAGGGGCACAGTATGCCTCAGACTACTGGACTACAACCCAGTGCCCAAACATACTTCCATTCATAAAGAGTTCTTCTACTCTTCCATAATGACTGGTTGTATACAAACATTTTAAAAAGGAGAATCAACACAAAAGAGGAAGTGAGCCAATCTGGAAGAAGGCTATTTTGGTCACAACTGGATTATGATTCCAGACAACAGGATGAAACTGTATTTTAGGCTTTATGAAGGACCATACTGAGGGCTGGGAGGCAAAAAATGGTCAATTCTAAACCCTAAAGCAACAGAGACAATATGAGTTCATGCTCCAGCAGTTCTTGGCCTACTTAAAAAATTAAAAACTGGATGAGACTAAATTTCATTACCTATCATAAAGCATTAGGGGATTACTAGGTCAGGACTTCATTATTCAGACAGACATTAGAAGCTGGAATATAAAATATCAACATTTGGAAATAAATTTTAGTCTATTTGCATCGAAGTCATTCTAAATAACACTTGTTCTCAATGAGCAAAATGGGATCTGATTTAGAAATGCAATCTGAATTTAAAGGATATCAGAAAACAGTATCTGCCAAAAGGAAAGATTCAACAGAAGGAAAAGCAAATAGATTGAGAAGTTTGAAAAACGTATCAACTTTCCTACATCCCTGATCTCTACATAGAGTAGGAAATAAAGCAACACAAAACAGTTCACCTTAAAATGAGCAAGAACTCATCAATCACTGATCATTTTTGAATATATCTATCTATCTATCTATATATACGAGCATGTAAATACATCTACCTAAAACACGGAGGGCATGACAATCTGGACTAATAAACCAAACCCTTATGCTTAGGGGCAATTTCTCTAGGATGTTTACAAAAACAATTGCTTTTTTGCCTTCCCTACAGTCTTTCTATGAGGTAAAAAAACTATTCACATGTAGTAATTACTGGCTGCAAATGTTTACATGAGGCAGGGAACAGCTAACCATCTTTAATTGCTAGCAACAGCTTAGCTTCCCCCAGGGTGAGAAGGGTAAGCATTTTCAACCATAGCTAATAATTATAACCCTTGCCCTGCAGAACCAAGCTGCTGCCAGCAATTAATGCTAGGAGCCTACTGGTTGGCACAATTACTAGGAGAGATAAACCCCTAAAGTCTGAAAAGCATTACACTTGAAACAAAAGAAATCCATTCCAAAAACAAGTCCTTCCTAAGTAGCATCTTCACACAATAACACTACTAAGGATTATTAACTTCACTAGCCCATGCTAGAAAGTATTTCTCAGGTCAGCTTAATTACTTGGTTCTCATTCATTCAGCAAGAACTTTGGGAGGGTGTTCAGCAAGCCTATTTTCTTCCTGCTATTTGCTGTAACAGTGTCTTTGCCTCTAGTTCCTCCTGTTTCAAGAACAGGAGGCAATATCACACTTCCTTTTTCTAATTCAGGATTAAACTGACCTCTAGTGTAAGATGTTCCATGGCTATCCTAGAGTAATACATTTAAACAAGAAAATATTTATGAACATTCAAACTGTAGAGACTTCCCCATCTAATAACTTTCATGTAGTATTTAAGTCTAGATATGTTGACAAATCAAACTGTACAACTGAAAAGTTTTCTTCTACTGAAGATCTGCAACTATTTTTTTCGAGATCACTCAGGTCCCAAATTCCATTTCTGCTCCTTAAACTGCATTTAGCTCTAGCAGGTTTTGAATTTTAGATTTACAAGACCTTTTTAGTACCAAAACATACCCAATTAAATCTGACATACAAACACAGGAGCAGACTATTGTGTCTCAAAGTTTGTGAAGAGTCTGAGCTATGGTAATGCTATCTATGTGCTTCTACTACCAAACCAAAAAAAGTGATCTTAAGCCTTCTCCATCACAGGCTAAATGAAGCAGTACTACCTTAAATTACTGTAACTAAAAAGTATAACAGTAGCATTAGCTAGGGCTCATCTGTTGTACAGTGAGTTGACTGTATCTGCACACACAAACAACAAAAATATGTTACATCATCAGACTGAAAAAAACAAACACTCACACTTTCCTTGTACTACCGAAACCAAAATTAAGTGAGATACACAATTTTAAAATTCAATGCTGACTTTTGGAAGACTTTATTTTTTTAAAAATTAATGGCAGAGAGACCATTGGATAAAGAGGTTAAACACTCAGCTAGGCTGCTAGTTTATTGAAAATTTATGTTTTATTATGCCTTTTAAACTAAAACTGAAATAAAAGTTCTTGGTGTTATTATTGCTATTTTCACCCAACAACCATAACTGATTAGCTGGAATAAGACAGTACTTGAAACACCCAGCCACGGACATGAACTTCAATATGTTATTGAGCCCCTATACAGCCACAATCAACTAAGAAGCACCTTAATTATGAATATAACTCTGTAACCGCATTCAGTAATACACAGTAAAGTGTTACATCTGAACATTAGTTACGGTCAACAAGAATGTCCTAACAGATTTGTAAGATGGAAATATGAAAAACAAAAGCTGTATTTTAAGTTAAGTTAACTCTTTCAAGTTTTGTAGCCAATAAAGCCGCAAAACCCCTTCATACGGATTGGGTTAATTGCTAACCAAAATACCCTCTACTCTTCCTTTTTTATTACAACTTCCCACTGGTAGACAGGAAGACCACATCTGTGTTTTTTGTATTTCAGCTTCTGAATGCTGGAACCAATTTTTTAATTTTTGATATCCACAAAAAAAATGGAATAGGAGCTTGGACAACAGCTTAAAAATAATTGTACGATTGGCAGGTATTTGTTGTTGGGTGGAGGGTTTTTTCCCTTATGAAAGAAAGAAGACTATGCTAACATTTATAATGCTTATATGTTTATAATTTTGAAGTTTCCAATACTATACATGGAGACTCCGTGCATTTAACAGACTAGCCACCCTTCCATCCAGATTGCTCATGAAAACTTGGGTTTGGCTGGGGACAGAATTTCATTAGTTGAAAAGTATCATACAGAGAGAAACAAGAAGGATTCTTCTACCCAAAGAAAACTTAAGTGGGCCATTTGGCATCGAAATATGTCTTACTCCAGAGCAACACATCTGATTATTGCAAAAAAAAAAAAAAAAATTCTTGGTTTAAACAAATTTCAGAGTAAGAGATGCAACAGATCAGGCACTGTACCATGCATTTTAAACCATAGCTAAGGTAAACTTTTCAGGTGAATGTACCAAAAAGGTTTATTTCATGAGTATATATGCTGAAGGTACGAAAATCTTGAGGAGTTCAGCAGCAGGAAAACTGACATATCTAAGTCAAATCTTCTCTCATCAATTTTGCAGCCTAACTAGCTTGGGACGAGGTATGAACTACCATAACTTTAAATCCTGGCATGGATGTCGTTATACCAACAAAGTTCTTTACTAAGAAATTCGTATCACCTGTTGAATTGATGTAAACTGGTGGAAAACCAGATTTTTTTCCACCACCATAAAGCAGATAATTCTAACTGTAGTGTAGACTTGTCAGAGTACCACCACCCCAAGATGTACTTCCAAAAACTCCATCGCTAAATGAACACTACGAGGAAACCACAGGTTTTTGTCATGTTTAAAGGTTTCTTTTAATACGACAGAAATTTTTGTATTCTTACCAAAAAATAGGAAAACAACGCACAGTTACCAAATATATAGGTAAGAGAGTTAAAGACTGATGTGGCTTTTACTTCGGTCTTTTAATAAGCACATGATTTCTCAAAAGTGGTATATTTTCTAGCTGCTTCAAGTATCTGTACAGTGTCTTCAACTAATGTGTGCATGAGTGAAAAAAAATTTTAATTATTGTACTGCAAATCATTCTTGAAGACTACATACACCTTGGCATAGAAAGAATCAAACAAAGCTTGTAAATATAAACAAAAGCATCTTGCATATCAGTTACATTTGAAGTTATTTGACTTCAAATACACAAAAGGATGAGGCAACAAAGCATAAAAATGTTACATATTTCTAAAGGGAAATGCTTTTATAATTTGATTTATGTATTGCAATGATCACTAATCCACACAGAGAAATAAAGCAAATAATATATTCTCTCACGTCACACTTAGAAGTGAAAAATACATATTTATCTAAGTAGCAATAACTAAGATAGCAAGAGCACACAACCAAGGAACAATTACAATAACTAACTATTCCAAGGAAACACGTAAAGTAAATTAGATTATATTATATCCTTGTACCACATTTTAGGCCATGGTACTACCTACAAGCATTTATTAATTTTCTCGTAAAGCATAGTCTTTCTGCATTGCTGCAACTTTTTTTAGCCTGACTTCCAACTGTAATGTTTTATTATTGCAGTATGGCTGTATAAACCCCAGAAGGAAAAATTTAGGTTTGAAATGTAAATTAAGCCTGGGTGCATTATACAGTCTGTGCAGCCATAATTCTGTCTCTTACAGCACCAGTGACAGGATGCTTGATCATTACCCCTCAACTCCCCAGAACATGATTTGTGCTTCTGAGATTGTACACAGGAGGCTCTGAAAGGTAAAAACTCTCTCGACACATTTTCATTAGAAGTAAATTCAGCAAGACCAAACATGGCACATATGGCTTTTCAATGGACACCACTGAACGAGATAATGATCAAGTACCAGAGGTGTCAAGATAGAGCTGGAAACAGGAAGCTGGAAAGAAATACAGCTTCCCAAGAGGTAACAAAACTAGATGAAAGGCAAGATATTCAAAAATAAAATAGTAACCATTTAAGTCTTAAGAATTTAATATCCACAGGACTTGAAGTTATCCTTATTGGTTTTTTTTAAACTTGAGAGGCCAAACTCTTCTCATACTCATTAAAGAGCTTGCATTTATGCAGACGAGGCTTACAGGTAGTCTTCTGTTTCAAATAATTTTTATGCACATTTATTTCTGCTGATCAAAGATTAGGCCTGTTGTCCAGCCTCACTCGCTGTACGTTTCCACAGATGGCACTGAACAGCTGCACCCAGTCTGGAGTGAACTTCAGTTCAGAAAATCTCTCCTTTACTTTCCTTTCTAACCTAGAGTTTTTGTCCTTGCCTTTACTCACCTAAAATAATGGAAGGCATTCTAGAAAAAAATTTCTTCAAAATACATAAACAGCAGCATTAAAATTGTATTTAAAGTTGTTCAGTACAGCAATTAGTTCACCCCTTGCAGCCTGGGAACTGAAGTTATTCTCACCTTAATGGACCTCCTCTAGGTGTGACTGAACAATTAAAAAAAATGAAATGGAAGTAAGTCAGTGTTAGAAACTTCTTGTAAGAGTTCAGTTTTCATGAGGATTGAAGGTATGAAAAAACAGAGTAAAATGGAAAAGTAAATGCTTTTCACTATCCTCTAAGGCTGACCAGTGACAAGTACGGGAACCTTTTAGCCTGGATTGGTGGCAACAGTCTCAGAAAAAAGTTAAACAAAAGTTTCATAATATATTTTCTTCTTAGTGCATTAAGCTGTCATGTCCTTGGCAGCAGATTCTGATCAGTTAATGCCACATAAGCTTCTATGAACTGTTTACCAGAACCACCAAAAGGAAAGCAAGAATTTTTCCAGACAGATCATTTCAGGTTTAGAGAGGAGCACTTTTCTAGATAATGGCTAAAGTCAATTTAGGAAAAACATCCAAGAAGTTCAAGTTCAGAATGCCATCCTATTTTTAATAAGCATAACACGTATTTGAAGAAAAAACAAAATAAGCATGACATCAGTATTCCTGGGAAAGTGTGTTAGTCTATTACTAACTCTAGCTTTTGTTCCATGCTTCACAAATCCTACTTGTGCATTGTAGATTAATACTTACCTAAAAATCTCTTATAGGAAATTCACTTTAAGGTTGCTTGTCTTACTGCATGTGGAGTTAGAACAACCGGACAGTAAATCCAGAAGGTTTTACAGGTGACAGAACCTCCACCAAGGCTCCATCTACAGAAATACTTAGCTCCTTTGATTTCATTTTAAGTATCCTATAAAAATGTCTTTAAATAGTAATCTTAGCTTTCCTGAAATCTAAAATTGAAATGCAGTTTAATAATTTCTAAACAGAGATAATTACCTCAAGAATGTTCATAAAAATTCAAAGACTATGTTTACTTTTTAAACAGAAAGTAGAATGTCTCTAAACATCAAATAATCAAAAGCAAATTAAATAGCTCTGTCATACTAACTAGTTTCAAAAATGCTGTCTAATTAAAAAGCAAAGCTATTCAGAATTATAATCATCAGCTCATCTTTAGTATTTTATTGACATCAAATACTCTCCATATGGCCTGCCCATTGTTAATGGGCTGCCAGCATAACATGATCAGCAATATGGAGACAATCAATAAACTTGCTTAACACAACCACATAGTACATGCTTTCACAGAAACTATTCAGTTTTACACGACAAACATGCAATTTCTACATAGCTCCAAATAACTTAATACTTCAAAATATTACAAATTAGAATTGTGATATTTTTAAAGGAAAGTAATTGTTCTTTATTCACTTACCAAGACTGTATTGTATCTGTCCTCCAAGTCAGTGATAAATGAAGGAAATGCTGGTTTTGCCAGCTAGTTCAGAACAAACAAAACCTTAGTCTTGGGCTCTTAGTAAGATAATGGAGACTTTTTTCAAACAGTAGATGTTGTAAACACCTACATTTGAACTAGTCATCAAGGCTCCCTTAACACAGCAAGCACGGAGCACTGGCCTGATCAATTGCATTTTTCAAGCTCTAAACAAACCCAGTTAACGGCACAGAGGGGAATAATGCAGATTTTTAAATATCTGGCTCTCAAGCATTTAGTACTTTTAAGGAAATAACTTAATACAATACGAATATTGTAATAAAAATCACTAAAGATATTTTAAAACAACATGCATGACTATTTGCAATGTATTGACTGGCAGCAAAAGCCAGTCAGCCACATCACTGTAATTAATTTCTCATAACTTTAGCTATCAATTTTTGTCCACTGAAAGCAATCACCAACAGCTGGTCACTTCCAAAGTATTTTTCTCAGTGTGAGCTAAATGTTTCTTTAAGCTACTCATCTCTCTCTGCTGACTATAGAGGGAGCCTGGATGCCTAGATTTACAGAGCTCAAGTAGCATTTCATGAAAACTTCCCCATTACAAGTATTTAACAACCTTTAATACAAGCATACATTATAAAATAGCAGTCATAATAAAAAATAAATTATTAATATGCAAAGAAAAATATAAACCACTTTCAATTAATGCCAGTTATATCTGAAATACTAACTAGAAAAAAAATCCAAGTTAATCAATTTCACAGACAAAATTTACTCTTCATATTATTTTAGCAGCCAGTGCTTTAATTTGCTTCTTTTTCTTGAGGAAAAAATAGACCAAGTCAGAAAGCACTTGGAATCAGTATTTGAGCTTCGAGGTATTTGTGCTTTACAAGCAAACATTAATTGGTTTGTTTTCACTTCATACTGCTTAACTTCAAAGTAATTTTTAGAGACAGTGGTCATTCCTGCAACATTTCTGTTTCACAGCTTATTTTCTTTGGTGCATGTGGTTCATACACATAAGCACAAGTTTACACACATGTACATACATATGTATGTGTATATACTGGCTCTCAAAGCCTGTGCTAAGGAGACATGTACGATTATTTTTCATTTTTACCAGCCTTCGTAAATGGATAAGCAACACATTTATAGTTCTTTACATCTAACTTTCAGTGCACTGTACTGGCATTAAGGAAAAGAGCAATGCAGATATTCCATTTACTTTGGATACATCATAATACTAGAAAATTAGTGTTCTACAACAGCACTTATATTTAAAAAACAGTGTGATGGACTAACTATAGCAATTATCTTCAAACTCAATCTTCACCTGCAGGAATAATACAGAACATGCTGATGTAGCTTGCTTTCATTATTTACTACAGGAAAGCTCAGGATAATGTGGCTAATAAGGAGTAGAACATGAAAGTCATCAGGGGAAGTAAAACTTAATAACTGGTTGGGACAACATAATGTCTGTGTTTGGTAAGTGATAGTTCACAAAAATGAGAAGGAATTCTTGTGTAATCCAACTTTTGTCTCTTATTCCAGCCACTGAGTGTGTAACTGGAAAACACTACAACCTGCTCAGCTGCAGGTCAAAGGTGTTTGAAGATGCTGTCTAGCCCTCAGCAAAAGAAAAATTTCTCAATATAAATTAGAGGGATGGAAAAAAACCCCAAATCCTCACTTCCCAATGATAACAGTGTCTTTTAAACTAAATGCATTTCAAACTGTTATAATTATTATCATGTAATGTACAAATAAATGGGAGAATGATTCTTAATGTATTCTGAACTTGCTGCCATAAAGGCTTGCAGACCACATGTCCCTTAGTAGAATAATTTGTTTTCAAATTCAATGGGCTGTGTACAAAGTTTCATATTCTATAAACTTCAGTTTACAAGTGCCTGGAGTATTTCTTAATAGCAGCAGCAGCCTGATCTGATGTAGCAAAAATGAAGCAGTAAGATCTTATTTACATCAGCAGCAACATATTAAAATAAATCTAGTAACATCAGAAGAATTATCTTTATTTCATGTAGCATTTCAAGTTATTCCAGATCTTCTTCCCTGTCAACTCATATATATACATATGCTACTTAAGATTTAGTTGTTGCCTACCTTCCTCCTTTGAGACACGCTGAGGGCAGCAAAGTCGTTAAACAAGGATGAATTTGGTGAAGTTAGTGGATCTATAAAACCAATGTAAAACCAAAATGTTATATTTATATACACACACCCTACCGGAAGAAATTTTGTATTTTTTAACTTATTTCTGTATAGAAAAAATCCTTTTGACAAAGCTAAGTTCAGCAATCACACTGCTAAAACCCATGGCATTTATTAGATTCTGTGCAACTGCTTAATTGAAATGGTGCTCATTAAAAGAATTCGCTAAGCTTAATTGCTGTTGACACTATTTCAAGTCCACCTAACATTTCAGAGACTTCATCTGATCAGAAAACCTGTTCTAAGTGCTCCTTACATTTGCAAGCTATTTTTAACCCTGTAGATGATACACTACAATGTTTCTAATTCACCAGAAGATCCTCTGAAAGGGCTGACATGCGCTGGAACAGGCTGCCCAGGGCAAGCGCATGACTCACCATCCCTAGGGGTATTGTGAAAACGTAGTACTGAGGGACAAGCTTCAGTAGCGAACTTGGCAGCGCTGGGGTAACAGTTAGGCTTGATTTTAAAAAAGCCTTTTCCAGCATAAAAGATCCTACGATTCTATGATCTCCACTTACCTGAAATTAGCAATCTTCCGTGTAACAGGTCTTAGAAATAATGATGTGGATTTTGCTTGTCCTGACACTGTTCTACATATCCAATTTAAATCAGTACCAAGGACAGCAAAAGTCCACATTCTGTCAGTAACTTTTTACTGCTTTTCTTTGTTCCTATTCATCCTTTCCAGAGGTGAAGTAACAAAAACTGTCTAACATTCACAGATGCAACTTAAAACTCCAAACTGCAAGGCTAAAACTGTCAAATTAGCAGATGACTGCCAGCTGTAAACATCGGTGTTTTGATGAAACACTTTCTTCACCATAAAAATTCTTAACAGAGAATTTATCTTAAATTTGTTCAACAATAAATATTCCTTAAAAGGGCAATTCTACAACTGAAGCACTGCTTGGCAGAGCGAGGGAGAGAGAGGGGGAAGGATCTGAGACACAACAAAATTTAAAATGGTTTCCAAAAGTTGGTCGGTTTCCCTCCTTGACATGCATCACCATTACTATTTGGCCTGTCACAGTCAAACTCTGACTGCATTTAAAACTGGAGACCTCCAGTGCCTTGAATAGCTAATTGTTCAGTGGGACAAAAGCAGCAGAGTTAATCTCAAAGCCTACTGGATATAAACTATGAAGAAAAAACAAGAAAACACCGACCAACTTCAACTTTAAAGCAAGTTCATTTTATAGTAGTTACTACCATGCTTAAAAAATTATAACCCTAGTAAGTAGACTAGCTGCAGGGTCAGACATGCAAATGGAGTTCTAGAGCATAATTTACACAGCAATTTTCAAAGCAGAAATTTATTTTAAATGTATGTCCTTGCCATAAGGGAGCAATGCCCTCTTCTTTAAAGAACTTAATTTAACACCCACAGCTGAAATAATCCGCAGTGATTCTGAAGAGCCCATTAAAAAGCTCAATACACCCTCCACAATAATTTAGTGAGTACGTAGGCCTCCACTATCAAGACATTTTCTTCAGCTGAAAACCATGTATATAAAACATGTTCCTATGGCAAGGAAAAAATTATAAGAGGCAAAGTACTGCTTGCAGGACAAAACTTAATAGCTATTAAAAATCATCAGTTATGTGACATTTCACAAAATCCATATACCCTAAATTTAAGTAAAAACATCTGTACACTAATCCCACACAATAACGTATCCAAGAAACATAATAAAAAGGGATACTATGGTGAAGTAACATAAATGCTTAAGTTATCAGTGCTTTACAGTAGATATCCAAACTAACATTTCACTTGAAGTGACAAGACTGATAATGACTTTTTTTTAGTTTTTCCCCCACTACAAAGAGAAGGCTAAAAATTTATGAGTTCAGTAGCACTTTAGCTTTCCATTATACTACTGTTTTCTGCTGTATCTCAAATAAAATCAGAGAACAAATAACACTTCCTTAAGTCTCAGTTTTGTGAAAGCAAATCTCAAATTTTCAAACATACTTTTATATGTATTACTTTAAACATACTTACCATGGCCTGCATACTGCTTGGCACTGTCATTGAGAAGGCTAGGGGAGCTGCTGCTATTTGTCATCCTCTGCAAAAATACAAGATGAAAGTGTACATGTAAAACGAAGCCGTAACAGATTAAGTGAGGGCATTGGGGATGACCTTTAGAAAGTTTTAAGGACACTCTATGAAACTTGTGCTCATTCTCCATTTAGCAAATAAGCTGAGCAAACGGACTTGTAACTGACAAAAACATTTAGTAAAATAAAGCAATTTGCACAACAGAAATGCAAACCAGTAGTTACTGTACACTGAAATTAAACACTATCTTCATCAATTTCTTCTAAATGAGGAGGGTCTACCAAATCTATGGTTCTCTTCCTGCATGTTGCGAAAACATTATGCAAGCCAATTACTTATCTCCTTAAAACAGTCTTTCACGCTGCACTCCTGAAACAACTCCTCCCTTTAATACACTATCATCACGACATGAAACTTCTCCAATGAAAAGTAGTTAAGTATTTGATAGGTTCTTTTTAAAAACAAAAGAACCTTTTGAGACCCTTCAGCAAAACATCAGTTTCTTCCAAGTCAGCAGGACATCTGAAACCCTTTTAACATTCCTCCCTAGGCTCTCCTTGCTCCTCCTACATTCCTCTAGAGATACCAGCAAGCAATAAACTGGAGTAAAGTGAAGCAGTGCTGCTCTAAGAGCTACTGCTTCTTTGATAAAGAAGTTTTAAAGTGTGTCTTATTACCCCCGCTTATTATTTTATTTCACCAGCCTCCCAACAGGAAGAAAAAGTGTGAGAAGAAAAGGAAGACAAGGTCAGGAAGTGTTCATCCCTGAGAGACAACTACCAATTTGTTAAAATACTCCCTGGCATGCTTTTGGCCCGTATCAACCTGGAGTCTCCCAGCCAATTTCCAGGCACTATTCAGCAGTGAAAAGGTTTGAGAACCCTTCAAATAGACGGTTTGCATGCAGACTCTGCTTTAGTGGGTGAGCACACACCAGCACAAACAGGCCATTTTGTGCCAGCTGGCCCTAACCATCAAGGAAAGTTTCCAGGCATGTTTCATTTAGTAGTCTAGACACAGACTGACTCAAAACTGGTCACTGGAGTTGCTCTTTATGGTTATTTTTTTTCTGTAGCTAGTCTCAATGCTGGTGGCAAAGGGCAGGAAGCTTACTATGTTATTCTCCAATGCCATTTATATTTAATTGTTGACCACAAAGATCAATATTCTGGAGTAATTTTGTTAAGAACAGAGGATAACCAATAGAAACTGGAGCACTATTCAATTTAGTACAACTGTAAACCTACTGCAATTCAAGTCTCCCAACACTTGCAGTATTCAGAGCACCATGAATTCCACCAGAAGCTGCAGCTTTTAAAACTTGTATCTAAAACAATAGATGGTGTAAAGTAGCTTTTATGTGGAATGCTTACACATGTAAATAGCATGTAAACATTCAGCTTTTTCAAGACTTCAAGCAAGCTGTTTGCTACATGCTCTTTCCCTTATTTTGATGACACCTGTCTCATGCTCCTAAATATACTGAACTGAAACAATATAAATATCCTTAACTGCTTAAGTGATAAAAACTTAATTCTATACACAAAAGGCATGCGTCTAGTGAAACAAAGTTGACTTATTTTAACAAAACAAGGTACCACTTTGAGAGACCAACACTAAATTGACAATCTTTGCCCAAATTCAAGGAAGCTCATCCTACTGCTCACAATCATCAAAATAAGAATAAAAATACATCAAAATCATTTCTGGATTATAGTAGGTCAAGTAATCATATGCCATTTTCCCTTCCTAAGCAATGGAAAGAAGTCGAATAGTTTTTCACAAATATTTAAAAAGCATCCCTGTTATGCATCCTTTTTCGGCATTCGATACATCCACACTGACCCTCATGAAACAAAGGGGTTTCAGAAGAAATTTCCTAAAGGCAACCTTTTGGATTTGCAAAAAATTTGCCCAGGTGTAGATAACAATATTAATGTCTATTTATAATACCAGATTCAATAATTTCAATGCAAAAGGTAATGATCTGTTGAAACAGGAATAAATGCAATATTCAGAACTGCATTGGTATCAAAGCTGGTTAAGCACATAGGTTAAACTTGGAACCAAGTACTTTTATTCCATCAATATTCTCCATCCTCAGGTACAGTAGTTAAACATTCAACCAACAGACTTTCAATGTGAACAGGAGCCTGAAACGATGAAAACCAGTGCTGCCATTATGACCGAGAACATACAGTGTGCACAAGGCAGGCTGCGACAGAGCGTATTGTTCCGGGTTCTGAAAGCACAGTGCAACCCAAATCTGGGAACATCAACTGTGCTTTTAAAAAGTCAAGCTCCCATTCAAGGTGCAAACGTATTCCAAAAAACCAAAGCTTGGGCAGCTCTTGCCTTAACAACTGCTTGTAACCTGTACCTTGAATAGTTAGAAACCTCCACCACATTCATGAATTTTTCATTTTGCGCACTTTTATTACACATGCACAAGCTTCTTACCTCAACATTATTCATAGCAAACCTGCATGTAATCAGTAAAGGCTTTTTAAACTGTTTTAATATTAAGATTTCTACCACACCCAAATTCATTCCATCTTAATGAAGGTTACTCCTGTATCGGATTTTTAACAAAAAGGTTTTAAAAGAAAAATAAAAATTAAAAGAACACAAAAGTGCTGTTTGTTATATGTGTTTTCCGGAAGGCAGTTTCCATTTTAAATAGTTCTTCTCAACCTCTTCTAATGATGTTGGACTATTTTTCATACAAACTCAATTTCAAGAAGACTGTAAGCACCTCAAGCCCAAGAGATGAAAGCTCCAGAAAGGCAAAAGCAACCATTCACAGGGGAAGAAAACCAAATATTAAGTCTGACAGGGAAGGTAAGCATGCACATATGAGAGTTTCAGACTGTTATAGTACATCAGGGCTTTTATCATATGGAAGTTAATGTAGAAAGACAACTTTGTCATAACCAAGTGACACACTCAGTTCCACAAACTTCTTTTCTCTGCCTGCCTATTGCTGTGATTTACTGAGGTTCTTAAAAAACTACTCAAAATTCAACTAGGATGGCTGGCATACATCCTGCCCCTCTCCCTTCAAAGGAGCCAAAAAGTTGTTCATGTTTTAGCTTTTCCTCACAGGAGAGATGCTCCAGTACCTGCACCATCTTTGTGACCCTTCACTGGATTCTCTTCAGTATATCCATGTCAAGTGTTAGAACAAACATTCCCACCTTCCAAAGGTACACACCACCTTGCCTCCACCCTTCAACACTCAGTAAGAAACACCAGCATTATAGCTGCACTTAAGGCAAGTTTGCTTTACTTTCATCTCCCTCCACTGAAGTGTATATTACAAAATTCTCATCAAGATAAGGCACGATTAAAACTCTGATACAGACAATTAGATCTAATTTTACATAGCTTGTAATACTTATAAGCTTGTAAGTTTTCCCTTTTTTCTCCAAAGTATGTAAGAGATGGTATTTATTCCTTTTGTTTCCCTATTCTGTGTCCTAACCCTGAGAGTAAGTATTTTTCTCATAGTCATTCCAGGGTGCTAAGCATACCATCTCAAGCATTTTGCAGTATGCCACAATCCAGCCTCTTCATCTTACTACTGTTTTACTGGAACAGTATTTCAGAATATTTCTTTATAATTTTTAGAATAAGGTTGATTGGAGTACAAAAAGTCATTCTGCAAAAGATTGATTTGTTTGGCTGTGACGTTGTTTAGTTGTCAGATTCTGTGACCTACAAACGGTGACATCTTTTGCATTTCTTTTTAAACAATCCAAGACCTGTCTTTGACAGTGTGGCACCATCTACAGCATGACCCACTCAAATGCTGAAACTAAAGCAACTGGATTTCTTTAGAAAGCATTACGAAAACAACTGCATAATTTTATATTTAAAATAGCATGTCTGTAGTACCACTCAGCTCTCAACTGTTAAAAACTGAAGACATTTACAAGCTTCTGTGCTATAAGGAGAGTTTTATTATTCAACTGTTGGCAGATGCAACAACAGCAACAAAGGTCTTCGTGTTTATTCAGCTGCAAGGCTTTGAAGTGAGCATGGTTGCTACTTCTCAGGCTATTCAAGAATGCTTAGTACACCAACATTTGCATGGCGAAAGCAAGCAAAACCAATTCTTTCCCACTGCTCGGCCTTGCCAGTTCTAATGCTGACGACTGTTACCCCCTTATCATTTTGATTAGGGTGATTTACTGAGAACTTTAGATTCTTCCTTCCTACGTAACATGCAGGACAATGGAATCCATGTAGTCATAAATCTCATCCCATCAAAATAAAGAAAACCAGATTTCTGCAAAGCAACATGGATGAAGGCACCTTCTACTGTTTCAGGCTCTTACAACCAAGTTGCTCAATTCTAATAGAATATTAGAAGTTTTAACATCAAGATACTTCTCTGCCTCATCCTGCTATAATACCCTTTTAACAGCACAACATAATATTATTCAAGCTTCTTTCTGCACCACCTGCATCTTTGGTCAAGCCACAAATTAGTCAAAGGGCAGCACTAATGCCAGAGGAACAGTGAGACCAGCCAACCAAGTGGCACACACAGAGCAACTGAGTAAACAGCCAAGCATTAGAGGCATCCCAGCCAGCTCCTGCCTCTTCACTGCTGGGAAAGCCAAAAGCAGTGAGCTGCTTTTTGAACCACACCTCTGACTGTCTCCTGGCAGCTGCTGCTATGCCAAAAAGAAAAAGAACAGCTTTGAGGACAGCATGCAGCCTGTGGGCCATGTGTTGTGCAGGCCTGCTCTGCAGTCAGTTAGTGTTATTTAGAGAAGGGGAAAACAGAAAAAAAGTGCTTTGGTAAGATGGAAGACAACACTGTTCATATAATATATGAAAGCATATGCAGATTCAGGAAAGAAGAGACATGTGAAACAAAACAGTATTATGGAAAAATACAAACCAATGAGGACAGAAGACTATTAATCAATAGCAAATTAAGTTAGTAACAACAGAAGACAACAATGGGGGCAACGAAAGGTTGGCTAACAGCAAAGACCTTTGAAGCAGGAGGAGTGGAAGGATGAAGCAAAGAGATACTTTTCAAAAAGGAAGGAAAAGGAAGAATTAGAACCACGGCCACTTCAAAAATCCTGCCTCTTCTTAACTGTGCCAAGTATTTTTACTGTTTTCCTCACTGCAAAGTGAGTATTGCCATTAACAGCATCTTAACCACTAAGCCCAAAGATATGTTTGAGATCTCATAAAATATTCTTCCACAGATATAAATGAAATCTGAAAGTCAAAAATAGCCATTCTACAGAAATGTTGACAACTATTCATCTACATTATTTATGGTCAAAGCAGCACATCCAGTTCACCATGACATAATCCACTTTCCTCCCTTTTGCTGCTTACTTAATGATGAGTCTTGGAGATCAGGCACCGCACACAAAAATATGGTAATTGCAAACTTTGGATGTAGCTTTGCTTGATGCAGTTTGGTTCCATTATACATGCATTATGATAACCCCAACATACACAACCACATTCTCTTTTCAACAAACCTCTGTTTTATGTGCTGCACATGACAAACACATTCTGGAGATTAGATAGGAATAGTCAAGACAACTCATCAATTGAACACCTGATGATCATGTTGAGAGGTATCTAGTGAATAAAACAAGGACAGCAGAAAGACGATTTCATGGTAACAGAAATGAGCAATACCCAGAAGAGACTGACTTTATTACTATCTTTGCTAGAGTGAGGCCAGTGAAGCAACTTGAACCAAGTATTTTACTGGTGGTCATTAACTCCATTCCTTACTTTCCCACTGTAAAGATTAGTTGCAAAAACTCAGGTCTCTTGTTTGCCAGCACTGTTGGGGCATTGTTTGTTTAATTGCCATCCTTTTCCATCCCATGCATCCATAAAATGTAGACTACTTTCTTGTTTCATAAGGAAAGCATTCCACAAAGTTTGATGGAATAATTGTAACAGCACCCAAAAGTGCATTGTCAACTACGAGTCTTCACAAGGATGCAAACAGCATGCAGGAATAACCATACGATGAACATCGAATCAAATATCAAACAGATGCTCAATACACATGGATCTGCCACACACCTTGTGTTCTGAGTAAGTCTCACTAATAGTTTTCCCACTGGAAAAAAAACTACACAACATTATAAGAAATGCAACTCTATATATGACCTCATGGCTGCACTGGAAACCTAAACTTACCATTTCCAAACATCTTGCTGTATCTTACTAGTGCTTTTCTATCAGTGTGTTTATTTGCATGTTTTTGCAATTTGCCAGATTTAAAAAACAAGCTGAGGAGCTTGCCTCATATTGCATCACTAATGCATCTATTTGTGAACTACACAGATTCACCAGAGATGACAAAGTAGCTCAGATAGAACTGGTGTTTCCATCTGCAAAAGCGAAACTGAGAGTTAATGAAATATTTTAGAGAAGACACCTGATGTTTCATTGATGGCAGAACACTACATTTTTAGCATCTTTGGTTTGATTCAATAACCTGGAGAGAAATAGGAACATGGATTTGTTCTCTCCCCGCTACTTCGTCCCACCTTCACATTATGAAAACTTGTTCTCAGTTTCTGTGTATTGCATTTGTACCATTCCAGTCCCCACTCTGTGAGTGTCCCACCAAGTTCTCCTCTCTGCTTCAGTCCCTTCGCTCAATCTTTCCTGGTTTCTTGTTTACTTATCTTCAGCTCAGCTTCTCTAAGCGCACAGCATAGTCTCTTTTCCCTTGCCAACCCCTCTGCTCCAATTAACACAGATACAGCTCTCTTTCATTAAATATAGATCCACTTCCATGCTGCTTCAGTCTGAAGTGGAAAGAAAGGAAAGAGGGAAATGAAACTGATCAGCGTTCCTGCTCAGAGTTCAGGCAAGGCCTAGACAACGCCAGAGCTGCAACTCCAAAAACATACTCAAGATGGAACATGCCAGCGCAGATTACATCCTTGGGAAATTATCTAACATCTAGGAAGTCTCCAGTGAGTTCATATAAACCAGTTCTGCAAAGGTTTAATCAAGTGACAAAATCTGTACAAATTTTCAGAGAAAGCAAGCAAGAGGTATATCCTTGACATAATAACCAATACATCAGATTTAAAGACTCTGTTCCAAACCATAAAGAACTAGTACTATTTAAAGTCAAACCCACTAAAATTTCTCCATTGCCTTGTTCTCCAAAGGGCTGAATGACACAGAAAATCTCATTCCAAGTGGCTACACTTTGACAGTATGGACTTAACCTAGAAGCTGACATACAACCAAAACAGACAGCATTACTAGCTTTACCTATGCAAACAAGAACTTAAATTATAGTATTCAAAGGAAGAAAATCAATACAGGAATGCTTTTCAAACTGTGTGCTTACAGGTATCAAACTATTCTCAACACTAATAAAACCCTTCTTCAGAAGTAATTTTCCTTATCCTCCAATGGGCAAGAGGCACATTGATTTCTTCTCAAAGAGAAACAACAATGCCTTGACTGTGATCTCAGGCATTAGTAAAGTGTTTCAAAATCCTATGAGCATTCATGTTAGATGCATGCTTTATTGTCTGTCTTTCTAGAATAAACAGTTATAATTAAAAATCGGTGTTTAGAAAGACACCAGTGTTTCTGTAGAATACAGTTTAAGGATACAAAACAATGACTTTGTGTTAAAATTACAGGACTTCAGTGATACAAAAATTTGTAACCGCCAGCTTCAATAGTACACTTTGGTGTCAGAGGTTAAAATTTTTCTTTTTAAATCATGCATAACTGTCAGTAAAACATTTCCATACTTCTGCAATTCTGTAGAATAAGAAAATCCAGCCTTTTTGAAATCATGCAGGAAAAAAAAAAACCAACCAGCCAAAAGAAAAGAAAAAAAGGAACACACCTAATTAATTCCCACCTTTTGCTGAGTTATTTTTCAATCCATAATACAGCCACAATTGAGATCAAAGTAACCTCATAAGGAGAGTTTCCTCGATATAAAAGAAGAGAGGTGTTGTCAGGACTCAGTGTGAATTGTTTGACTTGTGCTCTCTCTCATTCACCCGAAGTTGCTTTGTTTAGTACAGGACAGACCATCTTCTTTTCAGAGACAGACTGCACTTCTTTTAAAATGCTTTAAAATAACACTTTGAGGGAGTTATTATAGTACTTTATGTGTTAATTCAGTAGATACTCATTGAGGTTTTAAATATAACAGACTTTTGTTGCAAATTTTGCATAACACTACCTACACAATAAATTCCTCCTCACGGGAGTTCCTATGCCAACCTCTACAGAACACTATAAATACAGGGAAACATTTCAGAAGATTTAAATACAAATTTAACATACTACCACCAGAATCTGAGTTTACAATTTCTGAAATTTTTGCCTAGTAATTTCATGTTTGACAGTTCATATTTTGCTTCAGGGACTTCTGATCTTTGAACAGTTTCAAAATTTGATTTTTATATATTTAGCAAAAGGCTATCAAAAGCTATGAGCCTAAAAAGAAATCCAGAAATTCACATTCAGAAAAAAACCTAACACAGAGTTAATATATGCAGCAAAGCTCAGCACAACAGCTCAGGTAAGTGCTAATAAAAACAGATTAATTTTAAAGCAATGATCCTGTTTCATTTCCATTTGCAAGATTAAAGTGAGTATACACTCCGTAGATCATACAAGATGACACATTCCAGAAGGCTCCATTTGTCCTGCCTCTTAAGCAGTTTTCCCTTTTTGGTGTAACACCAGCCGGAACTAATGAAACATTATACAAATCACTGCTATTACCTGCATCATGGGATACTTCGTTTCAGCAGGACTTCCAAATCCATTAACGCCAATGAAGCTAGTGCTAAAGTACGAATCCGTGAGACTAGCATCAGCTAACCCACCACCATCCATTCCGGGAACTAAAAGGAAAAGAAAAAAAAAAAAGAAAAATGCTTCAGAAGTTTCCTTTACCATAGGTTTATTCACTAGTATCTATTTCTTTTTCGGCAGGGGAATAGAATAGGAAATGGTTGGTACTACTGTCTTCTCAGCAAAACAACCAAAAACGTATTTTGCATAGCATGAAAAAGGAAGTTTCTGAAAGAAGTTGCCAAATGAGAGCATTTATAGCGTGAAGTCACAGCACAAACGCAAAAAGAAGCAATGGGGAGTCTGAACTTCAGAAACAAGAATAACAAGGACGGTAATGATATCAAAAAGAAAATAAATCAATTAAAAAACCTAAAAGGCAAGCTTATTTTATGAAAACCCATATTCTTGCATGCCCTTCTTGGAAATACATGAGTTAAGCAGAGTTTTGAACTGGATGCACTGGTTCTTTTAAAGAGCAATATATAGAAAATACACACTGAAAAATCTCAACCCTTTCACAGAAAGCACAAACACTTTAAATGCTTCCTTAAGAGCTTAAGACAATTTTCATCATCTCATTCTTCATAAAGCAGCAACAATTTCCTAAAATGTAGCCAAAAAAATCCTTTACATTGAAAGCAAGTGTGAAGGATGCAAGAAGAAATTCATCCCACCTAGAAACAAGGGCCTCGACATACAAGACTTTAACCACAAATAAATTAATTCAATACAAAAAAAACTACAAAGAACAACAAGAAGCTGTTATAATTAACACAAAACTCTCAAGCAGGTATTACCTTGACAGGAAAAAAAAGAAAAAACATTTACAATGGTACGCAAGCTGCAGTTCAAACTAACCTTCTGCAAAAGCACCCACAGTAAATTATAAAGACACTAATCAGTATGGCCAGGCCACTGCAAGCCAACAGGCATGAGTAATGGGGAGCTTCAAGGTAGGAAGGCACACATCCAACTCAGAGGAACATCCTGTACCAAACTATCCAACTTGAACTTCTGGGAGGACTCGCAGCCAGGTGGTGACACCCGGAAACAACTTCCTGATCCTAATCCTCAAAGGAAATAAAATGCAACTTAGTGGCACAGCTAAAGGAATGCATATTATAAACCCTCCATTTTCATCAGAACAGGATTTTTCCCTCCAAAACAGACTACATAACCTGGTGAGCCATTTCCATGCATTAGGCACAGGAAACAGCAAAAGAAGTACAGTCATAAGTAACCACAGGAAGGGCTGGAAGAGGAGGATGACGAGTAGCACGCACACCACAGACAGAAGGAAACACTGCCCAGCTGCACTCCCCTGAGACTGGAGCTGCATGAATCACATCACTGGGGGTAACACCAACACCAGTTCAAATGGAGAGCTGTATGCAAGACACCAAATAACTGGAACATCTCTGTGGCAATGAACAGTTTTGCATGGGAAAAAGGTTCTTTAAGTTTTGCTGCCAAACCTAGAACACTATTTGTATATTCTGTAGGTTTGAAGGAAATGACTAAGAAACTTTAAAGATGCTAATTATTAATGCAATCCTAGGCCTTTTTACAAAAGTTTTAAAAGTTAGCTAAGAGAACAGGAAAATAAAACTCCCTCCACTGTCTATGCCCTAGATCCTCCTTCAAAATTTTAAACAAGTAGCCACATAGAAACTTCAGAAGCCCTCTTGCTACAGCCCTAAAAAAGACAAAACTTTTTGGATTTGTCTTTTAAATGACTGTTCCTCTTTTGCCTTCATTTGGGAAAGTCACATTCAGAAGTCTAGGAGAAGTACTTTATAGTTCAACTACTGTATTATGGAAAACAGTAATGTCTACAGTAATGCCAGTTTACTGTCTCATCCTTCCTGCTACAGTCAGTCCCTAACTTATACTGTGAAGGTTAGCATCTTACACACGGTTTTCTGGCATCATGAAAAATACCAGGACCCATTCATACAAGAAAACAAAAAGATAGCAAATCCATGTCTAATTGTAAGTAGTTTCAGTCCAGTTTGCCCATAAATTATTCAAGGTTTTCACTGTATTTTTTATTTATTCTAAAAATGCATTTCCAAAACAGCTTTCCCTGCTTACATTTCAGCTGTTATCAAAAACTCCTGCAGGTTTTATGCTACACCCTGACTGACCAGAAAAACTGTTTCATTTCCAAGAACAACTTTCAAGGTACACTATAAAATTTCAGCAGTATATCTGCTACTTCATCTTATACTTTTGCCAGAAATTATAGTGTCTATCCAATTTTTAACCAACTAGAAAGACACTCCCTTAGACGACAACATCAGCTTCCAAATCCTTCAGGTTCTGTTGAAGAATTAAGAAAAAGACTATTCTTCCTGCTTCTCCCACTGCTCCTCACTACGCCAGTCATCATGAAAACCCAAGTACCTCCATTCCTCCCATGAAGAAATATAGTTAATGCACAAAATCCTTCAAACTGGCAAAAAGCAAATGAAAACTTGCAAGTTTTGCCACACTGAGAAACCCCAGAGCTGACCTGCAGTAACTCCAGACAAGTGGTACAGCTCAGTCACCCATTATCCAAACAAAGCACTGGAACCTGTGACAGTAACTTTGCTAGGGCACAGACACAGCACCAGGTGTTCTGCTTCTGATCTGGCTGAAACACTCTCAGTGACAGGCAGGTCAACCTGCAAGCAGGAGCAGGCTTTGGGCAGCAACCCCAGAGCTGAGCAAGGCTGAGGATGCTGCTGGGATCTTTGACACTGCAACCTTTCTACTGATGGTATTTGCTATGCAGCCTATCCAAGACACTTAAAGCTGCTCAAAGCTACAATTTAGGATATTGGCACAGTGATACCTAACTGGGCACTCCAAACAGCAGAAGCTACTCCAGAACATTTTCTTTTACCTAGCGGCAGGAAGACCATCTCTGTACCGAAGTGCTATGGTTTGACCATACCAATCAGCCTCCTTCTGCCACTCCAACAAATTGCTGTACTCCAGTGCTGACCCACCTTCACAGCACTCAATTCCACCGGTACCACAGCAATTTCAAAATGGCTTTCAACTCCAAGGATTTTTATTGTCCTCTTCCAAATGGTCTAGAAACATGCTGCTAGCAGAGGCACCCAGAGCACAAGATAGTGTATTCCACAGAAACGATCAAAAGAAAACCAGCAAAAGTACACTCATGGGAGCAGAGGACAGTTCTCCTGGCAGTAGCTCAGGTTTAGAACAGAATGCTCTAGAAGTGGCAAGTACAACTATTGCCTTCTGTCCTAGGTTACAATGTAAGATGTAACCAATAGTGTGTGTTCTATTACCATTTCACAAGCTTCTAAAGCGGGTGGGGCAGTGTTTGTCATCTCCCACCATGACTCAACCCTGATAACTCCCTCCGGGGGCTCTCTCTGTTTAATGGGCATCAAGGACCCACCACATGACTCACAGAATTACATCAGCCCGTTGTGAGATGCTCTGCCCAGGGGGCACGAGCCAAACATTCCCACCTGGATATAATCTAAGGTCTGGAACAGCACAAAGAGCCCTTACCCACTGGATTCCTGGGGACAAGAGCTACCACTGGACCTTCAGGTGAAGACCAGAGCCTACTACAGGATCACTGCTTCAACAGAACCACTTCATCTGGACTGATACCACCACACGGACTACCAGAGTGCCAGGCTGTATCCTGACTGTCAGTATTCTTGTACTATTGCATTTATTTTAATTTTCCTATTAAATTATAATTCTGACTTGCGCTCTCCCACTGGTTTGTTTTTAAACTAATACACCTTCAAAAGAAAATTCAACAGTAGCCTCTTCAAACTGACTTCCCTGTAGCAATCAGCAAGAAAATTAAGCCTGCAGAAAAGATGAAAAAAGTAATTCTTGCATTGCTTATAGTGTGAAAAAATAAGTGTTTAATACGTACTCCACTTGTGTTCAAAGGGACATTCAGCTTTTACACTGATGATGGCCCAGCAAACACCTAAAGACCCAAAGCATTTTTACGGTATTTGGCACCTGGCCTTCTCTATGAGAAGTAGATGACTTTCTCCTCCTTCTGCCAAACATTCAGCAAATCAGAAATTCTCACTTGCTTCTTGAAGACCACAGTAGTTTAGAGAATGTAAAAAGAAAAAATTATTCATAAGCAACCCATAAAAGGTCTGCAGAAGTGGGCGTACTTTACCACACGAGCAGTGTGGTATTAAAAAAGTGGAAACCTAAGCTGGAAAAAGAGTATCTTAGTCCTCAAAGTTTCTGTTCTCATGTGTTTACTAATTTGCATCCATCCCTGCATTTGATTTATCCATCCATATCTTCCCTACAGTACAACTGCAAGCAAACACTTTGAAACATTCCCATACACCATGCTATTAAAACAGCAATAAACTTCTTCTGATGTCTGTCTTTTCTCTTTTAAGGCACTGATTGTAACTTTAGGCAAGTTTAGGCAATTTTAGGAAAATCCCGAATTAGCTATTTTTTGTTAAAGGAATAAGCCCTTCTGTTGTGCAGCACTATCCATGCATTGAAACTGTATATATTTCAACAGGTTCTTCTTGGAGAGAAGCAACAGCTTCCTTGTAAAAAGAGAAAGGCTGACCAGGCAGGTCTGAAAAAAGAGGGATGTGCAAGGGAACAACAAAGAATCCAGTGGGGAAAAAAATGCTAACACATTACGTAAGCACCTATGTGAAAACAGGACAAATTTCTAAATTCTATCAATATTTAAAACAGAAGTTGCATCCTGGCAATTATGGAAAGAAATTAAATAGAACATCTTGAGAAATTAAGACCAAGTTTTCTACTTTTTATACACATATCATCTAATACACCTCTTGCTTGGTGAGTAACACTGCAGCTTAATGTGACAACGGCAATTAAAAATAAATATCTTCTTATATAATTCCTCTCCCACAGAATTTTAGCAGAAAGCAGGCTTCCCACCAGATGCAGGCATCAAAGCGGGAAAAAAAAAAAGAAAAGATAGTTACTTTTGTCTTAGTCATTACAATGACATTTTTCAAAAACAAAGTATCTCATCACAGCTTAAGGGCTTGAGTAGTACTGCGATGAACTCAACTCATACGCTTCAACTGCACGGGTCAGTTTCAGTGAATTTTAGTTTAATACTTGGCTTGTCTAACACCAGTACTATCTGAACAATAATACTCAGAAGATTTCCTGATATTTTCATTCTAAGATTTCACTAACCAGAAAACAAATACTGTATTATCCTAGACTACTTTTTTTATGAACCCAGTATCAGCAATTAATCTCAGACACCACTCTTAATATAAATAAGGATCCTTTCCAGTAATGTGATAGATTGCTCCCAACATGAATGGGCTAAAGCAAGGCCACAGATTCAGCTGACACTTTTCAAAACAGTATCTTTAAAGATTTCTGGCAAGGTAATAAAACATGGATTTAAATAATTCATTTTGCTATTGCTACTTTTTTTTAATGCACAATTATTTTCATATTGGGTAAAAAGTTTATACATAATCTTGATTTAAACTCTCAGCACCGCAACAGTGCACTTTGCACATGCTAGCAAACTGAATCATAGGTTGATTGTATACATGTGCATCCTAAGGAGAAGGTGCTATCTCAGCTAGATATAAAGCAGTAAAAATTACAGTGCCATATCTCCAGAGGAATTTACAGAGATAGCCATCCTAATATCGAGACAAAAACAATAAAACATTTATGGAAAGCTTATCTAAGGCAAGTCATTTAAGGTTTGTGTTCTTTTAGTCACCTAGAAGCATCGAGGTGTCAGAGGAGCTTATGCTTGTCTTCCTTTTTGTACTGACATGTACATTTCTGTGCACAAGGAAATCCTGTACTGGTGGTGCTAACCCCATTTGTACACCTCAGTGTAACCTCAGTGTTATTTTCACCACAGCGCCACTACTTGGAACTTGTTAGGGAAATTGGATTCTCTGCTGTTTTTATGCCTCTCTCATTTAATGCAATGTTTTTGAAAAACAGACTAGGAATCTCTGAAATAGAGGCACCAGACAAAGAAAATGAATGACATTCCCAGGCATGAGAGGCAAAAATAAAAGCACAAGCCTGGGTTACGATGCTGTGACAGAGTGCAGTTGGAGCACAAATGAACCAAGTTGGCTGAAAGGCAGACAGGAAGCAAAACAGTTTGAGAAATGCTGCTTTATTTACAAACACTCCCACTACGCGAGGAGATAGTCATGGGCAAGCAAAGGAAAACAGCTGTCTTTACCATAATAAATGGCTGGGCTATCTTTTTTTTATATACCTCACATATCATAGAAGCATCTGATGAAGACTGAAAAACAGCATAGGTGCCATCCTTCTGCTCTGTAAAAGTCTTGTTACAGAGTCTAGAGCAGCTGGACTCCTCCTCATGGACCATGTCCAAAAGCACAGTGATAATACAAATTAAAGTCGATACTTTCTCAAAAGAGAAAATCAGAACTATTCTGTTATCAGAAACAGCAATTTAAAGTAATACAATTACTTAATATCATAGCTTTCAGAGCTAGCCCTCTCCAAGATCTTTTACAACTCCTAAAACATTGCACTGAACTATGCAATAAACTGCACCAGTTTTTTCAAACATTTAAGCTATTGTTTTAATAGCCTCCAACTAAAACTCAACATTTTATTTAAAAAATTGCATGAAGCACGTGTAGATAACCTGGAGAGAACATGAGGATACTTTCCACAGCAGCTGGGGAGAATGCACAAAAGAAAGGAAAGGTCTTCCTGCCATTGGCCTCAGCATTAGACCAACTGAAGTTGAGGGACTCTACCCATAAACTATAGGAATCACACACTGTATGCCCAACTTGACAGCAACTTGTACAATGTGGGTCTCTGCTCTCCCTTTTGTATATCTGTGCTTTGTTTCTAAATCTTTATTCTCAAATTTAAAAAAGGTCAGGAGCAAAAGGCTGTTAGAAAGCATATTTAAAAATACAATTAACTTCTAAGCACAAAATATCTCTGAAGATCAAACAAGGCAACCACATAATCAGAACTTTAACTACTGTAAGACTCATGAAGCCTACACACACACACAAAGATTGTGATCAGTTTCAACTCATGTCCTATACTCATGTCCATACACAGTGATTCACCACATCATTTTTTTGATAGCATAAAGCATTACATCTTTACTAGAAAGCAACAAATCAGGAAAATATCAGCCACATCAGCTTACTATCCTAAAGCCCTCCACTGACCCCTTTTCATCAGCTGCCTCACAACCAAGATTATTTTTTCTGCTTTGGGGGTTCTACAGAAATGCTTGTGTCTATCACCCCACCCTCACTTACCATTTGTCCACTTTTCCCACAGCAGTCTAAATTTGCTTCTAGCTGGTTCCTACACATGGATACCTTTCCGAGCTAGTCCTCAGACTCAGTATTTTCTGGACGTTCAAACCATTCCTGAAGGCCCACTCCTACAGCAATACCTAAAACAATCAATTTCTAACACCTGCTAGATAGAAATTAAAAAGGGGTGTTCTGAATCTTGAAAAACAAGCTTCCAATTATTAAGATACAGCATACAGTTTGCTCATTACTATCCTCACACTCACACTCCTTTTCATGTTTGGCTTTGAAGCAGGAAAACAATGACAAGCGTAATAGTGCTACAGTATTCTTCAGTATCCAACACAGCTTGGGTTCTACCAGAAACAAGTGATTACCAATACTACTCTGGTATCCATAGTTCTTGTGAATTTTTTGGACTCCGAATGATTTCCTACACAGTAGGAAAAACCCACAAGGTATATAAACAGATAAAATCAAAGCAAATTAATAGTGCAATTATTTTGAAGTTTCACTGCCCTCAAAATTCAAAAAAACCTTGCAGATGGAAAAATTTTTCCTCCTCTTTCTTTTTCCTCAGCTCCGCCGAATCATTTTCCTCCTATGGGCCATTCACTTAACAGTTGGGCTCAATGATCCCTGTGGGTCCCTTCCAACACAGAATATTCTGTGATTCTCTTATTTCCACATGAAACACATGAAAGCAAAAAGAAAATCCAAGTCTAATTGCCTGATTTCTAGAGCTGACATATGAGACAAGAAGTGATTAAGTGAACTCAGTAATCTTCATTTCCTCTCATGCATCTCTAACTGGTTATTGGTTTTACTCTTCAATTCTCAATTGCAACTGTCTCCAAATGTCCCAAATGTCTCTTCAATGCTCAGAATTGAAGAGAATTGTTTTCCCATTTCTTAAAAATACTCAGAGCAAAACAAGATGAAAATTGTATGATCTGTCAACTCCTGGAAAAGGCATAATGAAAATTAAAGGGGGAGGCACCTCTAAAACAAAAACAAAAAAAAAAAAAAACAACACCCAAAACAACTGAGGTAAACAACTAATACAGCATCAGTCACAAAAAGTACAAACATGCAAACATGTTTGGAAAAAGAATTCTCAACCATACACCTTCACTATATTACCTATTTTCCCCACGGAAGTGGAGAAGTAACAAACCCCAGGAAAAGTGAATAGTATGTGGCAGACTGCAGCTTATACTTTAAAGTTTCATAGAACTGTCTGTTTTTCACTCTTCGATCTGTAAATATTGAAATGCTACAAAAGGTAAGAAAAATTCACATTCAGAATAACCCTGACCAGTTTAATTGCATTAAGAAGCGTAATCCAACAGATTACCTTTCCTATCTGTTACCCTTTTTTCTAGATCAACTGCTTCATTTTGTCTTAAAAGGAATGTAATGAAAAGAATCTGCTTTTAAAACGCAGAAAACTCACAGATGTCTATGTCTTTCCACTCCAAGCCTAGCGTGTTCAGGGATTTCACAAAACTAAGGTGTAATGCTCACTAAACCAACCACTGAGCGATTGCATATGGAGTTACTACAGCAGGGGCTACTACTGCTCTGACTAGACACAACATGCAGGTGGTTGGCTGTGAAAATAGAAACAATGCTTTTATTAGGGCTGTGAAAACAAACATAATGCTCTTATGAGGCCAACCCAACACACCCCAAGTCTTCATGTTCCTTTCCACTTTCTCACAGGCTGGCAATTAAGTCTATTCACAGACGGGCTTTTCTCAGCAGCCACAGAAAAACACCACCTTGGAGAAACACAGGCTTGTTTTCCAACTACAGATTTCCTGGGAGGGCTTTGCAAAAGGCTTTCTAACAGAGAATCAGATGCAAACATGGCACAATGAGAGGGTGGGCTAGGCTCTGGCACTGGCAACTCCTGCAGCAGCAGCATTGTCGCTGTGGCCAGCTCCTCACAGGCCCAGAGCACACCTGGCACTCCTCAGCTCAGCACCCCAGTATTTTATAGGAATCAGAAGCCAGAAGAAAGGGTGAGTACTATGTATTATGAACTTTACAGCAAGAAGTGGGGCAGAAATTAGCAAATGTTTGGAGCCATACTTCAGCTTGTATCTATATATATATGAGGTCTTCCATGCAAAAGAATATTACACCTGTTCAACTACCTGGAAGCTAACAAATGGCACAATGACAATGGTACAACTGACAGTGGCAGTTGCCCATGCAACTTTAATTCATCTGATTTAGGTATAGGCATGATACATTTTAATACCACAACATTTCTCTCTAGACCCTCCCTCAGGCAGCACTGAGAAGGGACATCAGCCTAAGAACGAGCCCACAGCACGCAGCAAAGGAGGCTGCTGGTCTGCTGTTTACAGAAGTTGCAAAGTGCCAATGAGAATGGAGAGCAGATACAAAAAGAAATTCTTCATGCCACCGTGCCCTCTATCCACCCTTCCATAGGCTACTCCTTTAAAACCTGTTAATCAATCAATCATATCTCTTTCCCTAAATAGCAAGTACCAGTCATTTCCCCACCTCTACTCCTTCTATAGCCTTGTACAGATTTGGTCCTGCTGCCACTGCTGCTCACTGGGCTGACACATGGGATATACATCTATTAGAAAAGCACCCTGTGCAGATTTTATCTGCTACCAAATTTGGAGAAAATGTGTTATTTCCCTTTCCCCCTTATTTTGTCACAAAAGTTCTATGTAAAAAGGATTATTTTTTTTAAATAAAAATTTAGATAAGCAATATCTAACTATGTTCCCTATTCCACATGCAGTCAGCTGACCACGTTACTCTTGGAAGGTGAACCATGCAGAAGGCTGAGCACACACAACTCTGCTGGAAGAAGCAGGAATGATGCTTTGAACACATGCTCCAAATGTCACAGTCTAGGGGCAGTGGGCAGCAGCACTACCTTCTGAGAGTGGGCAGAGCTCATGGGCATGGTCAGTCTTGCTCCCCAGGAACATAAAAAGCCACCATCAAGCCAAATCCACATTAGGCCCACTACCTCATCCAACATTGGAGAGCAGGAGATATGTGGACAAAAGCATAAGCCTGAGGCAAGGATAAAGCAGGATTTCCCAGCAGGCTTTCAGCCATATATATGTAGGGGAAGATGAGTCTGATCCAGAGATGGGGAGGTTTTGTATTTAATAACCTCAAGCAGAGTTTTCTTCCAAGACTATCTGAGCACTTCTGGAATTCTGTCAGATGTTAGCACTCAAAACATCAATGGGCACTGAACAGCTAAATCACACATCACCTGAGAAACTCTTCCTCGTTAGCTCTGAGGATGCCCATTCCACTTCATACTCTAATAATGAAATACTTCAACACGGGAATATTTCTTTCATTTTCACTGTTCACTGTCTCCTCATCACTCAACATTCCTACCACCCACGTTGTGAAAATAAGTTGGTATTTGGGGAGCCCTTGTGATTAACACAGAAAAACCTATAAGTAAATTAATAATCCTGTACTCAAAGAAGGATTAGAGTAACACGCATGTTAGAATGAGGCACTGACCCACTTTTAACAATAAATAGGACTACCCAGTTAATTAGTCAATGAGCATTATCTGCTCTGTGCACTGAATGAGGCTGGTGTCCAGTGAGGAAGGAGCAAGAGAAGGTGGCATCCACAGTCACATTAAGACTACCAAATACTTCTGAATTAAAGACGACAGTCAGTGAGACTGTACAGGCAGGTGATTTTTGGCAATTCCCAATTTCATGTTCTTAACCTCAGAACATTTTTAATACAACTTTGTGTCTTACTTCCTACATCCAAAGAAATAAAACTTCCAGTCCACCCACTTGGAACACCAAGGCCTGTTAACACCACAGGCCATCAGCAAGGTAAGGAATTTAGATATTAGCTTGTCAGTACCCATACATACGAACTTCAGATTTTGAAGAATTATTTTCCTTCTTTTTTTCACAAATGCATCCCAAAGTAAAGAAGTTTAGAAGTGAAACCAGGCCCATTCTCTATCTCTTCAACTTAAATTTCCCTGTCCTTCATTTCCAGGCTCTTTTTCCTAGCTAGTGTCCTTCAAGATCTTCTACTAGTCGAAGCTTTTGCCCCCTACAACAACTGATGTGGCCTTCCCAGCAGGCAACCTCTGACATCATAGTGAGCTTCTCCATTCTTGGTGCTCTCACTCCTCAACTGGGTACAACCGCAGCAAGCACATTCAATAGAAGCAAGCATTTCAAATAATTTAACTGCTCAGCAGTATCAACCCCCAAGCACACACAAATTCTGAAGATTTTTGTCTTCAATTCAGGGCTTGGGCAAATTTTTTTAACTGTTTCTTGAAGAGCACCCTTCATACAGGAGCTTTTGCCTGCAAGCTAAATTATGCATCCTCTCCCCAAGCCTGAATTACCTAACCATTTTCCTTCACACAGGGAAAAAGTGTGTTTCATACCAAACTCTGTCCAAAAGAAAAATTAACAAAGATTGACTTATTGTTGCTGAATCCTTCTAACATATTTCTACCTAATTAAGAAAAAAAAAAGAAAGGCAAGAGAGCCTTCAGCTTGAATAACTTAAGTTTAACAAAAATCTAGAACGCTGCTGAAAGAAAGCCTTACGCAGTAGTATATTAAAAGGCTCCTCCTGAAAGGGGCGACATGACAGTGTTGTGTTAATGTAAGACACCACGAATCTACCAATTACAGAGATAATACTCAGCAGCACAAGCTCACCACACCTGGCAAAACAGCAAATGCAGGATCCCGAAAGATTTATCAAGCACTAGAAACCTATATATAGGATGTTCAGCATGGTTGCATCTTAATTTCAGAAAAAATACGGTTGCGACCATTTACCAGCTAAAGCATTTAATGTAAACAAACGCCAGGTTTGTGTCAAAAATCAGTAATGCAGCCAAGCATAACATATTCATGTAAAGAAGCACGACTTTTCTGAAGAAGCATGTTTCCCTAGCCTGCCAAATGCTGCTTCACCTAAAAACTAATGGTTCTTAAAATCAGTTTGCTGCAAGCTCCATCTAACTATTGGCCTGCACACCAAGAGGATGCACAACCAACCAGCAACAGCAGTGCAGCTCTGCATGACATACAGGCTATCTGAACTCTCACCATTTGAAAAGCGGCTGCGCATGAGGGCTGACAAACCTCAGAAAAAAAAACTTTGAAGCAATTTCCGCTCACAGTAGTAAATAACATAGGTATCTATCACAGAATCATAGTAACATTAAGGCAAAAACAAAAATGGGGATCATCTAGTTCAATCCCCCTGCCACGGCAGGATCACCTAGAGCAGGTTACACAGAACCCGTATAGGTGGGGTTTGAATGTTTCCAGACAGAGAGACTCCACAACCTCTCTGGGCAGCCTGTTCCAGGGCTCTGCCACCCTCAACATAAAGAAACTCTTTCTCGTGTTGAGCTGAATCGCTATCTATTTTTCTTCTTGATATTTTAACACTGTATTTTAGCTGGAACATTTAAAACTTCCAAGAGCCGACACTCAATATACACTGATCGGAACAGCCCATCCAAGGGTACCGCTCCGGAAAGCGCTGCCTCCCTGCTCCTGGCCTGACTTCGGGCAGGGAGTACCCAAGAACCTGCACCAAGCCAAGCGCTAGAAGGACAGATGGACAGCTATCGGGGAGCCCCTTTAAAGCCACACGGGAGGAGCCCCTTCCCAGACACACCTGCCTGCTCCTCCCCATCGGTACCGGCCGGGACCCCTCTGGGCAGCCGACCAAGCCCCGTCCGCCCGTCCGGGACGGCCGCAGCCGGGCGGGCGGCCCGGGGTCCCCCGGCATCAGCATGGCTGTTGTTATTTGTTTCCGGCAGCACCGCGGCGTGCCGGGGATGAGGAACAACGCGCCGCCCGCCGCCCCCTCCCGGCAGCGCCCCCC
>VZRR01003719.1:953527-966929 GCA_013398015.1 Oreocharis arfaki | reverse complement strand
GGAGGGAGGGAGAGGTGGCGGGATGGAGCAGGGAGGGACCGAGGGAGCAGGGAGGAAAGGAGCAGGGAGGGAGGGAGGGGTGGCGGGATGAAGAGATGGAGCCGCGGGCGGCCGAGCGCGGTGTCCGGCGGGGCGCAGCGCCGGGGCCGGGGCGGCGAGGGGCGTTAACCGCCAGGGGGGTGGCAGGCGGCAGGCGACCCCCGGCACACGGCCCGGCCCCGGCCCCTCTTCCGGAGCCGCTCGGCTCTCGAGCGCTCTGCCAGGCTGGGTCTCGAGCCTTCTCCCTAATCGCGGGGTCGAGGTCAAAGCTCCGGCGGTCTCAGCAGGGTTTCAACCGATTTTCCTCCGCAAAAGTCTCGTACCTGTTTCCTGCCGAAAAAACACAGGGCAGCCTGCTCGTTGTGCCTTGCCTGCTGGCATAGCGGGAACGCGACCTGAGGGATTCTCCCTCTCCAGGTGACGAGACGCAGTTTTTAAGGAAGTGCTTCAAGTCTTTTCCCCGGAGCTTGGACAACTATGTTATGTGAAATTTAACTGACTCTCTTGCAATGTTACTCAAGATTTTAATTTTTTCGATTTTTATTCATTCAAGTTGTTGGCATAGCTTGGGCTGCCATCACTAAAACAGTGTGTATATGTAGTTGAGAAAATATAAGTTGAAGTGCACTTGACATTATTTTGGTTAGAAAAACATTTACTGTAGAATTAAGATTACTTGTTGTCTATCATAGCCTTCTCTCTTATTAAAAATGAAAAGAAAATCAGGGCCTGCCTGAAAGATGCTTTGACAGTTTGTGTGAAAAGAAATTTAAAAATAATGAGTGAACTTGTCTCATTGGAACAAATCAAAGTCTTTCTTCCTCAGATGAAGTGTTCAAAGACCTTGAGAAGTAAACATGCCTTAAGCTGAAATCTCAAGATCAGAAATTTTGGACAGAAAACTAGAGAAAGGACAAGACTTCAACAGTCCAGAGGGCTGTTTTAGGCTGTATACCTAAACTAACCAAGAACATGGTGAGGTTATAATCTCTCTGTCGTTCTCCAACAATTTTCAGACTTTTATTTTCTTTCAACAGTATGGCAAAGAGCTCACAGCTTCTGTCTTCCTCTAAGCTTGAAAAGTAGACCAAAGGGTGGAAAGACCCCATTGGTTTCTCCATTAAAATCTCCGTGTTGGAGCTCAGACAAACCACAGTAGATTCTACAAGGGAGAAAGACCTATTAAGTGCCTCAGCCAGGGGAAACATTTCAGTTCCAACGTGTGCCTTCTGAGATAACCAGAATTGGTTTGCTTTAGTGCATAGATTGGTCCCAGCTGCTTCAGGTGAGGTGCCCACAGTGCTGCTTGGTGGTGTATCACTCAGCCCTCTGGCATTAGTGTTATGCCTCTGAGGAGTGAAAACAAAGGCTTCCCTGCACTGTTGCAGCTACACACCGGTACCTGCAGGTGACACTTCCCTCAGCTGCTGCAGTGAAGAGAGAGTCTGGGGGTGCATTATTTTCTCTCCCTTTGTCCTGCTGGTTAGTGCCCTGGGAAAATGCCAGCAGAAGGTGGAGGTCTCAGGCAGATGGGGACTTTAGGGTGCATGGGTTCATAGCAGGGAATGGGAGGTAGAAGGTGTTGAGGTAATGCCAGGTGTGAGGGGGAGAGAGGAACCCAGTATCATCCTCTGCTTAAGCCTGATTATCAATAGTCTATTTATCACCTCTTATTCCAGGAATTATGTCCCTTGGAAAACATCCCTTCTCTCCCCAGAGGTCAGACTCAGTAGAAAAGTTATATGTACATGTGAGGTAGTTTGAAGAGGAGGCACGAAAATGCTAGAAGGAGCAGAAGAGAAATCTCAGCTTTCAGCCAGAGTTTTCCCAAGATCTGTGGGTCTTTTGTCTGGAGCTTTAGTATTGTGGATTTAATGGTATCAAATTATCTTACAAGAGATTTGATGATACACATAGGGTAATACCTTTTCTGGGTAAACTGGTTGAACATGAAGTTTGTTCTTCCAAGCAAAGACTTGGGATCCATAGCCACTCCCATCGCTGGAGTGTATTCTAACTTGTGTTTTCAACCTTGTGAATCTGCTTTTCCCACAGCTCTTTTGCTGATCTCTGCATATGTCTAATATTACATGTACGCAGTGAGGTTGGGAACAAGGACTCAAATGGGCTTGTATATGCACAACCCACATTTATTCTGTCTGCATGCTGTAGCTCAGGTTCAAAACATTCCCACTGGATGTGGGAAGAGCTGAGGTAGTGGGCTGGGCACTAGTGCATGATCCTGACAGCCTGAGTGCCCGGCTAGCAACGAGGTGTGCAGTATGGTGCCAAGATTGTTGAGGTTCCCCCCCACCGAAGTCAGCCTAAGTACAGTCCCTGAGCCACTAAACAAACCAGCTTGGAAGTGTCCCTCATATTTCTACGTTGTCTTGGCCAGCAGAGCAGAACCAATAATTGGAAGAGGCTCAAGGTGGCATGAGCCTCTTTTTGTGACTCTGGCAAGCTCTCACTCTCCTGTCTCTTCATTTCTGTTAACTATATACAAGGACGTGGCCTGCAGACCGACCTGCAGGAAGTGAGTGTCCAAATGGGAGCCTGACATCTTCTCATTAATCATGTGTTTCCCTCCAGAGTCTGATTTTTATTGCTTGTTCCTGCTGGTCAGCCAGAGTGCTGAGGAGGCCTGCAGACCGTTCTCTGTCTGCTTCAGCTTGCTGCCCTGCTTGGTGTAGTGCACGGAGATGTACTATGCATTCCTGCAAAGGGTGATTGATGGTGTTATTTTTTTCACAAAACTAGGTCCCCTGATCATTGCAGCTGGCACCTCTGTGGAGAGTGTCGCTGTACTTTGCATGAAATTCAGGAAGCAAGAGGAAGGAGAAACAGATAGATACCCCTGGGTCTTGTCCCACTTTGTTGTTAAGTGATAACTGTGGTGTGCTTTTCAACCCAGAAATGGGGAAATACTGCTGTATGCACGCATACAGCCGTGGCCAAGTGACAGAGTTTTTATGAGCTGTGCCAGAAAGGCAGAACCAAACATTATGAGATGAAAAATCGACGGGGAGGTGGGAATCTTTGGAAAGGAAACACCTGCCAAGAGCTCTTTTTTTGCAGCCGAATCAGCTTGCAAGTGCCAAGCAACCCCCCCTTAACACTGAACCACTGTTGAGAAAGCCATGTTTGCTATTGAGAGTGACAGTTTCTCTTTGTGTTAACCCAGAATTAACATGTTTATTAAATCATGTGGAAACAGATCCTGAAGTGCAGGCTGGCATCAGATAATGCAAATGAATAACCATACTTTTTAAGGGAGTTATTGTAACTGAGTTTTTTTAAGGATAGGCAAGACAAGTTTTGTAGGTAGGAATCTTGTTTAACCAACCAAGTAGCTGAAAAAAGTAGTGTGTGAACACTAGGTTTTTTCCAACAGTTCCAGTTGGTGCATTAGAAGATACTATCTCTACTTACAAAACTGGCCTTAATGTTATTGAAACAGATCAAAGGAAATACTTCTAAAAAAACATTTTCACCTAATCTGAACTTTAACTTTTAAAGTCTATCATTATAGTATATAATTAAGAAAAAAATACAGATATGATATGGGTCCACAGTAGTATTAGACTAGAATTTAGCATTTACTCATTTATTTTTCAAAGGAAGAGTAATAAAGCCTGATACTTCAGGATCTACACCAGCTGCTGTCTAAAGTCAGAGGGAAATTGCCACTCTTGAGGAGATTATTCCATAAAATTAGGGAGTTTTTTATCTGCCTTTGAAATTTTTGAGAGCTAGTAATATGACAATCAGGATGTTGGACTGCATGCCCTGAGCTGCTGTGGCAATACTCATGGGTCCCTAACTGGGCAGTTGTCTTTATTAACAGTATCTGGAAGAAACCAGGTGTTGCTCCCAACCAGACTCTCATTCCCATGCAAAAAGAAATTCATTTCAACTCAGTGAAGTTTTGAATTCAACTCAAGTTGCAAATCAGGAGTTGACCCTGAAGTGCTCTTCCTAACACCAACATTAATAATGTATGCTAACACCTACATTAATAATGTATAGGGGGGAGATCTGGCCCTAAGCTAGAATTCGTATTAGTACAGGCACTAAAATGTAAGTCTGGTTTCGCTGTGCTGGTAATCTGACCATATGGTTTATCTAGAGAATTTCTCAGCATGTGGCTGCTCCCACGGGCATAGGCTTTATGTACCCATTGCAGTGGAGGCCAACCAGGACATGACATAAGTTGGAGAAGGTACGTGATAACAGAAACCACTTTCTCATGGTGGAAAAAAGCCCTGCTCACTCACAGAATGCTTTGCTGTCATATACATGTTTATGATACATGCATTGAACCCTTTCCGACCCTAGTCCAGCATCTTTAGGAATAAGTTGTATGGCAGAATTTATAAATATATTTTGGCTTTGTCCAGTAGATATGAACTGTCCTACCTGATGGCATCTTTCACAGAAGCTTTTACACTGAAAACCTGACATATACATTAAGACTTCTGATTCCAGATCAGCTGAATCACCAGCAACAGAATTTCATTATTAAATGTTAGTTTCTCCTTGTCTGAACCACAAAAAAGCAAAATATCTTCAATGGAATCCTAGCTGCTACTAGTGCTGAATAGATAAGGTGGAGGGGAAAACAAAGCACTTGGGTCACTTGCCAATTTTAAATCAAAGGACAAGCATCCACTTGCCTGGTAGATATGTAAGTATTCAGACAGGTCTTTGTCAGGCCACCTGACTGACAGTGAGCCCTGAGTGACTGGGGTAGATGTCTGTTATTTTTTGAACAGAAGCCACAAACTGTCTACCCCCTGTTTTCTGAGGGCAAAACCTGTATATATGTGTACGGTTGAAAGGGGTACAAGAAAGTACAAGACGTGTTATTGATAAATACATTGAACCATTCTGGTCCCAAAACTGATCCCTCAGGAACACCGCTTATCAGTGCTCTCCACTTGGACGTAAAGCCATTGACCACAATTCCTTGAGTGCAACCATCCAGCCAGTTCCTTATCCACTGATTGGTCCCTCTGTCAAATTCGTATCTCTCCGGTTTAGAGACAAAGTTTCATGCAGGGCAGTGTCCAATTCTTTGCACGAGTCCAAGTAAATGATGTCAGTCGCTCTTCCCTCACGCGCCAATGCTGTAACCCTGTCATAGAAGGCCACCAGATTCATCAGGTGCCATTTGCCCTTAGCGATGTCACGTTGCCTGTCACCAGTCACCTCCTTATTTTCCATGTGCTTTCTCATAGTTTCTAGGGGGGATCTGCTCCATGATCTTGACAGACACCAAGACTGACTGCACTGACTACACTGGTCTGTAGGTCCTCAGGTCTTCCTTTCTTCCTAGAGATGATAAGAGATTTGAGTATCTGGCATATGAGAATGGAGTGAAGTGGCTGGGACTGTTTAGCCTGTAGGCTTGGGGGGAACCTTATCAATGTGTGTAAGTATCTGACGGGGGAGCCAGACTCATTTCTGTGGTACCCAGTGACAGGCCCAGATGCAGTGTGCACAAATCGAAACAGGAAGTTCACTCTGAATATCACAAAACACTTTTAGACTGTGGGGTTGTTTGAGTACTGAAGAGATTGCCAGGAAAATTGTGGACTCTCCATCCCTGTTGGTATTTAAAACTGTACAGGATGTGCTCTGGGGCAACCTGTACTAGCTTTCTTTTCTCATTTTTGCATCCTTGCAAATATGTACCTCCCTAGTTTTCACGTCATTCCAGCTCCTTCCTTTGCACTGCAAAACACACAAGCTTGTTTTCAGCACCAGTACAATGCTATTGACTCAGTCAGTGTTTCTAAGGCAGTCTTGTGAGAGATCATGCATTCATATCCATGAACAATGCTGGCCTCTGTGCCCCATTGCCTCTGCAGTTACCTTTAGGATGTTTTCTGTGTCTTCTTTTAGCTATGGTATGCCTGTATAGCTCTGGTCCATATCCATTTTTATTTTGACTTCCCTAATGCAAAAGATATTTTATTATTGATACCAGGTATCAATAAAAAATAAAAAATCTAGCTATCATCTCTGAAATGTTTCTGAGAACACTTTACCAACACTGAGTTTACTTGCTTAGGGATTCTTTTTATCCAGGTTCTGAACAATTACAGAATGAATGCTTAGCCCTTGGCAAGTAAAAATAACAACTGAATGAATGATATAATAAAATATAACTTTATATATAAAATACAACAGCCGAGCAAATAATAAAAATACCCTGGCCTATCCTGGGGTATCAGAGGGAAGATGCCCCAGCTTAATCCTTAGAACTGGATCCACTTCCTGCCTGGTGACTGTGATGCGTAGCTGTGCAAGGTAGGGAGATCTGTCTGCCCCTCTGCGATGTCCTGTTCTGGTACAAACCAAGGGGGCTTGCTGGTGCCAGCAAATTCAGCCACACCTGGGCCAGTTCCACTCCTTACACACCAGTGACCAGGAGCCGATGAGGAGGCAGCTCCTGAAGCACTATGCTCCAAGGAAGGCGGCAAGCAGGGACAGGCTGAGGGACTGTTCCCCCACAGGCGCACATTGAGCCTGGAGGCGTTTATTTGTAGCCCCTAGACAAATAATCTGTGTAACAACTTCAGAACAGCTGTAGTTCGCTTTGAACCTTCCTGCAAACAGTGTTAGTTCCCTGTTCCCCCTGGTACAAGTGCAGCCCCTGTGCCACAAGCCCACTCCCTGCCCGGGAGGCAGCCCCTGGGCTCTCAGAGGTGACCGCAACAGGTCCCTCTGTCATCAGCGGAGCAAGTGCTCGCCAAGCACGGGAAACCTCCCTCGGCCCGCGATGACAGATGTGGCAGGGTATTCCCGTGGTGTTGCACACACTTCATTTGGATTTTTTTTTTTTTTGAGCTCTTTAGCTTAGCAAAACACTTGCTCTTCCTCTCATCAGGACTTGTAAAAATTAGGCTTACTGCCAGCACATGAAAGCAGAAAATGTAACTGCTTCAAAAATAAGAGTTGAAGTGAGACAGCAAAAAGTCTGCTGCACCAAATTTACATGAGAAAATATGTCTTTGTTAAAATGTGAGCAACGGACTCGAGACTGAGCAGCTGAAGAGGAGGCAGCTGCTCAGCTTGGTAGAGGCATCCTCTGACAGAAGATGCTCCCCGACCCCTAGAGGGGCCTCTCTTCTCCGTGTCCCACAGCCGTTTCCTTGTGGCGCAGGTCTCGAGCCCTCTCTTTTGAAGAAGTGGTTCCACTGTGGGCAGTGACATGCACCCTTAAGGCAACCACCTGCACGCTCAGTTGCACTTGTGGGGCCAGGGGACTGCAGGGCACCACCAACCATGACAGTGAGCTGGCCCCGTGGCCACCCCGCTGGAGTTCCATTTCAGTTAGCAGGTGAGGTCTTCTCATCACACTCCTCTGGCCCTTTCGTCTCCGTTTCCCACTCTCTCACTGCATCCCTTCGCACCTTTCCTTTCTTTCTCCTTTGATTTCTTTTTCTCTTGAATCTTTTATTTTGTCTCACCTTTCTTCTCTCTTCTGGAGATGCTCTTCTTCCTCCCATCACCATAATCTCTCCCAGCCCAGCCTGGCTTTTGCTCTCACCGCATCTGACACATTTCGTGCTCAAGGCAAAAAGTATTTAAATTTCTGGGTTTTTTCCTCTTTCTTCTGATGTAAATGTGTTTCCTGCTGTTAATGCTAGCTTGACCTGAACACTTTAAATAATGTATCTGCAATTTCCCACATAAATAATCTGTGAATCAGATACCTTAATAGAGCCAAATACAATGGTGCAACTTTGTCTTACCAGGTTTTGTTGTTGTTGTTTAATGATCTAAATAGAAGAAAGCATGATATTAATATATGGAAAATACCTTTGTTTATTGTTAGAGTGAAGAGGTTTGGAATTTAAAGCTTGATTTCCTCTACTGAAAATCAACCTGACAATTAACTGTTAAGAAATAAGGAAATAGCATTTGCTTCCATCTCAAATGCCTGAAACTGTTTTTCTCTAAAATTAATGACTTGTTCCTATCAAAAATGATCTTGCTGATTCAAAATCCAGGACTGAGTGCATGTTTTTCTCGTGATTGATACAGTTCTGATGCATACATGAGAAAGTTTTTTAGCAACCTGTGGTCCATTTTCAGCTCCATATACAGAGATAATATTATTTACTTCGAAGAGCAATTGTTAGATATTATTCATTCATGGTTGAAAGTCTACGTGAGCTATTTGAAGAGAAGATGGAGTAAAAATGAAAATGAATATTTTATGATCTCCTGCTTTACATGACTGCTGATACTACCAAGCAAACCTCGTCAAAGAGGGATTTCTGTGTTTTCTTCTTGACAGAGCTTTGCTAGTTTTGCAGGCTGCACAACAAAATAAGTAAAAATTATTAGCATCTGGGATGTGATGGTGCCCCAAAGCGCCTCTCAGCATGGCTAAGAGACAGTTCTGCAGAGAAAGCAAAAGGCGTGAGAGCCCCAAGATGTAGTTATCCTCTAGGAGGACTGGTGTTCTTTCTGTTGAGATATTACTTAGTCAAGGCAAGGTGTACGTGGAGGCGGTGTTTCTTCTTGTAAGGCTGGCTATTATGGGGGAAAAAATGTAAATGTTTTGGACATTCAAAACAGCTAGGATCTGAAGGATCAGAGACAGAGTTGACAGCAAAAATCCTGAGAGCTGCTAGTTCCATAGATGTCTGTAGCAGATCACTCTTAAAAACAATTTTAATGTAAAAAATGTTAAGCATTTAATGAATTATATATACTTTCTTAAAAATGCCTGTGTTCCCTTTAACAATCTGTTGTCTAGAGATAAGATCGAGTAACAAATTGTGCAGACAACAGATGGTATCTGTATGATGAACCAATGTCATCAGAAATGGCAACCCAACCAGTAAATGAAAGCTAAACTATAATAACACCTGGAGGAAAGGCAGCAGGTTGGTCTTAAAATTACAGGCTCAGAACTGTTAAAGTTTCAAGAAAGAACAAGCATCTTGCCTGTGTTATTTGCTGGAAATAAATGCTCCCCAGCAGCAAGAAATTTAATCCAAAGAACTCCAGAAAGCAATATATACAGTACAATATATATGTAAATACAGCTATATGTATTAAAAGCACTATTCCAGTTTCTCATCTTACATTCTTCTGGTCATCCCAAGGAAGAGTTGGTGGCTAAAGGGAATGTTATCTAGTATACAATTAACCTGTAATTTAGTGAATGAGGTGGGAGCATGGATGGGGCCTGGGAACAGAAGCAGTAGCAGTTTCATGTTTTACGAATTGGAGAATTTTGTGCAAAGAGACTTTTGGTGACCTTCCATCAGAGGAAGTATTCCATTTACACCACTCTTGCTTTCTTTTTTTTTTCTTGCACCCCTTCTTACTGAGAGATGTTCATGAAACCCAGTTTCAGGGCACGTGAGGGAAATGAAGATGTGAGAAGCTGCCTAAGGTCTCCCTGTGGCTGGCAAATGAGATGAAATTTTATATGAGCGAGGACTGCAAACTCAGATCTGGACAAGCTGTGGACTAGGTTATGGTGTGTCTGACTGAACAAAAATTATAGGGCAATACTGTTGAAAACTCCCTCGCAGAACGTGCAAGCGTCCATTACATTCCACTGGTAGGGGAAAATATGAGATGGGCCAGCACACATCTTTTTAAGGAGAACCCCAGAAATGTGTGGGACCCAGCCACCTGCAGGATCTGTTCATCTCCCAGCAATACACTGATTTCTCTCCAACAAAACAGCTGACAAACATTCCAGAGCAAGTTCAGACACTGAGCCCTGCCACTGGCAGGAAGGTGAAATCAATGAGCACCCCAGGGGAAATCAAGTTTGATCTTGTTTCTTTCCCAAAACATGCAAAAACTTGGGTGCAAGCTGGTTGTGAATGCTGGATAAGGTCAGTACATGGTCTGCTCACTCAGGGAAACTGTTGGGCCCTGTAGACCCCAAATTCCTGGTAATCCATCACCATATATTTCATGGATCAGAAGATAAGGTATCATTCTGAAGATACCTGAAGGTGAAAGGACTCTGTTGGAAAACAGTTATTTCCAATGGAAGTAAATGCAAAAACTATGGGTGTTTTACTTCTTTCGAGGTTTGGAGCCATTTGCTTTTCCTCTTTTTTTCTTCAGAAAATTCCTCTGGTTACCCACATTCCAAGCTACTGAGAAGCAGGAAGATGCCCAGAGTGCAGCCCAGCTTCCAGGGCTGCCCCCACATTTCTGCCCAGTGGTGGGTAGGTGCTGCTGCTGTGGCTGCTCAGCAGAGGCGGGTTTGTCAGCAGGGCAGAGCTGTGGGCATCTTGTCCTGCTGCAGCATTCGCTTCAGGAGCCCCTCCTATAATGACCCCCAAAGTAATATAGCATGGAGCACCTCTTGTTCACAGGCTTCTGAAAATGTATGTTTCAAAATACCTGAAATGTCATGGAACTCACATTTCAGCTGAGAAGCTGGTTTAGATCACTAGGCTGAGTTAGGTTTTCTGAAAATCTCCCTTTAAAACTGCTGAAAAAAATGAGCGGGGCAAACAGAAAAGCCAGCTTATTGCATGGATACTTAGCTCTGTTACTGTTGCAAAAGTAAGACAGTATTTACTCCTTTGTTGAGTAAGATTCTAAGGTAGATAAGATTTCTAATGCGTGAGATACAAGGGCTAGTTTGAAAAGTGGTTTATTGTTACAACATGCGCTATAAGGAATATATTGGATTTTGCATTCGTACAACTGCTTTGGAATTGGAATTATTTTAACCCTAACCTCCTAATGAGACAAATAGGAACAAGTAGTAATTATTTTGTTAATTTTTACCATATTTGGTACCACATAGCAACTATGATTTTTTTCAAATACTTTAGATTTATTTTCATCTTTTCTTATCTTGCAGTGAAATTGTTCTCTCCTGCTCTCCCTCTTTCTGTCCATTCTTCCTTCATACACAACTCAGGCCTTCTGTGTTCCCCCCTCATTCCTTTTTCAAAGAAAGTAAGGACAATATCATCTAGTCAGTTACAGAAACCTGTTTTCATTTAAAAGGGAAGTTTCACCATACTGGGCAACAAGGAGTATCAGTTCTTTATCTGCCATCTTCTGTTTTCATTTCTGCTTCAGGAAGATCTTTTTCTCCGTGTTGAATATGTTTGAGGAATCTTATACCTTTACATTTATATACTTATGTTAAAGTAGCCTTTGCTTGCAAGATGTTATGAAGAATGATTCCACTAATGTCAGTAGAAGTGCTAGAGTGTGTCAGGTAATGAGACTGGAGTACTTTAACACAGAGAAGTTTAAAAAAAGATGAAGGAGTTAGAGCAAACTTACTTATGTCATTAGATGAGACGTATCTGTTTACCTTCCTTCAGGGCTGTCTATCCAGCTTCTTAATAGCACAAACATGCCATTCCCATGAGCAAACATCCTTTAGAGAACAGTCAAGAATAAGGACAGCCCAATGCCACTTTCTGATTTGTAAGAGGCCTCTGTGGTGGCATCACATCAGTGCTTCTTTGCCCACAAAATCATCCAGTTGTTCACTGAATCACAGCAGGGTTGAGGAAGGGACCCCTGGAGGTCATTTGGTCCAACCCCACTGCTCAAGCAGGGCCACCTAAAGCCAGCTGCTTGGGACCCGGTCCAGGTAGCATTTCAATGCCTCTGAGGCTAGAGACCACCACCTCTCTGGGCAATGTGTGTCCATGTTTGGTCACCCACATGGTGGCAAAGTCTGTGCCCATTGCCTTTGTGTCATTGGGCACAACCAAGAAGAGCCTGGATCCATCATCTTTGCACCTTCCCTTCAGGTGTTTATACCTCTGAGCCTTCTCTTCCCTAGGTTGAACAGTCCCAGTTCTCTCAGCCTTTCCTCATAAGAGAGATGTTCCTGTAGCATAATCATCTTCGTGGCCCTCCACTGCACTTTCTTTAGTATGTCCATGTCTCTCTTACACTGAGGAGCCCACAGCTTGGCACAGGACTCCATGTGTGTCCTTGACAGGGCTGAGCAGAGGCAAAGGGCCTCTGTCTGCTGGCAAAACACCTCCTGATGTGGCTCATTGTTCACCATACTTAGTGGGGTGGAAAGGTTATGTGGGAGCCAAGAAGAAGCTCCCTTGAGAGGACGGAAGATGTGGACAAGAAGCAGAAGAAGAACCAGCCACAATGTAGGCTCTTCCTCAGAGAGGTTGCCATGGTAGCTGAGGTTCACTGTGTTTTCAGCCACTTTTCAGCCACTTCTCAAAAAGGGGTGTCCTCAGCAGTCCCAGTTATTCTTTGCAAACTGGATCACAAGTGGCTGGAATTGCCCAAAACTTGGCTAAAGCAGCAGGGATTTCAGAGAGCTCCCTGTGAGCACCAACCTGAGCAGTCAAACTCAAAGGTTGTTTACTCCCTGTGACAACAAGTTCTAGTTTAATGTCTCTTCTGAAGAAGCACTTTTGAGACCATTATAATAAACAGGGGCACAGCCTACATGAAGGTGTTCTGAGAAAGCAGTTTTTATTGTATGAGTTGTTCTTATGAAAAGAAAACCCTTTCTTTTTTCTTTTTTTTTTTTCCGAAATCAGAGAATCATAGAATTATTTAGGTTGGAAAAGACCTCTAAGATCATCAAGTCCAGATATTGATCCAGCACTGCCAAGTCCACCACTAAACCATGTCCTGAAGTGCCACATCCGCACATCTTTTAAATACCTCCAGGGACAGTGACTCAACAACTTCCCTGTTCCAATGCATGACCACTCTTTCCTGAAGAAATTTTCCCTGATATCCAATCTAGACTTCCTTTGATGGAATTTGAGTCCATTTTCTCTCATCCTCTGATGGGAGAAGAGGCTGATCCCCAAGCTCACCACACCTTCTTTAAGATAATTGTAGACAGCAAGAAGGTCCACCACGAGCCTTCTTTCCTCCGGGCTAAACTCCCTCAGCCGCTCCTCATCAGATCTATGTTCCAGACACTTCCCCAGCTTTTTGAAGTATTTTTAAGCTTTCTGTCTTTCAATAGAAAACTAGAAAATGTTTGCTGGAGACACCATGGAAAAAAAAAAAAAAAGAAAATGAAATCAGTAATCAGCAATTTAACTAATGCATGAAAGAAATTACAAGGAAATTTTGTGTCACGGCTCGTTCCCTATGAATATAAAAAAGCAGGGCATCTCCTCTGCGATCACATGGGAGCCAGAACTGGGCGAGTTAGGGGTCGGCGCTGCGCCTGTATCCCGGCGGCAGTCCCGCCGGAGCACCGGGATGCGCGGGACCGTGCGGGGCCGTGCGGAGCTGTGCGGGGCTGTGCGGAGCCGTGCGGGGCCGTGCGGAGCTGTGCGGGGCCGTGCGAAGCCATGCGGAACTATGCGGGGCTGTGCGGGGCTGTGCGGGGCTGTGCGGGACC
>VZRR01003719.1:908536-953257 GCA_013398015.1 Oreocharis arfaki | reverse complement strand
GCTGTGCGGGGCTGTGAGGAGCCGTGCGGAGCCGTGCGGGGCTATGCGGGGCCGTGCGGGGCCGTGCGGGGCTATGCGGAGCTGTGAGGAGCCGTGCGAGGCTGTGCGGAGCCGTGCGGAGCCGTGCGGGGCCGTGCGGAGCTGTGCGGGGCTTGGCGGGGCCGCAGCGCCCCCTGCCGCCCGCACGCCCCGGGGTCTTCCCGCCGCTGCTGCGTGTCCGCGGTCGCGGTGCCCGCACGGACACTGTCCCGGGACAAACAGCGCGGAGTGCCAGCGCCTGGACGGGTGGCAGAAATCGGACAGGAGCTGGGGGGCGCGGGAAGGGGTGGTGTCAGGTGCAGATGGAAAAATAACCCGCGTGAAGGGCTGCGGGCCACGGCAAACAAGACTGGCAGGTGACAGTAACATTGCAGGATGTTGTATAGCAGCAGTGTTGGTCCCCGTTATTAGTTTTTGACTCGGTTCACAGACCCGAACTGAGAACTTTCTGAAACCACACGACCTCCCCTGCTCCACTCTTCTCGCTGCTGTCCTGCTCAGTGATTCAAGTCTAGAGATTCTTGTCCCCTCCCTCTAAACCCCCACACAGAGCTATCACGTTCTATGGGCTCTTCTTTCCACCTCAAATCTCAGTCATGCTTGAACACAACTGTGAATAATTAAATCAATTCCAGTGACATTTATTGTCATTAACTGGTAAGACCAGATAAATGACTGCTCCTGACCCAGACATACCCTAGCCAGTGTCCCAACAGCTGGTCACTATTAGCGTGAGCTGCAGCAGAGGCATCTTGTCATCCACCTTGCTTGTTAAAACTTGTTCTAACATGGTTATTATTCCAAAACATGGAGCAACACCTCTGGCCCCATCACCATTTGAGAATGAACTCACAAGGTGCATATTTTTCTGAGCTGGGATCTATTTAAGATGAAAGGGTGAAGATGCTGAGGAAGGAAGTTTTGCATAAAATGAGGATGGACAAAAGTTAAGTTTGATGGGAGAGAAATAAGATGTGGTTAAAAGATCGGGATTAATTTAAGATCAGTTCTTTTTACCTGTCCTGCCTCCCTCTGATTATTAGCATATTTGTATTAAGTACAATTGTCACTTCAGGATCCACCGCTTTGGGGGTGATTTGAGAAAAAGGCTGCCACATGCAAAAGTGGGAGGTTTCAAGAGTTAATGAATGAATATTAAGCTCATCCATGCCACCACTTTGAAGATTTGTTTCTGGCAATCCATGACAGACATAACAACTGTTTTCCTGGGGGAAAAAAGGGTCCTTCTACCTCCCCTGATCAGGAAGAAAATTTTGTAAAGTTGATCCAGAGTCACAGCTAGAAGAAATAGTCAGAAGTCAAAGAAGACCCAAATCATAGATTGTTTTATGTAAATCTTCTGAGCTGTTAAGCAGAGTGAGAGATTGTTCTATATCTAGTAAAGGCCTGACTGCTATGTTAAATACTAAGCACCCTGAGCTGAACACAAATACAAGATGCATCCCTTGGTATGAAGAGAAGAGATCTATCTTCTAAATCTTCCACAGTTCTCCAGCTCCCAAGCTATTGTCTTTCTGATTAACTCAGACTTTCAGCATATTTTGTAGTGGTTTTCCCAGTTTTCCAAAAGCTATCTTTGTCGCTCCCCATTTGAAAATAAAATTTTGGAAGCAGTTCCATTGATCTGATAGCTGAACTAGCTTAAAAACAGCTTCTTGTTTTGGTATCTCTCTAGTAGATCCAGGCCTTTCTTCTCAGCACCGTAACACGTAAGCTCCCTTTTTGCCTTTTACAGGCATTTCTCCAAGTATGTGCCTACACATCTTGATGAAATCTTGGCTCTGCTTATGGCAACTAGATGTTTGTCTGACTGCAACGAGGACAAGATTTCTCCTACTGCCTTTATTTTTGTAGAATCTATAAAAAGATAATGAAGATGGAAAGCAGGCATAAACAAACATTGTTCAGAGGCAGCAATTTTTCTCTTTTCGGCTTCACTCTAGTTCAGCAAGGGACAATACGATTATGCATGCTACATATTTGATATTCTTTACCCAGTACTTTCAGTCCCTGCAGTTCTTAATTCGGGTTTTCAGGAGGATGACTGATGTGCAGACCATGACAGCAGTCCCCAAACAGGCCAGCTAGAAGCTGAAAGATCAAGACAGTGAATTAGAGCATTACCACTTTCCCAATGTTTCTTTTCTTGATTTTACTTGTTCTGAAAGGCTCATTCATGATCTGATTTTCTGTTTTGCCCTACACAAGTCTTTAAGACCTACACAAGTTTAGGCCACTCAATGTCATGTAAATATTTCTTACTATCATATTAACCATTTGTTTTTCACTGTAGAGCATCTGGAATCATGTCAGGTTCAAAATATCCTTCTTTTCTGTAAAAACCTTCCTGGGTTTCACAGGAATAAAGGTAGACCACAGCAGTGGCAAGCTGTTAGAGTTTACAGGAAAAGGAGTCGCATTTCCTCTACACATGAGGGTGTCAGGGTGCTCACTACTTCCAGCACATAGTCCCACATACCATCCTTTACAGATGCAGTTCCAGCACATCAGACACTTTGTTTGCATGTCTTGTTCACAGTCTGGTTGCTACAGCTGTCTAACTTTCAGCTGCAAATCTTCTCCCACTTGGTGTTTAAATACACCCTTCTCTTTTCTGTTGAGGCCTTAGGAATCCTTCTAGCAAGGCAATGTGAGCAAAGTGGAGTAATGCCACATTGGGATACACTAACTTATCTTGTACAATCAGAAGCTAAAATTGTTCACAAATCAGAAACATAAAGCAAGGGAATGCTCAGCAGGCCAAATGAGTTGGGCTTTTGAGGTCATATTTTCAGGTGATTTCTGCTGGGATATTTTAGAAATCAGAAGACTTAGGTGGGTTTCCATCAGCTAAATCCCTGCCTGTGAGCAAGTGAATGGATCTCTTCTTCGAAAAGGGTGAAAGCAAAATCAGCCAACCAACCAACAGAAGTGGAGAAAGCTGAGCAGAGAAGGGCTTGGTGAAAGGCCAGGGAGGGAGCTAGAAACCTGAGTTGCACTGATGGAAGGAATTCAGCATGCTTGGTGTAGATGCCTAATGCATACCTGCCTTTCAGCTGCCTCTGGCACTCCCTGTCTCAAGAAGTGCCGTTATTATTTTTATTGTGAATGCATGGAGATACATGTCTCCGCAAAGAAATCACGTTCATCTTTCTCAGGAATAACACGCAGGGTCTTACTCAGACATCTGCAAAAGCAGACCATTGTCTGTGCATGCTGTGGAAAGGCGGCAACCTAAATGAAGGTTATGTTGGGTGCCTGAACGAGAAAGACACAGCCATAATCCACATTTGCCAAGGAGAAGAGGTTGTCAAAGTGTTGCCAGTTTAGAGCTCAGACAGTTCCAGAAGACATAAATGGCAAGGAGGAGATGGCAGCAACTCTTACCTGTTTCTTCCTACTTCCAGTTTTGCTCCTTCATTCCTGCAGAAAGAGACTCATCACTTTCATCCTTCAAGTACATTGTGATATATTTACTTTTTTTCCTTCTTTCAAGTCTGCACCTAGCTTTATGTACAACCATGTTAGACGTTGAGTGGGGAAAAAGGAAAACAAAGCAAAAAGCCAAGGCCTGAAGGCAGAAATATCTCAGGTTGCCAGGAGAAAGATGTTATTTTATGATTCACTGCTTATTTGTAGTGTTGACAGCTGGCTTTAGGGAATTAATGGAAATCAGACACATTTTACCCAGCCAGTTGTACAGTCTTACTTCTGTTTGGTGTAGTGGTGGGTATATGGTTACCGTATCTCCTTTAAGGCTAAAAGGTGACCTTTCAAGCTGTGGTCCCTGCAGAAAGGCTTACAGGAAGCATTCTGGAGGGATGACGCCTTTGAGGAATCAGAAGCTTTCCCACACAACTCCTTACACATAGGGATAAAGGACTTCTGCTACTTGAGGCATCCACAACTGCTCTGGGCAGCCTCAGCCAGTGCCTTACCACCCTTATAATGAGGAATTTCTTCCTAATATTTAACCTGAACATGCCCTCTTTCAGTTTAAACCATTCCCCCTTGTGCTATCACTACACGCCTACAAGGTGCTGAAAGGCCTCCCCAGAGCCTTCTCTTTTCCAGGCTGCAGAGCGCCAGCTCACTCAGACAGTGTCCGTAGGAATGGTCCTCCTGCCCTCTGATCATCTTTTTGGCCCTCCTCGGGACATGCTCCAATGGCTCCATGTCCTTCTGTACCCCGGAGCCGAACACAGCTCCCCAGGTGGGGTCTCACAAGAGCAGAGCAGAGAGTAACAGAATCCCCCCCCTTGACCTGCTGCCCATGCTGCTTTTGATGCAGCCCAGATGAAGTTGGCTCTCTGCGCTGCAAGTGCACACTGCCAGCTCATGCTGGGCTTCTCATCCACCCACACTCCCTAGTCCTTCTGCCAGGGCTGCTTTCAATACATGTTCCACTCAGCCTGTGTTTGTGCTTGGGATTGCCCTGACCTAGATGCAGCACCCTACACTTGGCTTTACTGAGCATCATGTGGTTCCCAAGACTCACCCCTCAAGCCAACCCAGGTCCCTCTGCATGGCATCCCTTCTCTACAGTGTGTTGACTGCAGCACACAGCTTGGTGTCATCAGCAAACTTGCTGAGGATGCACTTGATCCCACTGTCCATGTCATTGAAAAAGATGTTAAACTGTACTGGTCCCAATTCTGACCCCTCAGGAATACCACTCATCACTGCCCTCCATTTGGACATCAAGCCATTGACCATCCAGCCAATTCCTTATCCACTGATTGATCCCTCTGTCAAATCTGTGTCTCTCCAGATTAGAGACAAGGATGTCGTGCGGGACAGTGTCCAATTCTTTGCACGAGTCCAGGTAAATGATGTCTGTCGCTCTTCCCTCACATGCCAATGCTGTAACCCTGTCATAGAAGGCCACCAGATTCATCAGGTGCCATTTGCCCTTAGCGAAGTCACGTTGCCTGTCACAAGTCACCTCCTTATTTTCCATGTGCTTTCTCATAGTTTCTAGGGGGGATCTGCTCCATGATCTCAGCAGACACTGAGACTGCCTGGCCTGTAGTTCCTCAGGTCTTTTATTTTCCCTCTTTGAAAATGGGACTTATGTTTTCCCTATTATCAGTGGGAATTTCACAGGACTGACACAGCTTCTCCAGTATGATGGATAGGGGCTTAGCCCCTTCCTCTGCTAGCTCTCTCAGGATGTCCAGATGCATCTTATCAGGTCCCATGGACTTGTTCACCTTAAGGTTCCTTAGATGTTTTCAAACCTGATATCCTAGAGCAGGCAGTTCTCCATTCTCCCAGTCCTTGCCCTTGCCTTCTGTGGGAGGGATGGTGCATGACTGTCCTCCACCTCACAGCAGGCCAACACTGACCTGTGCTGCAGGGTTTGCTGCTGCAGGGCCCTTTCCAACACAAGGATGCAGAAGGGAAGCGGAAGAGAGAGTCTGTGTTTGGTAATGTGATTTCTAAAGGAGACTCCGAAACACAAAGGCTTTTGCTTTTAGACATTTTCTGCAGTATTATGGGACATACTTGTAAATCGTGATGTGCCTGTGCTTTTGAAAGGTTCTCCAAACAGAGCTTCCACTCAGCTTCAATACACAAATGCAGAGTTAGCAAATTTATATAGTGTATTTGCATATTCAGTGGGGGGGTTTTTTTAAGATGGAATCTTTCTTTTTTTTAAAATGTAATCTTTCTTTTTAACTAAAATTATTATCCCTGAGTGGAGATCTAGACTTTATTGCACATGTTTTCTATTTCTGTTCTGCAGTTTTTGTTATGACAGCAGTTGCTTTCACTTCCACGATGACTCAAAATACATCTGAGATCACGTGTGGGTTTATCAGCCAGAAGGATGAAGGTTCAGGAGCACCAGAGACATCGGTATCTCCTAAGGTGATATAATAGAGAACAGGTTGCTTAAAAAATGTTCCTGTCCATTCCAGAAATACCTTCCCAGGAACTTACAACACCCTAGACCTTTAGAATGTGAGGACATCACAGTCAAAATAACCAGGGTTATGCCAAATATGGCTACAGCAGGTTAGACGGATATATATCTCGTAATTCATACTTTGAAAATGTGAATAGTTAAGCACCAGTTTTCTCTAAAACTGGGTTTTTAATTGACACCTTGGTACTGACTTGTATCGGCATGCCTGAATATTGCTGGATATTGCTTGTAACGTATCAGTGTAAAAACGTATATGAAAATATATGCCCTTAAGAGGAGATTTCCAAACCTACGGGGGGTGTGTGTGTGTGTGTGTGTGTGTGTGTGTGTGCATGTGCCACAGCTGCTGGGACTGACAGGGAAGCTGTACTGCCCTCTATTCCCACCACCAAAGCCCATAAACACCTGCCAGGTCCAAACCTCGACTTAGACACCAAAGCTGGACAATGAATCGCATACAATTTTATTTTTTTCTCTTCTGACTCAAAATGGCAGAAAGCCAGGTGAAAGTGACATGTAACTAAATTATAAATCAGCTGAGACTTGCAGTTAAAATATTTGCTGAGGATTCTTGTTTCAAGGAAGTGTTATGAAATCTTTTTCATTCCTGAACTAATAAATCAATAATTCAAATAACAAATGAAGATATAGCAGCCAAAGTTGCGCTGTCCTTGTATCTGACAAGGCAGAATATGGCTGTTATTTCTAAGTACTTCTCAGGTCAAGAGAAAGGAAAAAGGAGCGAGGCATGAGAAGAATCAACCAGCCAAACAAAGTGAGGATGCAATCAACTCCGTCCTTTCATGAATTTACACTGGATAAAATTCACCCAACAAAGAAATGGAGACATTTAGGGCTCCTCTTCAGATGAAGCTACTTACTTGCCACCTTTTGCAGCAGCTAATCTTAGAGACTCATTAATCTGTTGGTGGCTTTCAGAATGACTGTGGAAGATTCTCTTTCTGTTTGCAATTCTCCTTTAGCTGTACACAGGGGTGAGGAAATGAAAACTATGACAGCATCCAGCCCAAATGTCCCCCACCTAGTAAAGCCTCCAAGGAGTTGAGGAGCAGTCTAGCCAGATAAGGCAGTGACAAGCAGTGAGATGCTAAAACAAGCCCAAGATTCTGACACTGCCTTTGCATCCAAGTTGCAAACAAAAAGGTTTTATTATAGTTCTGTGTCTCCCTATGGTTCTAAATAAAAGGGAACAAAATTGAGTGCAAAGAATAACCTGTATCACTAACTGAAGTCATCACAGCTCTGGCTAAGATTGTTCTGTGGTGTCTGTCTAGAGAACAGAATTAACTAGTTCAATAGGAACCCTGTAGACTTCCCTCATGCCGTAGCATTCAACATATTTATTAATAAGTTTGATGGTAGAAATGAAAAAAAGAGCATCCTCTAAAAATATTTGAATGCATGAAAAGCAAATAAAGATAATTGCTCACAAGCACCTAACAATCTGTCCTCCTGCATTGCAGGTTTCTAATATTTTGGAAGATCTTGGGTGTTACTTGAATTCTCAAGGAACAGAGAATGTCTACCAAACAATTAAAGATGTGGAAGTCAATGTGTTTGAAGATATTGAGTTAAGAATAACAATGAGCATTTCAAATATCATTTCATGTTTTTGGTTCTTTAAAAAGAGCAAAGCTTGTAAACTTTCTTTTGATGGAGAGAATAGGTAAGTCAAGGGATGTACTGGATCAAAGATCCTTTAAGAGATCTTTTCTTTTGGAATGCAAATTGAATGTTTTCTGTGACTGTGCCTGTGTTTGATTTCATGTTATGCATTATCTCTTTCAATCTCCTAATCCTTAACTGTTGGCACCCAGCAGCACAATACCGATTGTCATTCATATCAATGTACACATATGAATCTTAAAACCAAGAACATTTTAAAAGAAGTTTGTTCATTTAATTTGTATAGCATCATGCATGGGGGTCTCCAGGCACTCTCTGACATTGATGCATCTGAAATTTGCCATGCTCATGAAAGGAAAAATTGTGATTTTATAGTCAAAGAAACAGAGGCAAGAAGAATTAGGTGACTTTTAGGGTCAAGAACAACAGCAATAGCATTCTAACTGTCACAGCCAAACCTGGGCTAGAACCTGAGACCAGATAACTGCCCCCTCATGCAAAATTTGTAGAATGAGACTGTAGGTAGAGCACTTGGCTGTGGAGCTCCTGAACTGCCTAAAGCTCAGGAAGGCCATCCTTCCAATGCTCAGCATTAAGCATGTGGTACTGTGGCTGTAAGTTCCTATACGCTGCTTGTATAGAAGACACATGATGAAAGCATTTCAGGTTGAAGGGCGCTATGCAAATAACGAATACCACTGTCTTTGAAGGGTTTTTGTGAACACTAAAGAGCTAACATTTAATTGTGTGTGCTGCATACTACCTTCTTCATATTATCATGACAAATACAGCTTTACTTTCTGTTTTATAGATATATTACATCTTTGGCTTTTTCCCAAATAAAAGAAGGACAAGCTGGAAAATACACCCTCTTGGTCGCAAGTAAAACTGGCAATTACACAGTAGTTGTGCCTGTTCTCATCCGAAGTAAGTATATCTACATGAAAGAGGTCATTCCATCAATAGGTCCAAGGGCAGAGGCTCAAGTTCAGTCAGAGCAACGAAGCTTTCATGTGCTGCACTTCAAGCATCTTCCTTCATTAGCATAGCACTTGGAGCTGTCTTTGGAGGCTGAAGTCAGAACCACAAACTGTGTGAGAGTCAGCCTTCTCTAGTCAATAAACCATGCAAATGAACAAATAAAGATGTAAATGTGCAGAAGCTCTCTTCTCCCCTGTGAGAAATTCCCCTCTGTGTCAAAAGGGACAAACTGATGGTGGGGTTTTTTTGTACTTTCAAGGCTCATGGGCTAGATTTGTTTGCTTTCATTTTAACTTGCTTATTCTTGGTATTGCTAGCTGGGTTGTAATCTGAACCAGATTAGGATGTCCCTTTTATATCCTGGTCACACTTCGACCCGCTGCCACTTTTCCACCTCTGCCTGCTGCTGGGTCTCTCACTTCTCTCACAGCTTTTCCTTTTACAATTCTGTGGGTGGCAAGAGACACACTGAGGAAAGGGGAAAGAAAAGGTCCCTCTTCTCAGTGCCAGTTTTTGCTTGCTCATTGTCTTTTAAAGCAAAACCCATCAGTTCTGCAGCTGCTCGAGCTGAGGTTTCAGCTGCTGTTAAATGCTCGTGACAGAGCACCTGCAAGGTGCAACTTTTTGAAAGGCTCACAATGGTAGCGGGTTTGATAGAGTCTTCTCAAGGTCCACACAAGAGACATCTCTGATGCGAAGACAACAGCTGCAACAAAGCGCAAGCTTCTCTTTCTAACTAGGGGTGTTCAAAAACCTATCAAAAAACCCCAAAAAGACACATGGTGACATGACTTTCTAACAGAATAGGAAGACTGTATTGTTTTGGCTGGAAAGGGACAAATTTAAAGATAAAATTTAGAAAATTTTCTAGAAATAGAAATTTCAAAGAACAGAAGGCAAAACATCAATCCAAACAGCTAAAAGACTAGCAAACCCTTCTAGATACAGATTTAGCAAGCACTATTACATGCCTTGATTTTAGTAAACTGTGACTAATCAGCATTTGGTTTTCCCTTTCTATTTGTTTTTCCCTTTCTATTTGTTTTTAAATTATTTCTTCTGTTTAACTTTTTTTTCTCTCTCTGGTGTCAGAAAAATCACCTCTAATCTCTCCTTGTTTCATTTGAAATCTAGCTGCATGCCTCAATTATAATTTTAACAGCTTCATCGAGGGGACAAGGTATTAAACCTTTCATTAAGAATTGTCATCTCTATATCAATTAGGCTTTAGAGGTAAAAAGTGTTATTACATATGCAAACAAGAATAGTTTGAAACAATGTCAGCAAAGGTCTTTTCCATATCAATTGCTTGAATTGCTTTCTTTTTCTCCTGTGAGTCTAATGTCGTAATTACATCTCTCATAAAACCCTTCAGGCTAGATGTGAATCCTTCAGCTGGGATCTGAATCTCTGTAGGTAAAAAAACCTCTTAGGCTCATCTTATAAGAGATAAATGAGGAAAGAAATTACAAAGCCAGGAGTATTACTTTCACCTTAGTGCATCTCCTTGCCCGCAGTGGAAGTATGACTGAGGAAAATGTCACTTTTCCACGTGGCAGCTGCAATTTCATTGAAAGATGGCTTTCATCTGGACTCAGTGCTTTGCATTTTGAGTCAAATCTTTAACAGTTTTAGTACATTAACTTTTTTGTCCCTAGCCCAGCTCTATGTGTGACAGGTTCAGGGTGCTGGGAATTGTCTAGGAATCATTTCCCTCTGGGTTACAGATGCAGTGTAGAGAAGTTTGCTGGTTATCAGAAGTCATTGTGTCTCCAGCGTGTATCTGATCTGACAGAGCAAACTCCATTTTGTGTACAGGCTTTGAAGTCTCAACAGATACTCCACCAGAGGACAGGTTTAGGATGTGATTTCAAAATCACGGGTGCTCCTGCCCAGTGAGATGAATAGCAACCACAGCAAATCAACACCTTTCAGTATCAGTCTCAGGATTATCCTCTCGTGTATAGAGGCAGGTCTTTGGTAGAGGCAAGCTGTGCGTTTAGAAATCAAGGCTGAAAAGCTCATGAGACCAACTCACAGTATGACTATGGCTGAATCATTTTCTGTTCTCTCAGTGTAGAAACTCCTGAAACAAATCACAGCTCTGTAAATTTATGTACTATGAAATGAGCAAAACACTGTTTCAAAATTATTTCAGCTTTCTTAAACATTTGCATGATTTTTATCAGAAAAACCAGCCAAACCCTATTTCAAGAAAAGGGAAAAATCAGATTCTATCAAGTGCATGTCTGAGAGCTACCCCCAGCCCTCTCTGGAATGGATATTCTGCAAAACACCTGAAAAGAGGTATGTGTGTGTTTATATACATGTTGAATCTCTAGACTGAAAGTTTGCCATCTTTTGAAGAAAAGGTGACAGGGTGAGAAGAAATGACCTCAAGATGTGCCGGGAGAAGTTTGGATTGTATATTAGGAAAAATTTCTTCACTGAAAGCATTGCTAAGCACTGGAACAGGCTGCCCAAGGAAGCAATTGAGTCACCATCCCTGGAAGTGTTCAAAAAACATGTAATGTGGCACTTGGAGACCTGGTTTAGTGGTGAGCATGTCAGAGTTAGGTTGATGGCTGGACTCAAAAATCCTAGAGATCTTCTCCAACCTTCATGATTCTATGATTCTACACTGCATTCTGTAGCTACTGAGCTAGGAAGATAACTGAAGAGCTTTTGATTCAGAATTTTCAGACATGGGCTCCGCTGCTTGGCACGCGTGCTGGTCGAAAACCTATGTCCATGTCATTCACTTTTGGAGTGCTGCAACGTATTTTTCTTAGAAATTTTGACTGTTGTGCTCTTTTAGAAACTGTCAGCTCTTGGCTTTAGAAATGTTATTCCCAATTCATATTTTGATGTCACAAGAGCAAATCAAAGGCATCTTGTTTCCCTCCAGTTTTTCCCATTGTTTTTAAATTTTAATCTTACAATCATAGAATACTTTGGATTGGAAAGGGCCTTTAAAGCTCATCTTTAAAGTCCAAGTGCACTTCAATATGCAGGTACAACTTCAAGGAGATCAGGTTCCTCAGAGCCTTGACCAAAATGACCTTGAATGTTTCCAAGCATGGGGCATTTGCCACCTCTGGCAACCTGTGTCAGTGTTTCACCATCCTCATAACAAAAAAAACCCTATTCCTTATGTCTAGTCTAGATCTACCCTCTTTAAGTTTAAAACTATTAGCCCTTGTCCTATTGTAGCAGACCTTGCTAAAAAGTTTTCCTGATGTCACTGATAAACCCTCTTTAATTACTGGAAGGCAGCTGTAAGGTCTTCCCAGAGCCTTCGCTTCTCCAGGCTGACCAATCCCAACTCTCTCAGACTGTCTCCGTAGGAGAGGTGCTCCTCTGAACTTCTTTGTGGCCTCCTCTGGACTCCATGCAATGTGTCCACATCTTTCTTCTATTGAAAGCCCCAGCATTGGATGCAATCCTCTAGGTGGGGTCTTATGAGAGTGGAGTAGGGGGGGCAGAATCACCTCCCTTCACCTGCTGGCCACGCTTCTGTTGATGCAGCTCAAAACATGATTGTTTTTTTGGGCTGCAAGTGCACATGTCTGAATCATATGCAAGTTTTCATCCACCAGTTCTCTCAAGTCCTTCTCAGCAAGGCTGTCCAAGGTCTGTTCACTCTCAGCCTGGATGGATACCAGGGATTGCCCTCACCCAGGTGCAGCACCTTGTGTTTGGCTTTGTTGAACCTCATGAGGTTCCCATGGGGCCACGTCTTGAGCTTTTCCAGATCCCTCTGGATGTCATCCCATCCCTCATGTGTGCCAAATGTACCACACAGCTTGGTGTCATCTCTAAACTTGATAAGAGTACACCTGATCCCGCTGTCTGTGTCACGGATGAAGATACTGGTACTGGTCCCAGTACAGAGCTCTGAGGGACGCTGCTTGTCACTGAGGGCCAACTGGACACCAAGACATTGGCCGCTACTCTCTGAATGTGACCATGCAACCGAAGTCTCATTCACCAATCAGTCCACCCATCAAATCTGTATCTCTCCAATTCAGAGAGAAGGGTGTTGGGGGGGGAGCATGTCAAAGGCTTTACAGAAATCCAGACAGATGGCATCTGTTGCCATTCCCTTGCCCACTGACATTGTTACTCCATCATAGAAGACCACTAGGCTGATCAGGCAGGGTTGCCCTTGGTGAAGCCATGCTGACTGTTCCAAATCACCTCCCAGTGCCTTAGCAGAACTTCCGGGAGGCCCTGCTCTGTGACCTTCCCAGGCACAGAGGTGAGGCTGACAGGTAGGCAGTTCCCATGGTCTTCCATCTCTACCCTTTTTTAAAATGATGCAATATTTCCCTTTTTCTGGTCACTAGGAGCTTCACCTGGAGTATTAGAGCTGAGGAGACAAGGAATCTTGATTTTGTGAGCTAAATAAATTTTCGCATTCTGTTAATATATAAAGCTTATTCTATTGGCAGGGGCAATAATGTCTTTCTCTGCAGCATGGCAGTTTGGGGTCTGGATCCCACAATGGCTGCTAGATTTGCAGCACCTCCCACCACCAGGAAATCAGAGACGTGGTGTGAAAGCTCAGCCTCAATGATTTTTCTCCTGTCTGGTTTTAAATCATGTCATTGCCTGTCTAAGAACCAGTTTGAGCATATTCAGGTCATTTCAGCCCACATTTCTGCCTAGGCTGTGACATTTTCATTTTCTTATCTTCACTTTTCCTAGTTCCTTTTTATTCAATATGTAAGATCCAGTTTTCCCACTATTGTTTGCATATTCTCATGGCTTGGAGATCTATCAGATTTATTTGCGTGAGGTTAACCAAATGAGTCAATGAATAATTGTGCTTGTAATTGCAGTTGCCCTTATAAAAGGCTTGAAGAAACTGGAGAAATAGATGGCATACAGATGGTGCAACATGAATTATTTCAAACTTACATATGGTGCTGTGCAGCTAATACCCTGGGCAGAGAATGCACCAGAGTCTTCACAATAGGTAACTTCCCTCTAAGGTTTTCTTGCATGTGAGCTCAATCCTGCAGCTGAAGTTAGTTTTACTACCCATCTGAGCATGGTTTCTGGTCTAAGCTACTTGTTTGTAATCACTGGAATAAAGATAACAGTGAATACGATTGCTCTGACACATGTTTAAAACCTAACTCCCATAGTTCTTCATGGTCTCTGTAAAAAGCTTCTTGCTTTTCTACATTTGCTATACATGTATTGACTTTTGGTTCCTGCTTTTAGGACTGTGTGCACAGAAAAGCTCTCCAAAGTGTTCTCAAACATATATATCTATATATAATTATTAATTAATATATGCACTCAGGTTTGGTTGCCTGTTTTTTTAAGTAAACCCGACCTGAACTAAGCTCTATGCTGCACTCTGCCCTAGAGGTGTCTTGTGAATCATGAAAATATTTGTTTTGAGACATCTAAATCCATGAAGGTTACTATTTTCACAATTATGGTAATTATCATTACAATCTAAAAATTAATACTTATACAGAGTTAGCAGAAAAAATGTTGATCTAACTGAGCATTTTTCCAGGCAAAGTGATGGTTGTTTCAGTATCTATGTTTTGATTTTGTAGATTTAAATGAAAAGCAAGCAGCACCTCTACCTGAACTACTACTTAAGGTCGGGGAGCCATTGTTGATCAGATGCAGAGCCGTCCACCATAATTACAAATTCAGAATACAACTATCTTTTGAAAACAGAGGAGTTGAGCAGGTAAAAAGACAGGTCATATTTTAAAATAGGTTGTATTGGGCGCTACCAACTGATTAAATGTGAATCTCCGTTGAAAACCAGGGTCGCTACTTTGAAGGATTGGAATATCAAACAAACTTCTCAGCAATTCGCATCCAGTATGTGTTTGCTTCAGCAGCAGGAAGAAACGACAGTGGGCGTTATACCTGTTCTTCTACTGCTCATCCGAACCGAACCGCTTTGATCAAAGTTTTAGGTAATTCCAACCCCTGGTGTTAATTTTGTCTCTCGGGTGCTTTGCTTTGTTTTACGTGTGTCATTTCTTTACTTGCAGATATGCAGTGCATGTTTATAGTTCTCTTGCTAAGGAAAAGGTCTGTTTGCACTTACAGGCAGTCCAGGAGAGCCAAGAGATTAATCTGAACTGAGTCATTCTGGTACCTGAATACAATCAACCTTTTCTTTATATTGCTTTTCAAATAATTCCCTTTAAATGACAGTGCTTTTAGAAGTGAAATGGCACTGGTTAGAGATGTAGTCTATGTGATTGTTTCAATGGGATCTCCTAGAAACACAGGCTGGGATTCATCTCATATCACTGTTGGTGACTTTCAGCCAGTGTGCCACAGAGCCATAATTTTAAAATGGAAATCTCATTCTGCTTAAGCAACATGCTGATTTAAAAGCCAGTGGTGTTGAATTTAGTTGAGAGTAGCTTCAACTGCAAACTTTGTGTCTCAGATGGAAATAATAAATAAATAGGCCAAAGTCTGGAAATGAGGCATAAGAAGGAAAGCTGTAGGTAGCACCACTCTGCTAGAGTAGGCACTGGGTGTAATTTAATGACTGGTGTGCCTGGAGTTGGAGCCTCCAGCCCTGAAAACAAGGCTCTCTGAAGCAGTCACCACATTTGACCTTAGATTTAGTTGCTCTCAGAGTTACAATACCTAGGCTAGGAATGGTAGGAAGTGAGAACATTTACCCCAGTCTCTTCAGAAATTACTTTCCCAGTGTGATATCCTCTTTTCAGCTTCTGCCTACCACTGAGCAGGAAGTTCTCTCATTGTTTACAATAACTGAGTATGATACCTGTGCATTTTTTCTGCACACATCTTCTTAGTAAACAGGAACATAGGGGTGAGGGTGTACTGTAGAAGTAGGGCAAGATCCTCTGTTCTATCAGTAGAGAGGCATAGGTCAGAAACAGCGGCTTCTTGGATCTATAAACTATCAGATGTGAATATGGGTGACAGTCAGAGAGAATATTTGAGTCACTGTCCCTGGAAGGCTGTGTTTCTGAGCAGGGTACTTTTTTCACTGCAATGCACCAGCTTGTAATGATTGTGCCCTCCTTAATATCCCTTATGCCGACAAAACTTCTAAGGGTTCATTGTCTTTGCTGATGAGAAAATCTGTTTACTTACATGCTGGATTAAAGTGGGTGATGTTGCCATACCAAGCTAACAGCTGTGCTTCTCTCTCCAAGGTTCCACAGGAATATCCTGTACTTCTGAACTGTCCCAGCCTTTAGCCGAATGCATTAATGGCAATCACTGGGGGTGTGAATTTATGCTAACAATGCAGGTTCCATTTCAGCAGTCATACAGGTTTCACTCAGCTGCCCATGCCTTAGGGTAGCAGTTTCTGAAACAATCATCATCCCACCTTCAAAGCATTACTGTGCATGAGTCAACACCTGTAGCTTCACTGGGAATCACCATGGTGTAACTCAACCAAGAGAAAACTGTCTCAGTTGGCACACACAGGCATTGTTTCAGGAGCCTGGCTAGCATAGCTACATGGATGGGAGGTCTTTGAATCTCTAATAATGCCTTGCAGCCAGACAGCTTTGGTTCGCTCTTTGCTGATTGGTACCTCACCAATTTATCCCATTTTCTGTGACCAGTCAGGTCAGGCAGGGTGGTTAGGCCACTTCAAAGCATAGCAGAGATCACGCCAACAGCTGCAGTGGCAAGGCTCTCTGTTTTAGCAAGTGTTACGTTCAGTTTCCACCAGTGTAAAACAAAGAATTTTCAACACGATGCAATCTTACTTCAGGAATATGTAAGTTTTTTTACAGCACGTTACATTAAAAGCAACAAATAAAGAAATATAAGGAGCACAGCGACTTGTTCAGTCTCGAGAGTTTCATCTCTCTCTCTGTGTCATTGCTAAGTGTAAATAGTCAGAAATACACTTAAGCCTCCCAAAAATTATAAACCAAGCAATAACGTGCCATTTTCTTTCTTTTCCAATTAAGAAACAACTCTTTTTCTGAGTTGCTTTCCAGAGAGATGGCATACACTGCTCCAAGGTCCTTATATGCCCTATGGAGAAAGCCTTTACTCTTGGCTGGTTGTGTTGTTAACAGTAAACTCAGAGATGATATTCTGCCTAGAAGGTTGAGAACCAAAAGATGAAGGTTCCATCTATAAAATCAATAAGCCTCTAATATAAAAAAATACGAGTGCAGTCATGAAAGCAATAGTTTCTTGTTTTAAAATACTGAAATGTTTGTGGGTTTTATGGGAGTTTCCAGGTAGTAAGCAGGCTAAGACAGAGATAAAACATGCCAAGCAGAATATAGGGTTACAATTAGAAGAAAAACACTCAAAAGGAAAAAACAGATCCAGCGATGTTTTTATGGTGCAGTTTTTCATCACGTGGCTGATTAAACACCACGGCAAGTTTTCCAGAGCTTGTAGGGTCCTTGGAGATACCCAAACCAAACTGGACATGGCTCTGAGCAGCCTCATCTAGCTGGACCTGCTCTGGGCAGGAGTTTGACTACATGCCTCTTCCAATGTATATGGTTCTGTGATCTTTACAGAGTTGATCCTAGGACCACTGGTATCATTAGGACAGCCTCCCCCCACATGTCTGCTGTTCAGTCTCTTTGGGTAGGATTCATTCCAAGGCATGAGACATCTAGCCCCAGCAATGACTTTGGTTCCTTCATCAGTCAGTGCCAAGAAACAGTATTTCCAGAAGCAGTTCAGTACATCTTTGTTATCTTCTGCTTTAAGATGGGGTACATCTGAATACTCCTGTTTCATACCACTGAGTTTATCAGAGGTCTAAACAAGTAGCTTAGGTGGGTCGCAGAACTTTGGACATCTCCACTTGGTGAAACAAATCCCACCCTAGAAGGGCAAATACCAGCAGCACATGGTTCATGGACCTCTTCAAAACACTTCCATGTTGCTGTCATCTTGCATTAAATTTAATTTAGATGTTTAATTTAAATGGAGAAATTAAGCAGCAGCTATGGGAGTCATTTGCAAAATCTTCAGCTTGTTTCAGGGAAGGAGAAAGAACTGCTGTCAGTATCTCATTATGATGATTGTGCCACCTGGTTTTGTTCCTGTAGAAGGAAAGCCAGGAATTGCAGCTGTTATCACCTGGAATATCCATCTAAACCAAACCAAATAAATAATGACATTATTGGCCCTGTGGCTCTGTAGGGCAGGTTGAAGAGAAATGTCAGACCATTTTGGAAGTGCTCTGGTCTAACTAAATATGGAACTTCTTCAGGTTCAAGTCATTTGTCTGCAGCTGAGCACAGTGACAATATTTCAATATTATTTTGAAGCATTATCTTTCTCTGATTAACAGGATACCTTTTGTGATGTAACATAGTTTCGGCTTGTGATAACCAAAATGAAAAACATGCAGATGTTAAAATGTCTTCATTAAATAGTCCAGCCTTTCTAATACATATTTTCTTTCATTTTTTCCTCCAGAAAAGGGATTTATAAATATAGCTGACTCTAAAGAAGATTTTGAGATTGGTGAGGAAGAGTTTTGCTTTGAAGTTAACTTTACAGCATATCCTCCAGTTAGATGCATGTGGCTATTCTCCCAAAAAACATTTCCATGTAAACAAAGTTACAGTGTTGATGGACGCAGGTATTTGAATATTTTGTAATAATTTAATGTAATAATGTTTCCTCCTTATATCTCATTTGGGTGGTTTACTGTCCATGTTTTGTACTCTCTTCTTGTTTTGAAAATATGGACAGGCCACATCGTGACACCGTGTTAACAATAGGCACTCAAACATAATTTTGGCTTTCAACAACAGTTCACACAGATAACTTGTGGAATCACTTTATTCTCCGTTTACAATAAACCCTCTGTTAAGTTATGCATCTAGCAACCTTCAGTTTATATGCATTTTGCCATTTGCTTCCTCTCTAACATGATTTCTGAGTCACAGATCTGTTGCAGTTTTCTTACTGGATCACAAGTTCTGCATGTTCCCATTTTGTCATCCTGTTGATGATGTTCCCAGTGTCTTTCAAAAAGCTCAAACCAAGTCCAGGGCCCTGTGGTTCCCAGGCCTCTGCTAGGACTGCTGGGCTGTGCCTGTGTCACAGAAACATGCTGTGCTGCTCATTACCCAGGTCATGGATTCTTCCGCTGCTGCAGCAAAACATGTTTTGAACGAACCTGTTAGTTATCTACCTTTTCTGTTATTTCCTGCAATGGACTTCTGGCATGAATCCTGTTTAAGGCTAATGTTTTCTCCATTCCCTAGGCTTTCTCATTTCTTGATAACATTATCTAATTTCCTTCAGGGTTTCTTTCAGGGTAGTCCCATGGCTTTGAAGGTAACAGCTCTTACTCACCTCAATAAAAGTAAAGCCAAGCTGCTCTTTCCAAGTTTTTATATTAAAAGTGAGCAGGACATAGCCAGGAGCTAATGTAGATACTCTGATTTCTTCTCATATTCTTAAAACTTCTGTTATCATCTGCATAAGGCTGTGTCAAAACCTTGATTACACTTTTTATGATTTCTTTCCATTGGTACCTTTGATTTTACCCACGAGCTTGTCCAGTTGTCTTTGCAATTGACTGGCCTTTTCATCTGCATCAGATAGTATATTGGAGTCAGACCTCAGTGAAGTTCAGAGACAGCTCAGTTCAGGTTAGCAAATTGTCATCTCCTGGCAATGGCTACAGGAACTCTGTCCCTGCTGATAAAGTGAGGGCTGTCAGCAAACAGACAGCCTTAGGTGGGTGTTGGTGACTAATCTGCAAAGCCTGACATGGGCTTGGCAGAACTGTGCTTTGTGACAAGACTGATTTTGGAAATGAGGTCTCAGGGGACAGCCATGAGCACGTGCTCATCCTTGTCCGATAGGTACCTCCCTCCAGCTGATAAACACTGAGTTGATTTGCTTTGCAGTTGACATGGACCTCTGCTCACTGCTTGTTGCAGCACTACTCAGTTTTGCTTGGATGATTGACAGGTGGTGTAAATTCAGTCCAGATAAGAATTAGGTGCTACAGACTGTGCCAACAATAATAGTGTTGAGAACTCTTGAAATAGTTTAGGCAGCTGTCATTAGTCAGTAAGGTGCAACTGCTGGCCTGGGATTTATGAGTCACTTCAGAGCCTTCACAGCACAGAAGCAGCAGTTGCTGAGGGCTGATCACCACCTGCCGGGTGGGGGAAAGGCCACCCTGTGTCCCCGGAGCCGTGTGTCCGGGCTGGCTCAGCCACAGCCGTGGCCACAGCCACCAAGCATTGCTGGGGCGTGGCCCGCCGGCCGCTTCAAACGGATAACTCGGCCTTTTGTCTGACTGTGCTGTTGGATAAATGGGATTTTTTGTAATGTTTATTTTGGGTAGTTATTCTTTGCATTTATTTGTCATCCTATTTATTTTCATCCTCTTATGGAAAAAATAAAATAGAGGGAAGAACACTTGAATTTGCTGAATATTTCATCTGACAAGTACATTCCTTTGTACGAACATCCCCCACAACTATCCAGTTTTGGTTGGATACAAGCATCGGATAGACATGTCTCATCAGAGGAAGAAGAGTAGGGGTACATATTTCATTCCGTTTGAAGTGCCCAGAAGCAGCAAGGGGTAGGGAGATCAGGAGATTCTGCCTGCAAGGTGTAGCACTGCAGATTTCAATGTGATTTTAAAGCAGAAATTTTCTCAAAGCAACACAAAAGAGATCATCGCATATCTAAACACATTGTGAGTCTCACTTTGCATATTCTGGTCGATTTCTGTGTAATCCTGTCTCCCAGCACTTCTACTTTGTTCCTTTCATATCCTTTTTCATTTCCTGTTTTTATTTTTTTTAATTTATACTAGTTTCTTGTAAAATTATTCATTGAGATTAAAGATCTAAATTTTATTAATTAACTCTGTCCTTTTCTTTAGCTTTTCATTCAAAACCCAGTGATCCATCTCTCCTGTCACTACACTTAGAGTATATTTTCAGACATTCCTTCAGAATTTCCATTTTCTATTTGCTTTTGTGGGCTCTCTGTTTAAGCACACTGTTGATTTTCACTTCCCTAAGAGCTAATGAGTTTTCATACACACAATGTCCTCTGTTAAATTTATAATACTTAGCTCACATCCCCTTATATATTCAGGTATCAAAGATACTGTTTTAAAATATTTTTGTGATTATTTCATGAGGGTATAATCCTTCCGACCCGGGATTTCAAAAACAACTAGTTATTTTTTATTTGGCCTTCTTTTTTTTTTTTTTTTCCTGTCTTCAGTATCTATTTTGAAGCAGCTTAAAAGGGTTCTGACATCAAAAAATCCATGAGTTTGGAGACATCATTAAGGCCATTTCAGATGAAGACATTCAGAAGTCAATAAGTATATGAAAGTGTGACCTTAGTTGAAAGGCAAAATTGCCAGTGGCTTCAAGGGGAGTTTTCCTGGTTTAGAATTTCAAGGTGATACTTAGTTCCTTTGTATGTATCTTACTTAAGGAGAAGTATCCCGATTTTAGTTCTCTAGACTGATCTCATTACTGCTTTCTCCTGCTTTGCATACTGCTGATTTGGGCTGTCTGGCTTTTTTTTTCTTCTCTCTTAAACTCTCTGATATTCCTACTTGCCTTTATCACTAAAACAGATTTGGGCACCTACAACATGGTTAGCATTGAGTTGTCAGCAAACACATCTATTCCCAAAATGTCAGCAATTAAACCTAAGAGAGATTTTCTTGGGGTACTCTTCTAATGTTGATGAACTGCATTATCTGCTATTCAAAGCTGACAATTGCCCTGTCAACGATAACCTAGCTGAAAGCACAGAAATAGGATACCATCACTGTAAAACGGCATATTCCCTTCTCCCTGCCTCATCCCATGTCCCATAAACCAGAGACTCAAGGGGGCAGTCATGCATGAATTTTTAACTCTCTGCAGCTCTCTCTTGTTAGTTTCTGCCCACAGACTTGTTAGTGCCCCTCCTCACCCTCTCCATTGTCACAAGCTGTCTCCTGCATGGTTTGGGTCTTGGTTTTCTGCTGTCAACTGGCTCAAAGACCATAGGCACTAGCAGAAGGCTGGTCTTCCTCCTGCAGAACTACCTTGATGGTTGGTGTTTGGTCTCGTTGACAATGGACTTATGATGATGATCTCGTTCCTGAGTTTATGTGAGATCTTTCAGTTTGGAGATATTTGTCTCTTATATTCTTCCCTGTCATTGTTGTTTCCGAATACAATTTATCACATCAGCTAGAAACTCCCATCAAAGTTCCTTGGAGAGTAGAAAGTTTGATCCTTTGCTGGTCTTAGCATCCATGCCTGGATGGGTTACATGCCTTTTCTTCCAACAGATTGGTAACCAAATCACAGCCTGACAGCCTGCATGCACTCCAGGAACTGAGAGAGAAAAAAGGCAGAATGGAATCAATACTGCAGAAAAAAATAACCTCTCACCAGGGCAGTTAGATTCTGGGATTTATATTCTCTAAGCAAAAATAATTTCCTTGGTGTTCTTCATTGGAAGATGCAGAATTGTTTCAAACCTATACATGAGTCTTGACTGCATTTGAAATATTTTTTGAGTCAATATTTTGTGCTTTTCCCCTTTTTTGACTTTGTTCCACAGCATTTCATCGAAGTTCTGCAACCATCAGCACCAGTCCGGGATATATGTATTTTATGCTGAAAATGACGATACAGTTGTAAGAAAAAATTTCACTCTGTTTGTGAGAAGTAAGTGAGAAAACTATTGCTGTGAAGATTTGGCAAAGTCTGGGATTTTGTGACTGGTATAAATGGAGCTACTATGGCTTTTTTTCATTGGTATTCCCTATTTCATTTACATAGATTTATTGTTAAAAATGGAGGATCACAAGGCAAAAGCGTGCATGAGATATAGACTGTGAGGAAACCTTTATCACCATTAGGAATTAGCTTTCTATTACATGTTTAAGTAGTTTTTTTCCTAATGGCATTTGTGGGTTAATGTAGTTGGTGTGCAGACCCTCTGGGGCGTAACTTGCAGGTTTGGTCAGCAGTGCCTCATACACTCCTGGCCACAATTCTCACACATGCACAGTCTTGACCAATGCTCCCAGTTATCTCAGTTCTGCCACATGACTGCAGCATCTTTCCCTTACTCCAGGTCTGGGGGCTTTAGCTGTGATATATTATTTATACAGAGATCTTCTGTGTGCATTTTGTACGAGTCGGACACCCAGAACCGCAGTGCCAGGGCAGTCCTAGGGCCAGCTGCGTAGTCCAAGTCAGAAAAGCAGAAGTCAAGACTTCTAATTCTGGCTCTGCCATTGTTTTGGTCTGGCTGTGCCCATGCAGAGAAGTGGCTGCTCCCCTTGCCTTGCCACACTGCCATCCACAAAATCGAGGAAGGAGAAGGACTGGGACCTGCACCCAGCTCTTACAGTAACATGTTTTTTTTATTTTGAAAGCTGAAGCAGGCCTTGGTCTCAGCAGATGTAGCATTGCCACGTGAGTATACAGGGTTTTGTCACTCAAAGTGCTGACAGAAACTGTCTTATAGGATCATGGAATTGATTAGGTTAAAAAAGATCTTTAAGGTCTTAGAGTCCAACCATTAATCCAGCATTCCCAAGTATACCACTAAGCCATGTCCTTAAACCTTGTGTTGTCTTATTGCAGGAAAGCCTGAAATAAAGATGCAGCTGTTGTTCAAGCAGATCTCCTGTGTTGCTGAAGGTTACCCTGCCTCATCCTGGGTTTGGAGGAACTGTCTTGAACTGAATTCATCCAAGTAAATAAGTTTCTTTCTTTTTATTCATTGCAAAGACTATCTGAGCTATTCTTGATTAAATGAAGACGAGCCTGTAACAAACAAAATGTAAAATGCACACTAAACTGTCTGCCCTACTCCGGGGGAACCAGATCACCAAAATTAGGGAAAGTTTTCCTTTTTTTATTGCCATCAAATGAAGTCTATAAAGACGTGTATCTCGGGGTCTTTACACTGAAATAGACCCCACTGGGTTTATATCAACAGTTAGGTGGTTACAAAGTCCAATCTAAGTTTTTCTCTTAGCCTATCAAAATTATAGAGATTCAGGGAATGCATTGGTTAATACAGGCTTGATTTATTGGTTAAGCTTTGGTTAAAAGACCTGCTGTGGTTACCTATTACCAAAGCCATTAAAGTCAGTGAGAGTGTTTCCAGTAAAGTTAGTGAGAGTATTTCCAGTAAAGTTAGTAAGAGTGTCTCCATTTCCTCTATTTATTTAGGGCAATGAGTCAGGCTCTAAAACTTTAAAAAATGCTGAAACAGCTTTGACCTGATTTGTGAACTCTGCAGTTTTTATTTAGGTATGGCAAAAAACTAATAATCCCATGGTGCAGGAGAATACTAGGTCAAATTTTCCTTTGTAAGATTGTAGATAAACTCTTAAGTATTTATTTTAGCTGGACATAAAAAAAAATACCTAGACAGTTTTCTTATCCATTCCTCTGAAAAGGCTTCCTTACATCAATCTGTTTGCACAGAAATGTAAGAGGAAATAAACCATCCAGATAGTGTGTTTAAAATACCCCTTAAATCATCTTTCTGGAAAGAAAATGCTGTGACATGTCTGTTCTTAGGAGCTTCCAGATGCAGAAGCGAGTGCTATGAGTAGAGCTGAATAAATTTTATTTATTTTTTACCTCCTCATTTATTTATGTAGAGAGTAAATTAGGCAGTAAGTTGATGAATGATAGAAAAGCTAAAAGTCAAAATTATCTATGTGGACCTCCTTTCCCTAGAGTATAAAGTGCCCTCTTTCTGCATGTCAGGTCTTAAATAAGTCATTAATACTCTCCATCTGGGTGGATGGAGGCTCTCCGTCTCGAAGGAGAGAAACTTCATGGTTGAAACTACATACCTTCGGGGAAAGGAGTTAGAACTTGGACTGTGGGTTCGTATTGCATTAATAGTTCTAGCAGTGGCTCATTTGGAGCTGCTCATTGGTTTGAATGTTTGAGGCAAATATGAAACCAGTGGGAATAGGTGAGGTATTGCGGGGGGGGTGATGGTGGAAGTTGTGAAATTGGTGGAGGTTCCAGAGTTCAGGGGGTGCAAGTACCCTGCCAAGGCAGTGGTGGAGAGTGGGAGTGAGCCCAGTGTAGGAGGTAGCTCAGTCCCTGCTGACCCTGCCATGTCCATCACCAAAAATGAGACTGGTGAGTGACCTGAAGTCTCACTCTATCACTGACAAAACCCAAGCCCTTTCCATCTTTTCTTCCAACACAGACATAAGACATGTTTTGAAACTTCCCACCTTCTCCCCTGGAAAACGTCACTGTGAGCTAAAAATTAAAACTGGCCTTCTTCCTTTTTCAGCTGCACAGAAGAAATCACAGAGGGGATTCAGAACTTCTTGCCAGAGAGGAGATCCCTGGGGTCGTGGATTTCAAGCAGTACTTTATATGTAAAGGAGACAGCAACAACCTTCTCAGTTCAGTGCTGTGCAAACAATTCCGCTGGTTCAGCCTGTGAAAAGAGTTTCATTAACCTGTCAGGTACCACAAGCCAGTGTTTTAGCACAGGTTTTCACGATCAAAGCTGGCATGGTAGAACCTACAATACTTTTTATCTGGCTAAATGGCTGTCCATGCAATGGCATTGCAGGTAAAACACCTAGGTACACAGTGTCAGAAAAGGTGGGTGGGTGGGAGACATAATTCTCTTCTCTAGGCCCAAAGCAGAGGCCTCCCTCATTAAAATAAGCAGGAACTTAAACAAATAGGAAGTGCAGTTTGGAGCCATGGCAATGTTGGGGGCTCATTTTTTGTTTTGCCTTAGTCATCTCTGCATGAAATCTGGAAGCACCATCTTTGGGAAGATATAACGGCACTCTGGTAGCTGGTGGCATGTGCTCTCTCTTGCTAGACCCTGTGGTGCTTTCAGAAATGCCCATGGGGTCTCTCCTCACCCCGTGGAGGTCACTGCACACCCAAGCAAGATCATGGCTGAGCCAACAGACCCACTGAAGAGTCGATCCCTCTCTGGAAAGCAGGAGTACTGGGAAAGAGACCACTGTAGGCAAGCAGCAGAAGATTAAGTCCTGGTTAGGAAGTCTCTCCTCTTGTCGAGGGTATGACAGATTATTTCCTTCTGGAACCAGAAGGTCAATATGATTATTTGCACTTTGTACTTGTAACACCATATGTATTCCATAGAGCAAAATATTTCAGTTAGAGGGAATACACTGTGGCACCAGGAATTACTTTGAAACATCCAGGTATTTACAGTACAGGGATTTCCTTTGTCATGGATGAACAAGCAGTTTGGTGTTTTGACTACAGCTGACAGAAGCTGTGCCCACTGTCAGGGTTTGAGCATTCACGTTGAAAATACAATAATCATAATCATAATATTTATGCTTTTAGAAACGACCAAAATATGAGGGTACTTCTCATGTTTGCACACTCATCTACCGACCAACGCCTTATTCCTGTCTGTGCTCGCATAGTTCAATCCAAGGATCACACCAACACTTAGATTTGTTAATGGGTATAGCCCTTTTTTTTTTTTTTCTTTTTTTGTTTTTTTTTTTTTAATGAAAAGAGATGTCAGAAGTACCCAGAACTGAATGCCTCCTGCCCATCTTGCTTTGCATATGGCTGCATCTCGCTCCCCATGCAGGGGAGGCTCGGGTGTGAGAGGGCTGCAAACTGCCAGAACTGGCCGTGGGTTCTCCTTGCATTTTCAGCTGTACACACAAACTCTGTTTCACTGGGTAGTAATACATGTCTTTTAAAGTTGCAGGAGCTGTTTCTTCCCCCCTGGACAATGCTGCATTCTATGCCTCCGTTGGATTTTTTCTCCTCTTGTTCGCTTTTGTGTTTGTATTCATTTTTCTTAAATACAAAAAGGTAAAAGCAAACATAAATACCTGACCAGCCTTCTTTTGTTCCTTCCAGGTTGCTTCTTCTCTAACACTTTTTTATTGCGTGTTTTTTTTTTCTTCCAAAGAAATTCAAATATGAAAGCCAGTGGCGAATAATACAGATGATAGGGCCATCAGATAATGAATACATCTACATTGACTTCAGAGAATTCGAGTATGATGTAAAATGGGAATTTCCCAGGGAAAATCTGGAATTTGGTGAGCAATCCATAAGGTAAATCCCAGTACTGGAGCAGTAGTCTGTGCTGTACCAGCAGCAAATAACATTGGCATTTTCTGTCTTGTAGGACAGGTCCTTGGTTCTGGGGCGTTTGGGAAAGTGGTGAATGCAACAGCTTATGGAATTAACAATGCAGGAGATTCAGTCCAGGTTGCGGTCAAAATGCTGAAAGGTATGATAAACTTCGGTGACTTCCATAAGCAGTCATGTATTCTAGTACCTCCAAAGCACAAGAGGCATTGGAAATTCCCCTTATGCACAGATTTCCAGCAGTTACACTTCACAAATGCTTGGCTTCAAAATTGTTTCAAAGTGCTTTCAAAACCCTGTTTCAGTTTGGAAAGGTATTGCTGAAGCGCCTTCATCCTGCAGCACGTTGCATTTTGTCCTACACGCTACAGAAGGTCTCCGTTGTGTGGGGAAGTATGGAGCCTCTAAAGAGGAGAAATGCAAATCCCCAGTGCAGATTACCCTGTTGGATGTATTGGTGACCATGACCTTCAGTGTAAGGCCCCTTTTTCTTGCAGTGCTGTCCAGCTGCAGCGTGCCTTTTGCCTCTGAGCTAGCTTGTTTCCAAAACTTCCAGCACAATTTCTTGTGGTCTTTTTTCTTGATGATGACACGAAACAGTTCCTTTCCATCCCTCCTCATGAACAAGGTTACTAAACCTTGAACACTCCTTTCTGCTATGATCTGGCCTCTCTCCAAGATGTCTTGACTCCTCATAAAAGCAGTGTCCAGGAGCAAGCCTCCCTGAAAGCAAGCAGAGAAGGGCTGCCTCCTTGTGTCTCAACTAACCACAGCCCTGTTCACACAATGTTGGGGTAGTTTACACTGGGAAAGATCTCCAGGTTCAATGAGCCCAGCTGTTAACCATCACTGTCAAGTCCACAGCTAAACCATGTCTCTCAGTGACACATCTACATGTCTTTTAAATACATCTGGGGATGGTTACTCAGCCACTTCCCTGGGCAGCCTGCTACAATGCTTGACAACCCTTTCAGTGAAGACATCTTTCTGAATATCTAATCTAATCCTCCCCTGGCACAAACTGAAGTTGTTTCCTTTCATCCTTTGACTTGTTACTAGGGAAAAGAGACCTGTATCCACCTCACCCACCTTTTGATACATGCTGGAATGAGCTTCACACTGATACCAGCACCCTGCCCACCTGTGTGCCCACACAGCCCCTTCCTGCCAGCACTGCCGTTCAGATTTTCACCCCTCATTTGCACACATGCATCAGTTTTATGCTTCCTTGCTCCACTCCTTTGTGGCTGTCTCTGTGGAAGCTCAACTTGATCATTTTGGTTCACATACCCAATTCACTGAAATCATGAGCACCAAATGCTTGCTGAAAAACAGGACTGAAGCTATTACTGAAGCCTTCTCAGCTATTGGATTGCAACTGGTTGTATGCCATATGGCTGCCATTTTTTTCTTTTAACATTTCTCTGCAACAGACTTGACTGCCATTTCTTCCGTGCTTGGGAACACTTTAATATATTGCTGTCATCCCTTGCCAGCCCAAGAGCGACAAATGTTGACAATTAATGACTGCTTTCCCAAGCTTTCAAATGATCCACACTCACACAAAAATCTAGTTTCCACCGTTGACTGAATCTTTTTATACTTTGGAAAGGTTTTTTTAGGATGTTCCCAAATGTACTGTCAGTCCAACAAATTTGAAGTGAAGATTTGTGTGTGACGAAGCATCACAACCATTTAAATTTTCATTTCTTTGCTGGAGATTTCCAAATCTATGTTATCGCTTTTACAGAAAAACCTGATGCTTCAGAAAAAGATGCTCTAATGTCTGAGCTGAAAATGATGACTCACATTGGAAGCCATGAAAATATTGTGAACCTACTAGGAGCTTGTACTGTGTCAGGTAACTTGAAATTGTGGAAAGGTACCAATTAAAACCTCCAGAATAATGAGGACTAATTTTGCTGTTCTGTGCTGGCCCAAAATAAGATGAAGATGAGCTGAAAGCAAATTTAAGGCCATGCATATGTGCAGGAAAGAGTCCTTTCTGATTGTACTGGCAGGAAGTGATACAACAGTCCTTCAGTAGAAGAGGATTTCCTATTACAGTGGTGATGGCACTGGTATGAGCCAGTTTATTAAGTGAAAAGGAAAAACTTATCTGGTGTCAGGGACTTCTGTATACCCATGATTATGTTCACATAGGAAATTGTCATTTAATTTTTTTATTCACGTGGCTCACCAAGCAGTGAAGCTGTAGAATGAATGGATAAAAACAGCTAAAATTTATTCAGGAAACAAGAGAAACTGAAAACTAACAGGTGTAGGAGTGACACAGATTAAAAGAAATGAGAGAAGAAAATAATGGAATATTTACAAAATACAGCTTTTTCCAGCCTGCTCTACCTTTCTTGACAGTGACCTTCTGACAAAAATGTCCATAGATTCATGGTCAGTCTTTCTGGGCCAGAAATGGTAGTGCTAGTGTGAGGCTTGGCCGGGTGATGTTGACCACTCTGAGCTCCTGCTGGCTGGTCATGGCTTTTATCCAAGCCTGCCTGGGTCAGGAATTGGATGTATTTTTCCTTTCTTGAGAAAGTGGCCTGACCAGTGCTCTACTCAGACACCTCCCCTTGCCAGGTGGATCCCTCATATAGGACCTCTCAGCAAGTACTCTTGGGTTTCAGGTGGTCTTCTTGGGGAAAAAAAAAAAGGATATTTCCAGAGCATGAAGGTAGCACAGATAAACGGAAGGATGTGGGTCAAAGGGTACAAATTCACACCATCCAGATAATTAGCAGCGGCATCTTTATAGCCTGTGCTGTCCTCCCCATTGCCATTGGAATGGGGCAGGATTTTTGTGTTTCTGTAGGGATTTTCAATACAGTTTGAGAGATGCACCACAAGGAAGAAGTTAAACAGACTTTCCAAGGGACATTATAGTCAGTAAACAAATTCTCATTACCTGCCCATCAGTACAGCTTATCTGCCTGGGAATGGAAGATGCTTGGAATGTTTTAATACAGATTAATCCTGAGGGAAAATGAAGCAGCATTAGGGCTTTAATGGGGAGGGTGCCATAAATAGCAGCAGGCATTTACATTTCCAACTATTTCAGGACCAATCTACTTGATATTTGAATACTGTTGCTATGGTGATCTTCTGAACTACTTAAGGAGCAAGAGAGAAAAGTTTCACTGGACACTGACAGATTTTTTTAAACAGCAAAACTTCAGCTTTTACCACAATATCCATCGGGACCAAAACTCTAGGTAAAGCATTTAGTAACAGATTGATACTTTTTAAAACTGGTGTTGCTTTTTAAGCTGCATTCTCATCTGTGCTGTATGATGGTGAAATTATTGAATTCTTGATAGTGTGTCTTCACACACTGTGATAAGCAGTACCTTGGGAGAAACTGAGATTTGAGTCTCTTTACAGAGACTGCAGAAGACAAACAATCTCTTGTTTCTCTTTCCAGTTTTGAGAAGACTCATTTCTGTGTCCAGATTTTTGGTAGTAATAACTGTTCATGTTTTCACTGCAAAAGAGTCTATGTGTAGGAGATTATGTGATACACTGTGTGAAACCTTTGAAAATGTGTCTCCAGCTCCAGGACTGGGACCCACCTGAAGTACGGGGTGAACACGACTCTAAGCAGAGAGGATGAATTTGAAACCATGCAAAGAAGTCAAAACATAAGTATGACACCTGGAGCAGATGGAACTGTGCTGTTTCCTGAGGAAGGTAAGAGATTAATTGATTATATCTTCAGTAATTCTGTTATTACGGTATTTATTGTTGCTATTGATCTAACTAGCCTGGATTCTGTGACAAAAAAGGCCCCTTTCTATCATATGACTCTCTTCAATCCTAGTAGGAATTTTTCTTAAGAACAATTCAACTACACTTAAGATCAGAGGCTTATGTTTCTGCTCATGCTATACATAATATACGAATATGAAAATACTCTCCTTTATTTTGTGTCTGAGCAAAGGACAAAAAAGATGGATGCTCTTTGTGATGTTGCTCTTGGTCGGAGCATGTGAAAATTCTTACAACAGTCAGTGGAATTAATCAGAGAGTGAAGAAGTCCATGGAAAACTCATACATTTGATTATTTTTTACAGATAAAATTAAAGATGCAAGCACACTGGTGGATGAAGAAGAGTATTTTAATGTGCTCACTTTTGAAGACCTTCTTTGCTTCTCGTATCAAGTTGCCAAAGGAATGGAATTTCTTGAGTCCAAATCGGTATGGTGAAGGGTAGCAAATTTTTCAGATAGAAAAGACACTGAAAATAGGTCAGTTTATAAAAGGCAGGTTGAAGAACAGAGCCACTCTGTGGCAAACTTGAACTATACCTCCTTCCCTGGCTTAGCAGCAAAGACTGAGTTGCAGTTTTAAGCAGCACCCCGAGTAAGAGGCAACTGCATGGCACACTTGTGCCTGCTCTGGCCCTGTCTCCTTGCCCCCAGCAACCAGGGAGTGTCCAGCTTGGCCATTCACCAAATTATTTAAGTGGAAGGAGGTGCCAACTCAGAGAGCAGGGAATTGTCCACCTCTGATATCAAACGCTGCAGAGTGTTAACCCTTCCTTTCCTTCTTAGTGCATTCACAGAGACCTCGCTGCCCGAAACATACTGGTGACCCATGGAAAAGTGGCGAAAATATGTGACTTTGGCCTTGCCAGAGATGTAATGAATGACTCCGACTACATCGTCAGGGGCAACGTAAGTTCATGAGTGCTCCCTGGTTTTCATACCATCGTAAGAATTATAAGGAACCAAGAAAGAAAAGTTTTAAATTTTCTAATTCCTTGTTAGCTTTGTGCATATCTGTACAGGCAATGCAGAAATCTTATTTTTTCCTGCCCTTGGCAAATGCAAATCCTTAGCTCAAAATTGAACTAATCAGGCTGGCACTGTAAATGAGATGGTACCCATGCTCTTTCTAAAGCACACTGAAATCCATTGGAAGAAGCATTGGGAGTTGTTTACTGTTGTGGGCAATAACAGTGCAGGACAACAGCATATGTGTGGGGGTGTGCCAGATCCTCTGGCTTTATGAAGAAGCACAGTGTGGACGTCTCCATCTGGGCCTCTCTACGCTGGAAGTCAGAAGAAGGAAGGTGGCTCTTCCAGGACTGAGCTCATCTCTTCCTTAAATAGTGATCTAAAACGGATGAGACGAATTGGCTCTTTAGAAGTGTCTGTTTCTCTCTGTAACGGGAATGTCCAGGGACTGCTGACAGAGACACAGCTTTTCACACAGCAAACACGAATCGATCATGCTGGCGGTGACAACCACAGCGAGTCACCTAGAAAGCCTTTGCCACAGCATGACCTGGCCTCCTTCCCTCTGTCTGCACAGGCTCGATTGCCAGTCAAATGGATGGCTCCCGAAAGCATATTCGAGAGGACATACACCATGAAGAGTGATGTCTGGTCATACGGAATACTGCTATGGGAAATATTCTCTTTGGGTATGTTTCACAGCAGGACAAAAGAGCGGCGTTTGGGTTTGGCAGCTTCTGGATTAACATATGTTCTCCTACGATTTCCGCAGGTGTAAATCCTTACCCTGGTATTCAGGTTGACACGAATTTCTACAAATTAATACAAAGTGGATTTAAAATGGACCAACCATATTATGCTACAAAAGATGTGTAAGTGTATTTCCACCAACCATATTATGCTACAAAAGATGTGTAAGTGTATTTCCAAGTGATGCGCAGCGTGAGAATTTATACTCAATAGGTCACTGTTTGAACGACCTTTTATTTATCGTACACTGTCTCTTACCCAAAATTAGTTGCAAAATGTGAGATCTTCCTCTGAATCTAATAAATGCTGCCTGATCTTGCAGGTTTTGTTTCAAACTAGAAGTGATTAACACTAAAGTTTATGTGTGTGTGACAGGACTAATTTATTATATTTATTTATTTGTGCCTTCTTTCTCCAAGAAACTTCTTGTTCTCAGGCCACAGATTTCCCCTCCTTTTTTTTTCTTTTGCTTTTTCTCTTTTTTCTTTTCTTTACATTTGTTTGGGTATTTTATTCCTAAAAGCTATGTTTTTCCGTATTGACTAAATTTTTGGTGGTTTTTTTTCCTAAATTTTGTTTCTTAATTGAGCTTTACCAGGTTTGTTTCAGTTCCAGGCGACTAGGGATCCTCTTAGATAAAAAGCCTGCTAAGGAAGAGTTGGGGGGAAGCTGATTCTCTGCTCTCAGCACATTGTTTTCAGCCTGTGCCTCTGTGACTGGGTGGGCTCTGCCTAGAGGTAGGCCCCAGGGAACAAGAGAAGAGAAGGTGACAGAGAGCTGTGAGACCTGGAACATGGAGGAAAAAGAAGGGCTTTGGGTTGGCTGAGCTCTTCTGGCAGGCATTTCATAGCTGTTCTAGGGACACAGTGCCTTGCTGTGACACTGCACTGTTCTTACTGTCTCCACATGAAGACTGTAATGGCATTAAAGGTACAGGTAAATCTGACAGATTGACCCATGAAAGATTTCTGGGGGGCTTTTAAGTATCAGGGAGCCTGTTGTCCCAGTAACTTTGCAAGGGACTTCAGCAGTCAGGCACTGCACCGGTGCCTAATGAAGCTGCAGTATCTCTAAGGTGGTGTTTAAATTTCAGAAAGATTTTTGTGATGTCAAATTACATAAGAAGACTTGCTATGAAAAGTGTACTTAAGACTCCATAGTCCACGAGGAGCAGGTCTAGCCCCAAAGACAGGCAGGAATTGTCTTCCTAACATTTTCTGTGTGGAAGCTGAAAAACAAACTCATCATGCCATTATGTGGCAGTCAAGGTGAAATCCAGGGGGATTTTAGTAAGGACTCTGATAAAGCCACCGTGAGGATTATTTCACCCTTTATCCTTATCTTTCTGCTTCTTTTCCTCTGATACAGCACTGTTATTCTGGCCTCTTCCTATAGAATAATTTGATCCCCATGATTCCCATTCAAGTCCTGCAACTCCATGTAGTCACTTACAGAGAATTCAAGAGCTAACCTGTTTTCTCTGCCGTGTCTTTGCTTCTGCAGCTATTGCATGATGCAGTCCTGTTGGGCTCTAGACTCCAGAAAAAGACCCTCTTTTTCTTACCTGGTTTCCTCTCTGGCCTGTCAGCTAGCTGAGGCAGAAGGAGCAGTAAGTAAACACAGTAAGATGAACCTGTGAATGACGTTTGGGTTTGGGTTTTTGTGGGGTTTATATGTAGCTCCGCAGGTCACGATGAGCTGAGGAATAGTCTCCTGCTTTCTATTGAAGTACACAACTGTATTATGGATGCGTTGCCCATGGATTCATGTAAGATCTTGGGGCATATTTTTCTACCATCAGAAAGAATCCTGACATTCCTGATGAGGATTTTCATCCTCCCAATGCCTGCATTGGGACTCTGTAAAGCTGAAGTCTCTCAGCCTGTGCTGTGGGAATGGGCTTCCATTGTGCAGCAGCCAGTGCAGTCAGGTTTGGTGATGCTGATAGCTGCCATGGGAGAGGAGCTGAGCATGGACCAGGGGCCAGGGGGTCTCATGAGGGATCCCCACACCATGTCCTCACAGACAGAACGCTGTATGTCATTCTCAAAGGTCAAAATTATAAAGATGATCTGAGGAAGTCCTGTTCTGTCCATATCAGACATTTATCTTCTCTTCAGGGAGGATAAACAATTCTTTTCCGAACTACTGATACCTGCCTGGGTATCCACTCTGGACTAGACATGCTATTTCCCAGTGCAGTGTCCTTGAGAATATTTTGGGATGTGAGGAGCTATGAATGACTCTTGCCTTTGCATCATCGTGCCTCTCTGAAGGCTGTTGGCCTGGCAGAAGCTATGAAGTGTAGAGCCAAACTAATAAGAAGCTTCATAGCACTGAACATATGGAAAAAACCTTCCTTCGTGGTCCAGTGCTGTTCCTCAAACCAGCTCTTCCTAACATGGATAAGGTGGTGGTCTGTACCTGACAAGTGCCTGCTTCATGGGGAGAAGAGCAGTATTCCAAGTATGATAAATAATAACAGAAGATACGTTTTATTTCCTCTTCCCAACTCTAGGTTTACCATAATACGAAGAAAAATATTCCTACACACCATTCCAGCATCAAAACTAAACCACGTGTAAGCAGGGATGAGGAATCTTTGCTGCTCCCAGTTATGCTCCCTCATGAAGACCCTCAGGTTGAAAAATAATCTGGGCTGTGGATTTGGTCTCAGTATTGTCATAAATTCTGTGCAGGATAAGTGTTTTATATCAGCTCTAAGAAGAGAAATGGTTACCAATTTCTGCACTGTTTGCATTTCTTGTGGGCCAGTCCATATAAATGTGGCTTTGAGAAGAAGGTGTAATTCATTTGTTTGAATTCAGCAAACACATCTATAGCAAGACAAGTTTTTTTGCTGCCTCTCTACAATTGAATATCTCTTTTCCTGGTGTTGTGTAAATAGTGCCTAATTGACTTACTGAATTCATACTGTTCTTGCCACATTGCAACCAAACATGAGAAAATCCTTTTTTTGATCAGCGTTTACAAGCATTGACTATGCAGCTAAAGAGAGCTGGTGTGATTTCCGGAAGTGATATTCACATCTTCATCTCCAGATGTCAGTGAGTGTTGGGAAAAAAGACCACTGGAGTCGCTAGTTTTAGATGTCCAAACATTGAAGTTCCACCAGTCTTGTTTTACAAGGGACTCTTAATTTGATTGTGTGTAAGTGTCTTACCTTGGACAGCTCCATCATCTCTGCTGTCTCGATGGCTGTGAAGCAGCTCTTGGGTGTCCAGTTCAGGTGAGTTCATTTAATCAAGATTTAGTTACTCAGGGGGCCTCTGCTCAGGCAGGCTACATTCTGCAACTGCTGATGAGAGATAGGCACTCACAGTGAGTGATTCCTTTCTACCTAAATAAGCACCTAAAATAACCAGGAGGAGTGATATTTGCAAATAACCTTCTACCTCCCTGATCTGGAAAATCCAGGCAGCAGTCTCCAGTTGGAAGTCTCACTTCAGCTGAGTTACAGCTAATTCCATTCATGGGGCTTTGAGTTTTTTCAATACCAATTTTTTAGAAAACTAATTTTGAAGAAATTATCTTCTGTAGCAATTTAGGAGTGCACTATCATCACTCCAAATCCACAGAATTCAGCCTGGGTGTATGAACTGTGCTGCACTAAAATGGAAGTATGTCTCTGACTTTCTCATAGACACCCAGAGGCTTGATGTTTTTTCAGTATAGTTAAAAAGACAGTTATTTTCATTAAGAGGTTTAGGAATTTCTAAATGTAATTTTCATCATGACTAATAGGATATATTTGTCTACATCATGGTGGATGAAAATGAGAATATATTGGTTAATAGTGTTTTTTTCTCTTATACATTTTACAAGGTGCTAACTTCAGTCAGGATTTTTCAGAGGCATGCATTACAAATTAATAGCTGTTTGGATGGAATATTGTATCACAGAAATTGAGCTGCTCTTTACTAACACTCTGAAAATAATGTTGTAATACAATGATTATGATTTGTATTTTTTCGTTAATGTTGTTAATAATTACTGATGAATCCTCAATTTTTTAATCAGATACAAACTGCTGAAGAGCAATTTGGAGATATTTAGACAGAAATAAATTTTAACATTGCATTCTCTGGGAAATGTATTATTATTTTTAACATACCCATAACAGTTTGAAAGTGTTCATCTGCAATATGTCGCTGTTCAGCACTGTTAGCACACAGCCTGCAGTGACTGGGCAATGGGAGTTGAGTGTCTTGTGCAGGCAGTTTTCAGCCTTCAGAGTTAGAGAAACCTTATGCTGAACTGGTCACTTCCAAGCCTGGCTGGCCCTAGAAACAGAGCAGGTGTGAACTTGGCTCAAAGAGGAGCAGCTGGGAATCCCATGTACTTAAAAACATGCCAGGGAGTTGTGTCACATATTTTTCCGTAAGATTTTAGAAGAACTGGAAGTAGATCATCTGGCCCCATCATCACTGCTGAGCTGAGATTTGGGAATAGAAAGGCAAATAGAGAATCTTGGAGCAAGTGCAATTTCCCATGATTCGCACATGAAAAGCAGCTCAGGCAACACAGCACTCTGTGAGGAAGAGCAATCAGGAGAAAAACCCTCGTGTAAGGGCTTAACGCGTGGGGAGTTATGCATCTGCTTCTCCACACAGAAGAGAGAGATGGAACAAAGCTACAGGAGGTACTGAGTGAAAAATTATTCCTTTTAGGACATTTCCTTTCCAGGATGCTTCCAATACAACAAGTGATGGTCCACGTCTGAGGCTTATGCAATGCCACAGAGAGTGCTGTTTAGGAGCAGCTTTGTGATTTTTGAAGGGAAATGCCCACATTTCTCTCATTAGGATCCAGATCCCTAATCTGTGCCTCCAGAAGCACGTCGTCGGGAGAAAGTGATGAATTCCCCCGTAGTGAACGGAGAGAGTTAACCTTGTTTGAAGACCTCCAGCAGAGATGCCTTTAGTCTAACGTGGATGCCTTAAGTTAGGCACAGACTGACAAAGATTCAGTAATCATTAATCCGGGAAGAAGAGGAATAGAAGGGATTGAGGTCAATTAAAAGCACTGAAGGTCAAAAGGCACTGAGCTCTCCCTCGTAGCAGTAACGGAATAAAGAAGAAAGATAATTTGACAACCCAAGCTGAAATTCAGGATGACTCTGGGGAGTCTGCTTGAATTTTCTTTCCCCTCTACCTGCAAGAGCACACCTCGTAGCCGGCAGCCCTGTCCCGAGGAGTTCTCCCCGCGGGATGCCCGGGCACAAGCGGCCCCGTTCCGCCGCCGCAGCCGGCACTAGGTGGAGCTCCGCGACAGCGGCTGCCGGGCAGACAGGGCCGAGGGGCGCTGGGCAGGGGACAAGGAGCAGGGCTGGCGCTCAGCAGGGAGACTTGGGCCAGCTGCGGTGTCTGGACCAGAGCTACGGGAGACTCGGAGAGTAGGGCTGGGCATGCGGATGTCGGTCGAAAGGGCTCCACAGCCAAAACCTCGTAGCACCGACGGGTTAAGCCCAGTACCAGTACAAACTACTCAGCCCTCACCCTCAGAGTGTTTTCCCAAACAACCATGTCCGTGTGTCACAGGCAGCAGGGACCAAAAAATTAAGAGACCCTTCTCTGTCCTGATCAAGAGAAACTAGAATTGTTTCTCCAACACGTCATGCTCTTGGGTTTGGGATACTTGGCAGGGGCTCTGCGGGGTCCCTCTGAGAGATGCTGGGACTAACCATGTGTTAAACCAGAAGAGAAGAGTAGAAGTGACCCTGTCATGCATGCTAGCAGTGGTTTTCAGTCTACATGTTCGTGGAGGGAACTGTGAAATGCGATGAAGAAATCCAAGGTCATAATTGCTCCAGGGCTGCTTGCAGACAGGTTATTTTTTAAGAGGCAGGTTTTCTGATGGAAATTATTTCAGAGGCAAAAAATTAAAGCAGACTGAAGATGAGTGTATCCCATGGAGCTGGATACACCAAATCTTAGCCCCCTTCTCCCAGACCCTGAATTAGATCAAGTGCTCGGTGTCTCAGGGCTCAGGCTTCCCACTCTGCCGCCTCCCCTCCCTCATCAGTGGCTAATTAACTAGACCATGCAAAGGAAAGCAGCTTTTAAAAAAAGGCCACAGAAAGACCCACCCAGATCTGTGGTTGAGAAGGACTCAAATGGCTTTAGAAAGAGCTGGAACTTGAGCCCAGCTCCTTATCACCCTTGGTGAGCATCCCAACATGATGGAATGGTCCGGATGGAGTCCCTTCCAAGCAGGTTGTCTGAGACCTGGGCTGCATTCATGCTTCCTGAAATGCTTTGTAACAATGAGACAAATAGTGCAGCTGCTCAGAGCAGAGATCCTGCCTTCTAGGTGCCTGACATTAAAATTGAAGTGTTTAAGGCTGTGCTGGAAAACTGATAGAGTAACACTCCTAGAAGAAGTGTGAGTGCCCTGGGGCACAATCTGGTTCAGATCTCATCTGAGAAGGAATTCATGTAGTCAGTTTGTGGAGAGAGGTGGGAAAGTGGTGATGCTCCTGTGGTCACTTCCACAGAGGCACTTAAAGACCAGGGTGGGATCCAGTTCATTTAAACACTGCTTAGTTGGGATGAAAATAGACAGGAGATCCTGACAGTGACCCACTCCTGCTGCTATGTATTGCCTACACATATTCACGATCTTTTGCACCACAGCTAGGCTTTGACACTTAGTTTTGGTGGCCCAGATGAGCCTCCTTTCAGCTGCTCTAGGGTTTCTCTCCCCCCATGCTGTGTGCTGTGTATATGTCACCATCTTCCAGCTGAAGAAAACCCAGAAGTTACTTCTAATGACAGCCCTCCAGTCCCACCAGCACCATGACAGCCCCGGCTTCAGAGGAGGCGTGGGGGCTTCAGATCCTAAAAGAAAGACATGCCGAGCTCTAGTTTCCAACATATTTCTGTTGAAGAAGCGAATGCGTGATGTGTACAGGATTCTCCTTTGGAAAAGCCTCTTGTGTGTAGGGCTGCCCTGCATGAGAAGGGGCTGTGAAGCTAAACTGAGGCAGGGTTGGGCTGGTCCCTGGGAGATGAGTCATGGAGGAGAGCCCAGGGGAGGGGCGTGTGGGCCACAGCTGGGAAGCTGGCTCTGGGTCTGCCTGGCCCTGCCTTCCACTCCTTTTGAGGCTTCTTTTCAGACCAGAAAAAAAAAATGTGGTGAGACTACTTTTCCCTCTCAGGTCCTAGAATAAAATAGCTGGGAGCAAATGCAAGATGGTGTAGAGCAGTCAGGTACCAATTTCTCCTCACAGCCAGAAGGACTGAAGGTTTGGGTTGGAGGGTACAGGTTTGTACCTGAGGAAGATGTCCCCTTCTTCTGCCTTCCTACAGCCCCAAGCAAGGTCCCATGTGGGAGCCTTGCCCTGCTCCCCACCAGGCCAAAGAACTGCTTGGCACTTGCCTGCTTTGGACTCTTGTATTTCCTAGTGTGAAATATGATCCACAAAGCACCATGGCCCTGCAGGGACGTGCACAGTTATGGTCTTGCAAACCACAAACCATCTACATGGGTCAGCAGCACCCTGTGCTTCTGCTCACTGAAGGGATTTGTAGGATTGGTCTTGCCACGGAACACAAGGCTGAGGGAGTCAGTGGTATGAGGCAATCACCCCAGAGTGTCTTGCCAAGGAAGGGCCTGGAGCAGAGGGAATGAGGGGGAAAAATCGGCAAGACTAGCATGTGCTGTGGAGATGGGGACAACACACCCAAGGAGCATGCATTGTCTCCCTGCTTAAGGTTTCAAAGCTGGGAAATGTAGAAAATTAATCAGCGAGGAAGGCAGTGAGGGCATCAGCCTTCACATTGCCTTGGGAGGGGGCAATGGCCCGGGGGGCACACCGGTGGTAGGTGTGTGCAAACGATTTCACAGCTCAAATTCGGTGTTTTGCTTGGCACGGGAGCCGACACTCGTGTTAGTGGCTCCATCCCACCAGCTGGGCCGGGGGCTTGCGTTTTCCCGGGGAGCGACGCGGCTCAGGGCGAGGGCTGGGAGACCGAGGAGCAACCTCTGCCTCGGTGTCCCGAGCCGGCCGTGCTTCGCCGCGAAGCCGAGAGCGGGAGGCTGGGCAGCACCGCGCTCCCGCTGCATCCTGTGCCGGGCGCTGCCGGGCCTGGGAAAGATAACAGCGGCCCTGCGTGCTGCGGAGAGCGTCCGTGGGTGGGCGGGGGGTGTCCTTGGGGGGCAGGGGCGATAACAGCCGTGCCCTGGGCTCCCCTCCCGTGAAAGGGACCGCCCCGGCCCTGCCCGCGCCGTCGGAGCCGTCCTGCGGATGCGCGCTGCTGGGTGACTCACGGTTCCCATGACCGGATCAGGCCCTGGCTGTCCCAGGCGGGACATGCCAGCAGGAGCCGGGCACAAGCGCTCTGCAGGCAGCCGGGGCGCCTCTGTGGCATTTTAAAAAGATAATAAAGTACGGTAAAATCAAGTAAAGAAAAGTAATAAAATAAAATCCAACCAAGGCTATTTCCTTGGCCATCAAAGGTGGGCCAGCCACTGGACCTGAGAGGCTGGGGACACCCTCACCAGCCTCTGGCTGCAGAAGCCCCTGGTGTATCGTAGGACTTTTTTCCTTCTTCTCTGTTTACGCTCCTGTCTCCTGAAGGAGAACAGGGCCGTGTGAACTCAGGCCTGGCGGCACCTGTGCAAAGGGGCAGGGCAGGCCGGGGCCGCAGGGCCGGCCCGTGGCGGTGCGGGTGCGGGGCGGCTGTGCCCGGGCCATGCACAAGGTGCCACCTTCCCTCCTCGTCTGCTTTCTTCCCAGCAACGCGAATCCGCTCGGGAGCGAGCGTTCAGCATCTAACCCCCTCCTAGAGGCATGTGCTTAAACAAGAAGAGTATCAACCCCACGATAAAAGTATTGGGTTATTCTGCAAGGTAATCTACATCAAAGCCTCGGGGGCTGCCGGCTTGAAAAGATCCAAGATGTTTTCTAAGTCCTTATCATGTCTGTGCTTAGGGGGAGCCATAAATTCCACAGGTCGGACTAACTAACACACGATTCCTCCTTCCCTTCTCTCTCCATGGCCGCCAAAGGGCTTTCAAGCGGGCTTTTTTTTTTCTTTACCTTGCAAACAACGCTCCCTGTTCCGTGTCGTTAAGGTGGAGGGAGACGAGAAGATCCCCTCACAACCCACCCCAAGATTCTCTTAAATCACAGAAAATTACATGGTTTAAACCACAAAAATAGCAGAAATAGACGGTGAATCCTCACTCCCACAGGGCTCCCGCCGAGTCGGAGCAGTTTGTGGAGGAGGGGTCGCGGGTGCTGCGAGGCACTCGGCCCTTCCCGTGGCTCATGGAGACGTCTCTGACGTGGGACGGGGGTCCTCGAGCTGTGCTGCTCGACCCATTATCCCCCAGTCCGCGCCAGCTCCGTGGCCCGAGGCGACGAAGAGCGACGACTCCGAAGCGAGGCGTCCGCTCCAGATGCGAGCACCGCCTGCCCGTGTCCGAGAGCCCGGCAGCGGGCAGTGGGCACAGCCCTGCCTCCGGCGCTTCCCCGCAGTCGTGCCGCTGCCCTGACTCTCCCCGGAATAATGTCGGAAATTATTTTTTCAGATCAAGCCGTAAGGCTGAGGCTGAAGGAGGAGGGCGGGGAGCCCGGCGTCTGCCCGGGAGGTAGCCCTGGGTGAAACAGCCCTACGGGGGAAATATCGGGGTCAGTATGGAGGGGCAGGGGAAGATATTTCCCTGCGAACGGTGTCCCCCATCCGGCACTTGTCAGCTGAAGGGCATTGTGCCACTGTTCCCCCCTCAGGATCTAACGAAATAGGAAAAAAGCAGAGGAAGCAAAGAGGGAGAGATCGGGCCTTCGCCCACGCTCTGGTGTCGGGGTCTGGTCCCAGGGTCCCCACTCCTCTCCCGGATCTGCCACTCTGGGCCAGAGCTAAAGGGAAAACCCGAGATGAAAGCAGAGAGGGAGCACACAGAACGGAGAGGAGAAAAGGGGTGAAACCCGGCCGAGAGATATATCGTCTCTGCCCAAAATCCTTGAGAAGCCCCGATAGCTGGGGAAAGAATCCTGTGCCAGTCACAACGAAAAGAAAACCGAAGAGCCGCATAGGCATCTAGGAGTGCGCAGATCGGGATCCCGCTTATTTTAAGACAAGAGTGACCCCCGAGCAGCTTGTCCCCATCCCCAGCAGCTGCCACGGTTCGCGTCCGGGGAGCAGCTGCGTGGCGGCGGAGGATGCTCCGAAGCATTTATCAGCGGGGGAAGCGGGACTCGTCCCCATCTCGCCGCCGACCCCGGTTAGGGTATGGCTGGCCGGGCCCGGTCTCCCTAAGTCTTCCCTGTACTAGGGAGGCAGCTGGGACCAGTCAGAATGGCAAAGTAGTGGAGCAGTGCTCTGGCTGCCATTCCCGGTAGACGCGGTGCTGCCTCGGAGCCTTATCCTGCTCCTTCACCGAAGCCCCAGGACTATCATCCGACCCGCGGCCGACGGCCCCCAGCCCGGCCAGCTCGGGCTGGCGTCGGGTCTCACCCCAAAAAGCTGCCACCTGCCTGCCAGAGATTCGCTGATGGAGCCTTAGACGCTGAACCGGGCTGTTTCGGGGTTGATCAGGGTTGTAGTGCGTTTTATTACAATATGTCCAGAGTTTTGTCGTTTTAATGGCCCCTTTCTCCGTTTATGGCATCATCAAATTCACATCTACGTAGATCGGCTCTGTCGGTGCTTATCGGGAGAGGTGATTACATTGAAGGGACACAGCATTTCCTTTCCAGAGTTACATTTCAGTCTCCTGCTCAGACAGCGCTGGGAGCTCCAAGCCCCGCTCCCTCTCCTTGTTACCCCACCGTCGGTGCGGCGGGAAGTGTCACGGTGGGAACAGGCAACAGAGAGAGAAATTCCTCCAGAGAAAGCGTCTGGCAGGCATTTGATATATCGTCTCTGCCCAAAATGTTACCGTAGGTTCGCAACCGCGGCCGCCTGCGGCAGCCTGCGAACAAGTGACGGTGCGGACGCAGGCACTCCCGTCTGTGTGCAGAGCGGGGATACCCCGTTCCTCGAACCCGGGACATCCACAGCGATTCCGAGGGGCCGCCTGTGGTCTCTTCCCCCAGGAGAAATGCTCCATCCTTTCCTACTTGAGCGTACCGGTCTCCCAGGGCCACTGACATTGGATCCCTTGGGACATTTTGAGAGAGGTCACTGAATTACCCCCACTGGAGTTAAAGCATGGCTCCTCGTCAGCCCCACACTCAGCACCAAAGGAACGATAGAATGGGGGCAAAGAGAGGGAGATTTTCAGAGAATGGGTTCGGGATATCTGCCTTTGCAGAGCTGAAATCCGCCCTCAGCTGCAAGACGCCCCGTCTCAGTGACACTCCTCGATCTACAGAACAGCCACCCACGTGGAAGGAAAAATACCCCTGGGACACGACCACGTGGATGTCCGTATGTAATACCCGAGACACAGGTGTCCGGGACAGTGCGAGGCCCGTTGGAGGACACCCGGTAGGACTGAGCCGCAGCCTCTCCAAGGAGAGATTCTCCCCCGGGAGAGCCGGAGAGAGTGGCTGCGACGGTGCTGCGCTGCTCCGGCGAACCGTGCTGGGAAAATTGGGGGACGTTCCCGTCCCCATCCATTTTTTCTCGGCGGGTGAAAGGTTTTCTCGCTGTGTCATGGGAAAAGATGCGAATATGCAAACGTCGTCTCGCATTGTCCCCGCTCAGGGTGAAAAGTTAAAGCATAAAAGCGGCGGGGGGAAGCTGAGAGGGGGTCGCCTCTTCAAAGGGGACTGGCTGGGCCGGGGGAGCGGGCTGCCGCTTGCCTGGGAGCCGCCCTTCCAGGGCCAGCATTTCCAGAGGGTTTCCAAGGAGTCGGGGAGGGAAGAAGTGAGTGTGCCTGGAGGGACGAGCCGTCGGGTTCCCCGCGGGCTCGGCCGCGCTACAGCGAGGGAATCGCTCAATGAGGTGGCAGGCTTTGGGAGCAGGTTGATGGTTCCCCCCTTGAGTAGAACCATCCCCTGCCTCGGTCCCAAGGCCCCCCCGGGCGGCAGGATGAACCGGCCTCGCTCCAGCGGTGGGTCTGAGGGCAGAGGGTGTTTCAGACGAAGGCACCCCCAGTCCTCGTCCTTTCCCGGACCTGCTGGGCGCGCCCGACCTCGAATCTCTGCAGGCACACGCGGAGGAAGGAGACAGCGCCCTTGGAGGGGGGGATTTCTCCTCTTACCTCGCCTTCATCGCCCATGACCGAGCGGGAGCGGGAGCGGGAGCGGGTGGGAAGCGTTTTAGAAAAAGCAGTAGGCCGTCGCGATGGCGTTTGTTGCTTAAAACAANAACCCCAAATCACAGAGAAGAGCTAGCTAAAGTGCTGCCTACAGATCGGCCGTGATACACGGCTCCCATATTCCCACCCTCGCCCTTAGATCTCCCTTTCTGTCTTTTGCAAGTCTCTTGATTTCATCCTTTGAACCTGTGATTGGAGGTTAAAGTGCACCAGGTTGCAATGGAAGGAGGAAGCTCTTAA
>VZRR01003719.1:863040-904865 GCA_013398015.1 Oreocharis arfaki | reverse complement strand
GGCAGCCGCCGCCGGGCTGGGCCCCGCCGCCCCGCAGTGACAGCGGCCGGGGACAGCGGCGCAGGGACTGCTGGAGGACGCGGCCGATCGGGCCGGGCAGGGGGCCACGGCGGGAGCGGCCCCCCCGATGCACTACACCGCCCCGCGGGGCCGGCCGTGTGTACAGGTGCACAGTGTATGTGTCTCGTCGTCCGGGGGAAGCGTGTCCATCGCTTTATTAATATTATTATTATTATGTTTGGGTGCTTTTTTTACCCTGGAATTTGTTAGATAAAGTGGGGGCACTGCCTGCCAGTCAACCCCCGGTATATCTCAGGGATTGGTCCGAAAGACCTTAGAAATGTTGTTGGGCTAATGATGAATTTTAGCAGGAAAAAAAATTAAAGCACAAGTGTTTTTTTTTTTTATTTTATATTTTATTTTATTTTCTTCTTGCAACCATGAATGTGCAAAATGTTCGTTCTGCCCTAAGGGTCAGAGCAGACAAGATAAGGCACTGTTTAAACGTTCAGATGTGAATTGCTTAACGTTAGACACTTGTAAAAGAGCCCATAAATCCAGTGCAGATAGTCATCCATCCAGATTTATTAGCTGCAGTGCAGAGAAATTGAAAGAATTTCGTCTCTTCTGAAAAAGGTATCCTGTCATGCTGGAGTGAGGAGCCTTGTTTGCATGTGCAATGTCCCCTTGGTTAAACTATGTGCTGTTCCTCACATCCTTACAATTTCTGTCTCTCCGGTAGGGGGGTGGGGGGTGTGTTTCAGATGATTTTCCAAAGTTCCCTGGATTTTATCAGCTTTATTTAGACTTCATCACAGCTCCATCAGAAGCAGAAATCCTCGGAAGAGCTCTGTGCTATATCAGAGCCTACTTCGCACAGGCTGTGGCCCATTTCCACGTGCTGTCTAGATGGAGGGGACCAGGGTAGAGATGCCAAATGACTCACTTAGCCAGAGATGAAAACAAGAAAAGTCCAGCTGATTTGGCCAAATCGTCCTGGCTCTTTGCCATATGTTCTGCTTACTTAGGCATGGGAGAAGCCCAACTGCGAAGTGAGGCCGGGTTGGAACAGCCACACTGCAGCCAGTGCCCTTGGCTGGATGTGGAGCCGGCTCATGTGAGCCTGGGCCCTGGCAGGGAGGGGAGCACTGTCCAGCCCCAAGCACATGACGTGAATTATTGATTTCCCCGGGATTTAGGCCCATGCTGTTCAGTTTTTCTCATCAAATTTATTTCAGTTATTCCATTTGCCTTCTTTGGGGCACTTTGGTTTTTTTTCTTTGTTGAAGCTTTTTTTACCTTTTTGTCAAAAGCCAGAGCCAAATTCCAGCACCATCTGCAGAACTGCATGGGGAGAATGGTTTGGACAGGGCCTGACTCTACTGAGAAGGCAGCTCTCTCTGCCTAAGGGAACTTGGGGAAAAGGAAAGCACAAGCCCCAAAGCCTCTGCACTGCATTTTGTCTGCGTGCAGCTCCATGCCTTGCCGAGCCAGGGGCTGGCAGTGCGACAGCAGACATGTGGCCACGCAAACCTGATCCAGAGCTTCCATGCCTGGGAAAAGACCTTGGTGGGAGGCAGCAGCTCTGGTGCAAGGAACCTGCTTGATTCTCTGCTGCGTACGTGGTGTCTGAAGTGGGTCTGGCCGGGAGACATGGGTGCAGCACCAAAGCAGTTACGGTCATTACGCACGGGCTCGACACACAGCGCGTCCTGCTGGGTCCAGCGTCCACGGTTCGCTCCTGATCAGGGGGACACAGGAGCCAGATTCATCCTTCTGTGACCCTAAAGGGTCCTTGGATCGCTATGGAGGAGCTGCTAGGGACAACTAAAGCTGAGCAGCACCCAAACCGAGGGTCTTGGCTCTGCAGCAGCAGCCCTAAACCCGCGCAGAGCAGTTGCACCAGGGGTCTCCGAGCTAGAGGGGCTTTGCAGGCACCACGACCCACTCCTCCCTCTGTGCTGTCCCCGGGCATGAGGGCTCTTGGGCGGCAGCAGCCAGGGCGCAGCAGCCCCGGGCGGGGCTGCCCCTTCGAGGATGTCCTCTGGCGCCCGGGGCCACCCCCGCAGCATTGATCCCAGCCCGGCTGCTGCCGGAGCTGCCGCGCGTTGCTGCGATACGCCTGTCAATAAACCCTGTTTGGATTGTGGAGCAGAGCGCAAGGTTTGTTTGTTTAGTGGTTAGAGGTTCAAAAGTCGGCATTGTCCCACTGCAAATGAGCACAAGTTTTTTCTCCCTAAGGAAAAGCTGGCTGTGCTGAGTGGGAGGGAGAGATATCGGTGGGCCCTTTTATTTGCTTCCAGGAATAATTAATGGCAGTGAGAAAAAAGATGACCACGGAGTTATGAAAGACCATCAATAAGTAAATTAATCACAAAGGATCTGGGGGTGTAAGAGGTGCTGCTTGCTGTGGTTTTGCTGGCATTTACCCACACCCATTGGGCTGGGGTGACACAGAACTGGCAGAATCCAGGACTCCTTACTGCAGTGGTGGCACACAGCTGCCCCTGGCATCAGCCCAGACATGGCAACATTCGGGACAGTCCCTGTAACCTTTCAGTAGTGTGCTTCGTGGGTTGGGGTTTTTTAATGCTGAAAGCGAAAATTTCTTTCTTGCCGGTAGGACTTTTGAGAAAGAAAGCTGCCCTCATTGAGGTGGGCTGCTTGATGTCCACAGAAGTTTTTTCTCCTAAAAGTTCATTAGAGACATATAAATAAGCCCGAAACCTTTTAAACATCCCCATTCCAGATCTCTTGCTCTCTCTGTTAGCAAGCATTCATTTTCTGAGCTCTCCTCAAATCCTTGACTCTGGCAATGCAGGACGCAGATTTCTGAGTGTAAGATGCAAGTAACCAAGCAAATCATATCCACTCCAATTTCAAATGTGTCCCGTCTCCCATCCCCAGGCAAGCAAACCACCAACCTTCTATCTTCCTTTATATTCCTCATGCACCATAAAGGAGTATGAAAAGGAACAAATTTGGTATCCTGTTTATTTGAGTGGGTATTTACAGGCAGCTGGATCAGCCCATAGCTGAACCATGACATTGAACCAGAAGATCTGTTTGTCAGAGGTGACATCCCCGATCAACCCATGGGTGTTTTCAGTTCTCACAGAGCTCCATGCTATCCTGCAGCAGCAAGCCAAGACAGATTGGTGTGGCTCAACAGGTCAGAGCTGCTGCACCTTGCTTGCCTGACAGGGGCTGGAGAAGAAGCCCATGAAAAAAAAAATCCAGGAATTCAAAAGGTTTGGCCCCAAATTTGCAGGATGGAAGTCCCCTGCTCTCCCTCTCTTGTCAGATTTTCCTGCTCCTATCACTGTACAATTACAAACCAATTAGGATTCCTTCTCTTGGATTAACTCTAAGGCAAATGTAAGTTTCTCAAGAAAGCTCTTCGAGTTTGGGGCAAGGGATGACAATATGTGTCATAACCCATCACAGGAAGAAGTAAGGTCCTTAGGGGACTTGGATGGCATTTAGAGTAAATGTCTGCTTTCTCCTATCTGAAATATCTTTTAGGGGCGTTTTATGCGTCCTCAGTCTGATGGCGGAGCACTCTGGATCTGCAGGATGAAGACAGTAAGCTTTTTTAAAAATAATTAAAATAAAAAATCTTACATTAGGAGTAAGCAACAACTTCTGACATATTCTCCATCCAGCTTTTTGCTCACACAAGTGACCTCTGGGAGACAGGCTGTTTCCATCTGTGGATGAAACAGTGGCTAGAAGCACATATCCCAGACATCTAACAGAGGGCTGAGCCCATCCTGCAGAAACTGAGGGGGGTTTGCTATGGCTGACTGAAATCCTGGCTCCAGAGGACTGTGTGAGGCCATAGGTTTCTCTTTGCTACTCCATCAGCAGCTGGTGTGGAAAAGGAAATCATGAAGTGTACAATTCTGTTGACACAGCTCTGCTGTGTCATAGCCAAAATTCATGACCAAATACTTGCCCTCGGTCCCACACAAGTAATGGAGCTGTGTGCTGAAGTTTGGAGCAGCTAGAGCTGAAAGCAAACCTTGAACTGATGCCAGAGAAGCAGCACTGGAGGCCTTCCAGGAAGCAAACAGCTTGTAACAGAAGTCAGCAGGACACAAGTCCGTGGAGGGCAGCCCAGTTGCACAGGCAGCTCAGCGAGAGAACAAGGCCACCTTGGAGTGAGAGGTTGTGGGATGCATGGCCTGATGCAGCAGAGTACAGGTGCCAGGGAGGTGCATGCTAGGAATCTCCCTAGCAAAACAGCTCTGGTTTCTGTCAGAAAGCCATGCCAGAGAAGTGTCAGGAACCTCTGGGGACAGATGGGAACAAACTCTCCCAGAAGCCTTAGCAGCCTTCTGGGCTTTGCTCTAGAACAGCTCTTTGATGGAGCAGGATGTTCCCACTCTTCTCGCTGATGAGGAAGGGCTGTTTCCTTCTCACCTGCTTGTTCTGCCATGCTGTGACTCAGGTAAACACAGTTTCTTCTAATTAATGTCACAGCTTCTGCAATGCCCCCAGTTCCATTCTCAGTTTTTGACACTTTCAGATGTCAAACTTACCCTCCTTGAAAGAGGGCAACAGAGAGTTGCAAAGAAATGGGAAAAATCCGAGCTATTCACAAAAACAAACAGTTTGTTGCCAGGAGATTGGAATTAGAGACCTGGGAATCCCTTTCAAGCCCTGCATTTCTAAATTGAGGTATCATCTGGTTTGGGATGACACATACTGGATCCCCTTGCTTCAAAGTAGGTACAGGAAAACAGAGGATGAAAACTCATGGATGATTCTCATTACATGTTCACACGGATGTCTAGATGTCCATCTGTGGGCATTCACTATGCTCCAGTCCAGTTAACCATTGGAAAGTAACAGGAATAATTTTCCCTTTGCTCCTAATTTCCTCTAATTAAAATACTAACTAAACGAACATAATATCCAATATAATCTGTACAACAGATAATCCATTTAATGTAATATCTAACCTATTGGTCCAGGCAGATGTTTTGGTTCAATTTTTCGAATGAAGGGAAGTTCATCATTACCTTTCTTAAGTGTGCTTCATAGAATTATATAATAGTGTGGGTTGGAAAGGACCTTTAACACTCATCTAGGTCCTACTGCCCTGCAATGAGCAGGGACATCTTCAAATGGATTACGTTGCTCAGAGCCCCATCCAACCTGACCCCGAATGTTTCCAGGGATGGGGCATCCACCCCTCTCTGAACAATCTATGCCCTTCATGCCCTCTCTGGGAAACAAGTTCCAGTGTTTCACCACCCTCACTGTAAAAATTTCTTCATTACATCTGGTATAAATGTAACCTCCTTTAGTTTAAATTTCCAACAGCTCATTTCCAACCAACTGGACCCTAGCACTTGAGCTGGAGTGAAGAAAATCAGAAAGATGCCAGATGTAACATCTGCCCCTCAGTGCCCCCGCAGCCAGCTGCAATAGGCAGGGTTGGGGGAAAAATCCACTGCTTTTAGTGCTATTCCAAAAGAAGAGAACAGGCCAAACAGAACACATGGAACTTCCCTGCTTTCAGCATTCTTCTTCCCTTAGTCACCCAGGTATTTTGAGGCAGCTGTTGCAAGCTCATGGAGTTTTGCTTTGGACTCAGATCCTGTTCCCCTGACATGTCTTGCTGCCTTCCACAGAGTCACAGCCTGTCCTGCAGATAACTTGCATAGACTCAAAGACCTTTGTGAGAGAAAAGCTGCCTTATCTCCTGCATTCTTTGGAAAGGGATGTTCCTCACTGCTCTGTGCCTTCGTCTGCTGGCAGACAAGACAAGCTTTCAGCTCTGGAAACCGAGATTGGTTGTGGTTTAATTTTTCCATGCCGTGGTCTGACCATGCAAACAGAAAGATCACTTACGGCTACAAGACTAGCGTGGTCTCTTGCCTCCCTGAGTGACAACAGCTAGGGCTTTCAGCAAGGGCTTGCTTGTAATCAAGTCCTTGAAGAACATCCTGATGCAGAACTCAAACAGAAACCAGGTGCATGATTCAGGGCACTCCACGATCAGGTGGGTCTCAGGATTTTTAAGATCACAATTCTGCTTTTAGGCACCTCAAGTGCAGTATGGGCAAGACATGGACACCAAGAGGCCTTCTGAGCCTCCAAAGGCATTTAAACTCCTAAATCAAGCAAGAGTCAAGAGGCATAAGCATCTAAGATTTTTCTTCCTTTTTCCACAGTTCAAAAATGAGCCAATTACTCTCATGGAGATTGTTGGAAGGGACAGAAAGAACTGTACAACAGTTAACTACCGAGGTCTCTTTAAAGATAACTCAAGCTTTTGATTATGTTTTAGGGAAATTCGAGTCCTCACTTGATCTAGGGATTTTTTTGTTATTTGTAAAATTTCAGGTGAGAAGGAATTTGCACTGGCGAGAATTGTTTCCTATCCATAATACCAAAGAATTTTTATTCCAGCTTAAAATAAAAATGTGCTATTTTAAGAATAATCAAACCACCCATTTTTCATACATATTAAGTGCGTAAGGGTATGTTGTTTCATGTCGTTTTTCTGGAAATTACGCTTATTTTTTTAGATCTTCTTTCATCCCCACCAAGACTCTTATATGCATCTACAGAGGTGGAGGTAGAGCTAACCATGGAGATCTGAAAAGGGGTCTCTGAAAACATCTTGTGCAACTACTCCCAGGAATGTAGTGACTCAGAAGAAAAAGCGACTTTCTCTTATCAGGAGCGTGTTTCTTCCTCGAGGACTTCAATCTAGAAACATGATCCTTTTTCTGTTCCCAGTAACGACATCCTGTTCTTCCAAGGCCAGAGCAACACTTTGGACCTACTCTTTCATCCTCAGTCACTCCCTCACCAATCTGCTATCGTGGCTCCAAAGGTGTTTTCCATCCTCAGAGGCTTGGTCTCTGCTGACGGCTCCTACCGGTAAAACATGCCCTTTGTTATCTCTTTGCCTGTGGGCACACGTTCCTGAACTGGAGCAGGAAAACATCGACACTGGCCCAAGGGCAGCAGCTGCTCAAGCAAGGGCAGATGGGGCTGGCATGGCGAGGGTCCAGCAGTCCGGCAGTCTGTGGTGGTCCAGAGTCTGGGGGGAATCAGCCTGCTCCTATGCACATCCCTACTCAGGCATGCTACCATGGACACCTGAAAACCTGCCTCCTTCCCTCTTGGCCTAGGAAAGTGCTCCTATATGCTCCATGGGCTGGGAGCTACTATCACACAAATATGCTGGTGCTGGCCCCTGATGCAAGAGACAGCAAAATTCAGGTGTGGAACGAGAAGGAAAAGAATGAATTTTCCTGTCTCAGAGACAAGGAGATTACTTTTGCCGTGGTAAGGGAAAGAGCAGGGGCTGCAGTGCCAAGTGCTCCAGGAGGCAGGGGATGTCCTCAGTGGTACCTGCTGCATCCCTGCTGAGAGGGAGCCCAGGCACAGCTACTGCAGGCAGCAGTGCCACTCACCCCGACCCGGCAGCTGCCTGTGTCCTGTGGTCTGTGATGCGCTCTGAGGTCCAGAGCCAAGGGAGAGCCTGCTGAGATGGACACAGGTAAATGCACCATGGCAGCCTGCAGAGCCCACAAAAAACATGGAAGGAAGGAAGGAGTGAGAGCCCAGCAGCCACTGCTCCTTTCCAGGGGGCTCCCCCACCGCGTCTCACCATGCCACTCCCTTCCCTGTCCACCCAACCTGCTCAGCTCACTGGTGCCTTCCTGACAGTCCAGGAAAAAGTAAAGGCCAATATGAAGTATTAGGAGCACAGTCAGCACAAAATGATGATTCATGCTGAAGGAAGCAGCAGCGTGTTTTTATCTGACTTTAAATGTTTAACCTCGCTCAATCTACTTTTCCTTTGTGACCACCACACTCTATGTGTGCTGTTTTATGAAAGATACAAGACTGCTTTCCCACAAACCAGCACGTGCCCAGATCTCTTCAGCAGTGCCCTTCAAATTCAAGTCAGTCCTGGTTCAGAGATTCTCAGCCTGGCTCCCAGATACTCACCACTCTGGCATCCTGCAGCATCAAACCCCTTGAGCTGGGTACTTGTCTCACAAAGTCAAGATCAATGTAGTCGCATTTCTTCGCTCTCATGGAAATTCTCTGAAGTCATCCAGAGCCAGCTTAGGTGACAGAAATCTTCCTTGCTGCAGTCAAGTTGCCCATTCGATAAGCAAAGGTACGGCTGAACTCCTACATCTGTCCTAACAAACTGAAAAGTGCCAGGAAATATTCCTGGGCACTGCAGCTCAGTCAGCTGGGTTAGTAAATGGCTGGCATGGTCCACTGCCAGCTGTTGGCTTGGGACAGCTTTTGCTTGCCCAGGAAACCTCTGGGCAGAGATTTAGAGTTAGGACAAGCAATAGACTGTCTTCAGGATGTGGTTTAGGTACAGCCACCCTGTTCTAGAGGGTAACATAGAAGTCACCTGCATTTGGTGACCATTTGGTGACAACTGGGCTCAGCGCTGAGTAGTGATCTTGGGGTGTGGTCAGCCAGATTCCTGAATGGCATTGAAATCATGTGAGCAAGGTCCAGAAAGGCATTCCCACCTGTGTTTTTTGTAAGAAGACCTGGATACTTGGAGACGTGAAAAATCCTAGTGAAATGTTCCAGGAGATCCACTTCTTTCTGTTTATTTCCTCAGCAGGAAGGCAAAAGCACCAGGATTGGGGCAGATGCTCCAGCTGTGCTGAACTCACAGGACCGATTCCTGATGTTATTGCCAAGAANGCTCTGCGCGCTCCCGCCCGGCTCTGCGCGCTCCCGGCCCCGGCCCGGCCCCGCTCGGTAGCTGCCATCAGCGTCGTGCCTGCGGAGGTGACTCGCAGACATCAGACCTGGCGATGCGAAATGCGTTTCTGTCTCCGAACTGTGTTACTGTCTTCATCTGACCTCACAAGAGTAGTCTGGCACATCCTACCTCCCCTCCCACTGCTTGTGCCACCAGGGATCGATGTAAAGGGTTTGAAATCGTTCAGCATCCATTTCCCAGCAGGCAGCACAGCAGCATCGAGCACAATTCCACTTGTCTTCCCTCTGCAGTTTCTCCTTTCTTCTGATACTTGTTGCTACTGCAATACAAGACATCAGCCAGTGCTGCCATGTAAAACAAGACCCCATGGAGCAGAACCTGCCAATGGCTGTGGCACCATCTGGAGAGCTCTGGTGGTTCTAAAGAAAGCCTTTATATGTCCAACATAAACCATGTTTGAATGGCTGAACAAATCCCTCCTCCTCCTCACTTTTCTATCCTCAGTTCTCCACACTCATCACACCCCTGATATCCTCTTTTACAGCTGCTGTTCAAGAATATAGTCCAAAGCCCATTCAAATCAGTCCCATTGGCTGCAGTTAGCTTTGGACCATGGCCTAGATCTCCTTTACTGGCTCCTGGCTTTATATCTCTTCCAAGCCCTCACTTGGAGCAGCCCCTGCCTCTCTGAAGGCTCCCTTTCATCAAATTTCCCTTAGTCCTTCTTTCAGGATGTCTTTCTACATTGAGTAAGTGATGGCTTCAGAAAGCATATTGGGAGGTAGCAGGGGCCATCTAAGAGATGGCAGAAGATGGAGAGATTCCTGCCAAAGGGGGATATCTTCCAGAGTGGCAGCAGGGAAATTAAGGTGGCTAACAGCCAAGATGTGTCAGGCCTCGAAAGGAAACTTAAGCAAGGCGAGGAAACTCTTCTAGTAGCTGTGCTGCACCCATGGTCCCACGGGTAGCTCTCCTCTGCTTCCCTGCCTGCTTCCCTCTGGCCTCCAGGTCCTGCAGAAGCTCCTGCTTCATGTCAAAGGTAGTGCAGGTGCAGGTGTGTGGTGAGCTGTTTCCAAAATGAAAGACGTGACACTTTTTGCAGGATGATGAGTATTTTGTTGGATTGGTGAGTTGAGCTGTCTCGTCCAGCTGCTTCTGTTTGCTACAGAAACAGGAGACAGAGAGGGAGCACTAGGATTTTGGATTAATGTGACATGCCACTGCACCTCAGATAGGGTTGTGACAGCTTCCTGGCTCTTGCCCATCCATTGCTGCTCTCCAACTCTGCCCTTGCCTGATGGTTCCTCCATTTTTATCATTGCCTTCTGCTGCATGTTTTATTCCATGTAGACCTGAAAGAGAGGGGGCTTGAAAGCAAACTGCTCCTCTTATCCTCCTCTCTGCCACTCTTCTGGCTCCCAGCTACAATTCCTTCCCTGTGGCATGGAGGGAAGGATTGTCTCTTTAGTTTCTCCCTCCCTGGGTGTTTTTTAGTTCCTGCTGCATCTTCCTCCGTCATCCTCTCTCTGCTCCATAACCAGGCACGGTGCCAGGCTGGCATTGCAGAGGCATGCAGAGGAAACACCACATCTCCCTCAGTCTGACTTCCCCACCTCGGTGCGGACACGGCCTGCAGGTGTCAGCTTGTCTCTTCCTAGGCCCTGATGTCAGCCTGTAAAAGCCCTGTCTCTCCTGAGCCTCCCTCCCCCCACTCTCCCCAGCGTTTATAGATCTACAGCCAGTGAAGAACAAAGCCTTGACCTGTCTAGTGACCACATCTGGAGGAGAATCAAGGATGCTAAGATTTCCCAACAAGCTATCACTACTCCCAGCCCTCCGTAATCTGATGGCTGGGACTCCATGGTGAGGGTGGGGTATTCCAGATCTTCCATGAGCAGTGCTGCTGTGTGCCTTACCTCACTCCTCAGAGCCAAGTTGAGAGGGTGGGATAAAAGGAGACATAGGAGCAAATGGGACTTTGCTGGAGCAGGACATAAATCTGCCACCCTAAATGGATTTTTACCTCCTACATCTCTGCAGGTTTTCTGACGATTTCCAGTGCCTGTATCTAAATGAATATGGATTGTTTTTCATGGGAACTGTGAGGCAGCTCTGTAAGATTTTTTGCCAAAAAAAGAGCTTCACTTAGAGCCATGAGCAAGCAGGACTCTTAAGTACCTGATTTGTCATAACCAGGGACAGCTGGAACAAACCCGGCATGTAACAGTGAATAAACACTACTGCAGAGAAACTGCATTAAATGGAAATCTCTGCCAGAATCACAACACTTCCCTTTAGTGTATGGATCAGGAGGAATGTGGAGACAGGTGAGAAAACTCCATCACATTATGAGGGGGAATTAAGCTTCTGCAAGAAAGGTGCAAGCTGCAATTAACAGCTAAGTAAAACACACAAGGCACCTGGTTTCTGTGTCATGACTTTCCTCTGAAAGCCAAATGGCATTCCCAGCTAATGACCTCATTGGTGTCATAATCCTGTAACTGCTGAGGTCTTGGCATTACATCAGTTACCTTTTTCTTCACCCTTCTCCATTAATGCCTCCCTCTGGCTTCTCCCCATAACAAACCAACTGCTTCAGCCTTCACTTGCCTCTCTTCTGACCCCTCCTGCTTTCAGTGCCAGCTCATCCTTCTGCCTGTCCACTCACTGACAGTGTTGTCTTCCATCACTATCTGGAGCACCATTCCTCTCCTTGCCTCGTAGGCCCATCCTGCCCAGCTTCTGTCTGAGCTCTGGGAATCTGCTCTCAGTAATTTCTCTAAAAAGTCTCTAATAAGGCAGAAGTTGCCAAGAAAATTAATTTTCTTCACCAAAACTTTTCCTTTGGCTCCTTGGGAGGCTGTTTTAAAGAGAAGGGAAGTACACCATCCTCTACTTTCTAAGAGAGCAAGAAACCATAGGCTATAACTGCAATACGTAAGACTGGTTAGATGCTAGGAAAATGCACTTATGGTAGGAGTGGTGATGCACTGGAACAGAGAAGATTGGGAAATCTGCAGCTATGTAGCCCTCAGTGAAGAGAACAGAACAACATGTCTGAAGTGATCTTACTTTGGGCAGAAGAACAGAGTAGAAAGCTCAGTGGTTCCAGTTTCGGTACTCTTTTTGCTCCTTCAGGATGGTGCAAAGGAATCCCTTTGTCATGAAAGGCTCACACAGCTCTACGCTTTATGGTCCTTTCCTCTGCCTTTACCTTCACCTAATCTCATGCACAGCTCAAAATGCTCTCTTGCACACCTGCCATCAGATGTACCTCTTCCTATCTGAAGTGAAACTGTCTCACTAAAGTGTGTGGGATCAATATAACAAACCATCAATTATGTGGCAGCAGAGGGTGAAGTTGTGAGCAGGTTTTCAGTCACAACTCCAGGAACCAGCTTGACTTTAACAACAAGTTCTACTGCATCCATTCCAGGGTAAAGGGTCTGATGCCTTCAAAGTGAAAGGGATTTCCCCCTCCTCCCCCTTTTTTGACAATTTTCATTTTTTGGATAAAAATTCAGCTTACAGAATGGATTAAAAAAAAATAATCCCAAAACAGGAGCTGCTATTCTGCCATCTTATCTTGAGCAATGTCACCTCATGCAGTCTCACCCTTAGCCAAATACTGACTCACCACCAAGGGCTTAGCAGCGGAAAGGGAGAGAGGGCATACCAGATGAGAGATCAGCTCTCCTGGCTGGAATCTTGGCAGGGAGTGAGAGGCACGTGTTTGAATCAGAGGGACTGAGCAGTTGTGCTGAAATGTTGTTAAAAGCCAGAATGCAAGGGGGCTGCTTTGCTCCTGCTTGCTGCAGGGAGGTGCAGCCTCCTCTCCAGGAGGGCTTGTGCTCAAAACATGACTTGGAGCCCTACGATGCCGCACCCAGCTGAGGCTCCCAACAGGTAACTGTTTGCTTTTCTCTGGAAAAGGGTTTGGGCCCAGGGAAGTGGTGTTCAAACACAAGTCTCTGCACAGTCCAGGACCTGGTATACCTCCCCTAGCTCCACCTTGGTCCTGAGACAGCTTGGTCTCCCAGCACGGGCTCTGGGTGCCCTCCGTTCTCTCCAAGGGGAGCTCCATTCCCTGTTTCTCACTTCTTCTTACAGCAGCAAAGTCACTAATCCCTGCCTGCCTCTGCTCAGTGCTTGGAGGGCTGCAGGGAGTGTCCAAACTAGGCACAGCTGGAAAGATAATGGCACACACTGCCCATGCTCAAACAAAACAGCAGAGTGCTACCAATCACTCTTGAAGACAACTCTTCCAGTATCCACAACCAAGTCTAGCCCTGGAAGTGGAGACACAAAACATTACACCCTCTGCTTTCTGAGCCTGCTGGATGTGTTTCACTTTTGAATCTTAAATCACTCTGCCAAGGGTTCTTTGAGCAGATGCTTTTCTTCTCTTGGGTCTGGGTCAAAGAACAGGGAGAACATGGAGCTGCCACTGTCAGCAGCTCATTGTTCCCATTGTTCTCTGTTATGAGACAAGGCCTAGCAAACCCCTCTTTGCCAATGCTCCTTGGCAAACGCATTGCATTTGCAGTAGTCATTACAATCTTCTTGCCTTATTGGTCCAGCTCACCTACATCTCCAGAAAGTTCTTTCCGTTCAATCTATTTTTGGGTTGTTTGTGAGGAATATGCCTGTTTGCAAAGGCACCTGCCTCTTGTGACCAGTAAAATCTGGTGGATGGAGCCAGACATCAGGGCTGCTGTGAACATGCCTAAAGGCACCTCATGCAGAAGGAGCACAACTGCAGCCTCTCCTCCTTGTAGTGGTGCTGCTGCTGGAAGCAAATGATTTCTGGAACAAACCCTGATATGAGGCAGCAAGTGCGTCAGACCTTATAGTAGAGGAACCACGTGTTTGAGTTTCCTACTCCATGAATGACGCTGGCCAGGCCTGATTCATCACCAAGACACGCTGAGGAGAGAGAGGGACTCACTCATTTTCTCTGCATTTTGTTTGTTCCTGCATAAGTTGTGATCCCAAAAGTGCTGGGGAACAGAGGAGCTACATACCAGGACACCTGTGGTGGGAGGAGAGGAGATGGAGAAAGGCAAAGATCAGGAGAAGCCTTGCCTCCAAGCACTTTCCTCTTTGTTCCACCATTCTTTGCACTTGCAGCCAAAGCATTGCTGGGGCACATATGCATGCTGGCATAGTGCATGGAAAGACTGTAAAAGGTGCTGGAAGCCAGTGGGACAGGAGCAATGATGATGATTAATGTTAAGTGTTAAATGAATGTAAGTGGGTGAAGTGTAGGGTAAGTGAAAATAGATAGTGTTCACTACTAACACAGACACTGCAGTGTTTCCACATTTCATTGTAATTTCATTTCATTTCATTTCATTGTCCTCCCTAGATTTCCTCCTGGTTGCTGTGAAAAGCATCCTTGAAGATCTGGCCGTTTCTATCCCCATCCAGGGAGGAAGAAAGCAGAAAGGGACTCAGAAAGCCTTTCTGAGTCACAAGCTTTTGGAAGCCATGTATGTACATGTGTGTTTGCATGGCTTGCCTATGCTTATGTGAAAAGGTCTGATAAGAACAGCCCTCTAAGCTATAACGAGTGAAGGGAACACCATGGCATTTCTTTCTACTCCCAGAATAAGCCTTGAAACTCAGCACTCAATCCTCAGCCAACTCTGTCCCATGTGGAGAACAGACTGTGAGGTGCATTGACCAGGCCACCAGACCCTGCTTTGGTGGTTGTTGCAGGGCTGGCATCCCATTCCTGGTTGCACTTCAAAGCATCAAAGCCTTCCTGAGCAATATTTATTCTCTCAGCCTGCAACATCTCTCTTCAGCTGTGTTTGTGGCAGCAGCAGCAACCACAGAGTGGGAGGCAGCAGCCTTCAGTGTCTGACTGAAAAGTCTTTCACACCTTGGGTTAAATCACTGCTTTCAGAATTGATTTATGGACATAATTATCCATAAATTGAGAGATTTTCAGGCAAAAATATGGGTTTGTAATAGAGGAGACAAGTATAGTCCTGCAATCCTGCTTTTCATATGGCCATTGCTGCAGAATCATGGGACATGGTCCTGTTGGGCGGGAGGTAAAGCAGGGGTTAGCTCAGGGTGTGCAGGAGATCCTGATTCCCTTGCCCAGCCTCTCCAGGCACGGTGATGGCAGCATGGCCCCAACAGGGCTGCAGGTGTAGCTCCGCAGATGGCAGCAGACTCTGGCCCCAGGCTGCTGCCAGGGTTTGGCCAGCAGTGTGCCATTCACCTTAGATGCTCAGCCCTGCTTGGAGGAAGGGGAGGTCCTGCCCTGTGGTCTTTCATGGGATAGCAGTCAATGTCTCAGTAGCGCAGAGGCAGGAGGGGAACACTTTCCCTGCAGTATTGGGGGATGGATCTGAGCAAGCTGCGAGCAGCAAAGGTGTTGCCTGTGCAAAGCTCAATCAAGACTCGCAGCCTCACTACCTTCCCTGGAGCCATAGGTAGATTTGATGGCTCCATAGCTCCCGATGGGGTGGATGCCATAGCCAGGTGCACCCGGGGACAGGAAAATTGCCCTGAATCTTGCTCAGTTTCTCTTTAAAATAATTAACACTGAACACATACAGTTTTGGGGGCATCCCTCTCCCGCACCTGCCTAAAGGACTGCATTATTGCCTAAGAAGGAAATAAAAAGACTCTCACGCTTTTTATGTCTTGCCTAATGTTAGAAGTGTTTTCAGAATGTTTTGCAGAAGGGTTAAAGATTATTACATATAAATCATAAATTATTTCATAAGGGGAGGTGTCTCCTAGGTAGGTGGATATATCTGGACTACTGGTTTTGGTGAGATGACACAGCTCAGGAGCTCTAGTCACCTTATAACTCTCCATGTCAACGTTGCCTTGTTCCAGCGCCGTGTAGGGCTGGCTTTTCTGTCAGGTGAAGTTACTGTGAATCTTTAGTTCTACAACATCCCAGAGCTGTCATGATTTAATTAATGTTAATTTTTCCATTGGTGCAGTTGTAAAAAGGGTGAAAAACAAAATGCAAGTGCTAAACCAATAAACTATGTCAGCTCTTAGAAGAAAAATACTCCATTCATTAAAACTAAGCCATGCAGTTCCGATTCTGCTTCTAGTAATAAAAACACCTTGGCACCGTGGTCGAACGATTCATATCAGTTGTGCACCTTTTTCGTTTTCAGAGCAGAGCACAAAGAAAATCGAACCTGACTGCACTATTCTAAAGAAAGGACAGGCAACGTTTCAGCTACCGTGTATGCTGCTCAGCCAGGGCAACGTGCTCCACGAATCTTAGAATAAAATTGAGGGACTTTGTTTGAGAGCCGTCCTTTCTGCAGCTGGATCTGTTTTTATAGCGGCTCCCGAACTGTAATGCCTATGCCAGACGTTGCAAAAGGTACGTGGAAATTGTTCCACTTCGGGTTACCCGTGACAGGTTAATGTTAATGCTAATGAACAGTGATTAAAAATTCTGAGGTTTAAAAATGGCTTTGTGTCCCCCAAAAGTTTAAGAAGTATTACTTCAATTAATATGGCACTTTGCTTCTTAAGCAGAACAGCTTTATTTGAATTTTGCTCATATAATGATTAGTAAAAGTTCTCACTCATTGACTGCATTTTGATGAATAAGGATATACAGACTCGGATGATAAATTTCTCAGGCAACTTGCAGGAAAAATTACCAGAAATACTCCTGTTTACACACAGATCCTAATCTCCCCAGAGGGAAGAAAAGCAATAGACAAATTACACCTTCAGTTCAAGTCTCCACCTTAGTGTTAGAAGTTTCATGAAAGACGGGAAAACCCCAAAGAGCTGTGCCAAGCTATTTGCTCTCACCCTCGCTTTCAGCCGAGGGACTGGGAACATCCTCTGGCCAGGGTGCGACAGGTTGTCCTCCTCCTCATTTTCCTCCTCCCATGGCACTCCCGGGCCCGCAGCGCGGGAGGGACTGTGGCGGTCCCCGAGGGATGCTCGAGGGGTTGCTGCTGCGGGGTACAGGGCAGGAACCTCCCCGTCGAGGAAAGAAGGCAGATCCGCCTGACCGACAGCAAAGCGCACAGTTCCTACTTCCTTCTAGCCGTTGTTTTCTGTTTCTAGTTCGGCTGTGATTTGTTCCCCACTTAGTTGGAGTTCCCGCCGCTGTCGGGACGGGGAAGCTGTTCCTGGCAGCAGGGGAGGCAGGCTGGGCCCGGGGCGGCCGGCGCGGACTCCGCTACCCATCTCCCCGCAGGGAAGCCCCGGCCGGGCTCTCCCCGCTCCAGCCTGGAGGAGCCGAGCTCTCCCGCACACCGGGCCGGGCCGAAAAATAGCACCCAGAAAAGTCCCCGATGCTCTGCAGTGCCTCGGGAGGCGGCCAGCCCCCAGCCTCTGCTGGAGTGTAAAAACAAGTCTGCAGAGAAAAACCACGCATAGAGCCATGCCGGGACAGGAGCTCGTGTTGCAGAGAGGTTTCTCCTCTCCAAGGCAGAGTCTGAGCTTTCGAAAGAGTTCGAAGAGAGACAGGAGCTTTTTCCCAAAGGACAACGTCCCTGGGACCAGCCCTACCCCCCAGATAAACCACGCTGTCTGCTGGCTGCCCGGAGAGCGCCTGCGACTTCTTCTGTTGCATCCCTGGGCTCGCATTCCCCCCTCGAAGAGGCGAGCGCAGCCCTGGAGCCGCGGAGTTCCCCGAGCGCATTTGGGCGCAGAGCCGCGGGCACCAGCGCAGGGTCCCCGCAGGCGCTGGCGGAGCCCGGAGGAGGGTCTGGCTACCTATGCCGGTCATCGGGGGAGACAAATCCTGCCCGCAGGATACGTGGGCTTTTTCTTTCTAAATTTTAATTTTTTTTCCCCCCCTTTTTTCCTTCCCTCCCTCTTTCTTTCCCAAAAGGAAAAGAAAACGAAAGAAACCAGGTTCCAGTTTCCAAAGAAGTAAGTAACAGTCCTGAGAGAGTCTTCGGTAGAGCCGATGCCCTGGGGCGACTGGAAGGGACGGGGACGGTGGCGTGCCAGCCCGTGAATGGTCCGGGGCACTCGGGTCCGTGTCTGCCCTTGTGGACCGACGGACACGGCGGGACGCGCGCCCGGACCGAGCAGCTGTCCGGGGCAAGGCAGGCAGCGTGCCCTCGCTTCTCCTCCGGTTTCCGGACCTCTCCGCGCACCCAGGGTTGCACACAGGGTCGGTGGCCACCCGAGACCCACCTTCCCTGGGGGAAGCTGTCCTGTGGGGCTCGCTGAGGCACGGGCGGCCCGGAGGAGCGGGGCCCAGCTCGTCGCCATCCCGGCGGCTCCCTGCGGCCTCCTCCGGCGTTAGGGGCCGCAGCGAGCCTCTCCTTGTCACAGCTGGACATCTTACATTTACTTTCCAGAGAACACGAGTTTCAGAGTGAGGGCGCCGAGTTTCCCCGGGGGAAGGCGGGAGTGGGTCGGCAGGTCACGGCACGGCGGTGAACGGCACGGCACGGCAGTGCACGGTGGAGGGAAGCCGGCGCCAGCCTCTCAGATCTTTTCCATGTCCCATCCTTTTCCTCGTCCCGGGCCGTGGGGCTCCCCGCGGCTCACCGAGAGTCCTGCTGCCTTCTGGGGACTAGGCTGGGGGCGAGAAGATCCCTGGAGGCTCCCGAGGGAAGGTTCCCAGCGGGGCATGGCTGGAGATCCTCCTTGGTCTGGAGCTCCCCGGAGGAGACCACGCAGTCTTGCTCGGGGTCGTTGCTGTTGCCCGCCCCTCGCTTTTTGTCTTCTTCCTTCTTCCACTTCATCCGCCGGTTCTGGAACCAGATCTTGATGTGCCTCTCGGTCAAGTTCAACATGACAGCCAGCTCCACCCGCCGCGGCCTGGAGATGTACTTGTTGAAGAGAAACTCCTTCTCCAGTTCCAGCAGCTGCGCCCGCGTGTAAGCCGTCCTCGTCCGCTTGTTCTCCTCCGGTTCCACCATATAGGATCCCCCTGGAGAGAAGCGAGAGTCAGCCTGGGCCCGCCCGGCCGCCCCCTCGGGCTGCGGGGGCCACGTCCTAGGACCCCTGCGCGGCGCGGAGGATACGCGGGGGGAAGCAAGTGGAGTTAGGGGGAGGCCTCGAGAAGCTCTCCGGCTGGGCACAGTGAGGTGGTGCTGCTGGCGGCAGTCACCACTGCTATTACTTTATTTTACAATAACTTAGTATTTTTTAACAATGATTTGGATGAGGTTTTCAGGAAAGCACCGTCTCTGGAGCCGAGGGAGAAATTCACGTGACACTGTTTGTGTGACACTGAAAGCTCAGAAGGGCTCCCGGATCCAGGGCTGCAATTGTTCAGATTCGTGTTAAAATTAAATTAAAAAAAAAAAAGTTAAAAAATAAGAAAAAAAACCTCCACCACACACACACAAACCAAAGCAAAATGAAAAAAAAAATTAACCCCTCAAAAAAACCCAACCAAACAAAAAACCCTCCAAAAAAACCCCAACCCATCAAAATACCACGCTAAAACAAAGCAACAATAATTATAATAATTAGTGGGCCTGCCGGGCCGGGCAGAGAGTTGCACCGCAGTTTCTCCATTTCTCCAAGCTGATGAAACCTTGGGTTTCTTGTTGCCGTAAAAAGTAACCAAAAAGCGGGATCGCCGTTGGATCGCCGTTCCCAGCACGGCCGCCGCAGTCCTGCGAGGGCACTGAGGCGAGGGAAGTACAGGCAGTCGCATCGAGAGGGGACAGAGGTGGGCACGGAAACTCAGGGCCGCCTTTGCCAGCGCCAGCGCCCCTCTGGGCACGCTTCTGGGGTTGATATCATCTGCGGGGAACGGTGTTTTAAACAGCCAGAATGAAATACTCATTTCGAGAGAGCTACATGGACTCTCCCACCGCTCATCTTCCTATTCCCATGATTCTGTATTTATATATACAGTGTTTGTAAATGTAAACCCATGTATAAAACTTATACATGTATTTAAAATATGTGCTTAAATACACATAAAATGTTTACGAAGTGATGTGTATATATCTATGTGCGTATATAAATAAATATTAAAATCAATGTATATATGTGTAAAAATGTTGGTAAATCTAAACCTGTGCACATACCCGTTTGCATGAGTTTGTATCTGAAAAAACCCCAAACTTGTTCTGTTACTTTAAACTAAACTGGAGCTACGGGGAAGGCGGAACGCCCGGGGTCTGTCGGAGGGCCGAGGCCGGTCGGGCCCCGGGACAAGGCCGGCAAGCCCAGGGCACGGCGTGTGGCACCGGGCCGGGCTTGGCCGCGGCCTCCCTGGGCGCCTTTCCCCGGCAGTAACAGCGCAAAGCCCCGCAGCATCCACGGACGCATAAATCCTAAGGGTTTCCGTGAAAAGTAAGTCGTCGGACCATATAGTTTGCCACAAACTCAGTACAAAATACGCCGCGGTTTCTCTGTGAGCGCTCTGTGGCGCTCGGCACAGCGCGGTGCCCCTTTCTCTTCCTGCGGCGTGCTCCGGCAGGAGCTCTGCACACCCATCACACCGACCGGGTCATGCAGGGCCCCTGCCTGCTCCTCCCGGGAGGGCTGGGGACAACAGGCAAGAATTTTAGGCTTCCACGGGGAAAGTTTCGCTTTCCTGCTGGTTTTGTCATTCCTCGGGTACAGGAGAAAGAGAAAAAAAAGGTATAGTTCAAAAGTTTGGATTATTATTATTATTATTATTATTGTTATTGTTATTGTTATTGTTATTGTTATTGAAATTCACTCAACTCAAGGAAAAAGATCTGATTTTCTCTCTCTCTCTCTCCACTTTTCCCCTTCGGGACAATCCCTGCCGCCGTGTCCGTGGCCTGGGACAGCATGCTCTTCTGCCTTTGTGGGTGGATGCTTCTCTGGGGAGACTGGGGACCGCCACCTGTCCTTCCGTCCCCCTCGGCCTGCCCCATGCAATTCCCAAACTATTTCGTGGAGATTTTAATACTCCGGTCCTTTTTCCAACTGTCTATTTGAACAAAGCCATTAATATAATATTTGCCGTATAGGCGTGACGGAGGCGCAGGACACGATAACATTGTGCAGGCAGAGACAGAAATATTGTTGGGCAGCGGAACTTTCTGCCTAGATAGAGTTTCTTCCCCTCACTGGCAACTCTGTTTCGTTTGTGCATTGTTTTCCCTGCCCTGTTTTTTTTCACTTGGAGAGGTGCAGTTGTGGCTAAAACCGGCCGGGGAGCAGGAGTGGGATAGAGGGGCCAGGAGGGGAGATGGGCTCTGCGCCGGGGAGAGCCGACAGGCAGCCGAGAGGGGCTCGGCGGCTGCCCTGGGGGCTCGGGGGCTGCTCCGCGGCCGCACGGTGGGCGCAGGGACGCGGGCCAGAGGGCTGTCCCCTCCCGCCAGCCCTGCCTGCCGCTTCCCCTCCCGCTCCACCTCGCAGGTGTCTCCACGACCCGGCCCCCGCGCGGAGCTCACCGCGCCCGTGGGGACACCGTGCTCCCCGAGGAAGCAGCTCCCGGGAGGCGTCACAGCGTCCCGGCTTGTCCACAATTAGTTGATTGGTGAAAAATAATTCGTTAATAATTGCTGAGGCGCAGGGAGCGGTGAGTCCGCCGGCGGGGACAGGTGTGCCAGCTCCCTCCCCAGTGTTTAACCCAACACTAGCAGCCCCAGAGCAGTGGTCTGGAGAGGATGGCGAGGGGGGAACGACCCTCCATGACCTCTCCACACAACATCCCAGCGGTGGGAGCAGTACCGGTGCAAGGGAGGGCTCCTGACCGCCGTGCGGGACAGAAGGCGGGGGGGAGGGGGGCAGAGGGATGCGGCGGGGCTTACCGGTCCACTGTCCCTTCCAGGCGTGCGATTTGGTGGACTTCATCCAGGCGAAAGGCACCTGCACTCGGGGCTCCTCTACAGCCCCCGTGTCCGCCCCGTCTGCGAAAGGCAGCGCGTCCTGGTGGGGAGGAGGAAGATGAGGGTGGTGGTGATGGTGATGGAGGTGGGAGACCCCGGCATCCTCAGTGATGGGGGGCACCTCGTAAGGTGAAATGTCTGGCGGGCTGCCTTGCTCCAGAGCCCCTAAGGCGTTGGGATAAGGAGTCTGTTGCTGCCTGCCCATGTACAGGCAGGCGGGGGGGCTGGGGTTGTAGTCCTGCGCCTGGGCTCTCTGAAACGCACACGACTCCTTGTAGAGCTGCGCCGAGGCGTAATATTGCTCCTCGGTGTTCATGGCGAGCGGAGCCAAGGGGGCTTCGCAGCTTAGGGACACATAGGGCTGCTCTCGCTCCCCGAGCCCGGGATGCCTCTTTGACAGCTGGCGGCCCCGCCGGGCCCCACCGCCCTGCCCGGCTCCCGCCGCCTCCCCATAGGCGCCTCTCCCCCACGTGAGCCCTCCCGCAACCCTCCGGGGCGGGGCGCGGGCCATAAGAGGCCACCTGGAGTGGCCCTGGTCCCGCAACCGCCTTCCTTGCCCTCAGCCGGGACGACCCCGGGACCCCCTACCTTTCTGCCGGGTGCTGCTCCCTGCTTTGGAGCGAGGAGCCCCGCGGCGGTGGGCTTGCGGGGCCGGGCAGGGGCTCTAGGCATTGCGCCGATGCGCGGGGCGCTCCAGGACGGATGGTCCTTAAACACATCTTTTCCCTATCCCCCTCGCTTGCCCAGGAGCGGCTCATCCCCCAACGTCTCCCGGGCACGGAGAGGAAAACCCTCGGAGGGCCGAGGTAGATTCGGCTCCTGGAGGGGTTTAGCGACAGGGCACTTTTGGCTGCGAGGGCATCTCGCCTAGGGATGCGGGTGTCCAGGGACGGGCAGGGCGCTCTCTCGGGGGTACCCGTGTTCCGGAGCCCTGGGCGAAGGCCAGCACCGGCCGGTGGGGGACCACAATGCTATCGCCAGAGCGAGCGATAGGCAGCGGATTGTTTGTCCAAGGGGTAAATTTGGGAGCCTTCCCCGCGGCTTGGGCTGCAATGTGTTGACCCTCGGAGATAATGTGCTCCGAGCTGGTGCCGGTTGACTTGGTGACGAGGCTATGAGGAGGCGGAGAGCTACCGAAAGGGACAAAGATCATTTCCCTGCCTCCCTGCGCTCGGCTCGGCCGCCGCTCTCTCCTGCTCGGGTGCAGGCACGCTTCCTATCTGCCCGGCCCGCCTCCTCTCGCCGCCGCTTCCCCGACACCGGGGCTCCGGCCGCCGCCGTCGGGGCGTGCTCCCGCGGCTCCACGTAGGATGAGTGAAGGCGGCTCGACCCGGCCCGGCCTGGCTCGGTTCGACTCGGCCAGTGGTGATGCATGCCCTGAGACTCGAGGAAGGAGGGTCCCGGTCTCTCAGTCCTGCGCCCGGTTCCGTAGGATCATAAACCCGCCCAGTCCATTACACTTCGAGTTTCCGCTCTGAACTGACGCGGGTTCCCCATCTCTTAGAAAGCACACTGAGCCTTTGATTCAATATTGAGCCATTAAGCGATTGCTTTCCCAAGCCATTTAACAGCAGCTCTTATGGATAAATAAACAAAAAAGGCTGTAAACCAATTATAGTGCGGATAGTGAAAAAGTATTTTATTAGTGGGAATTACAGATAGACATGGCTGCTGCTCGGGCTCCCTGCACCCGGCACCCGCCCGCTCCATCCCCTGGCATTCCGGGCAGGGTACGCGGCCCGGCGGGGCTCGCAGACAGTGTGCGGCCAGCGGGGATGCGCAGCCCCATTCGGGCTGGTTCCCCCATCCGAGCCCGCGATGCCTCCACTCGGGTCTCTTGCAGACATGGATGTCCTTTGATCCGGAGACGTCTTGTGCCCCGACCTCAGAACAGCGCTCACAGCCCCTTCCCCAGAGATATATTAGCCAGAGCATTTACTGCTCCGGGTTTTCCACGGGGAACCGGCGAGGACAAATAAACCCGGGGCCATAAAATCCAGAGCAAATTGATTCATCTCCTGGGAGGACCATTACCCGGTGTCTTAATGCGGCCCTCTCTCTATAAGGAACGTTTCTAAACAGAGCAAACACTTCACCCTCCAAAGCAAATGAATTTCGCATAATTTAGGGCTAATTCTCTTTCATTCTGCCTGCGTGAGCAGGCGATAAGGGCACGCTTTGCCGTTCTGACAACAAGGCGGCGAGCTGCAGTGCAGGAAAAGAGCCCCGCTGGGTATCCCGGCACTGGGACCCCGGCCACGTCCTGGGGGTGGTGATGTTCTGCAGCCCCGGGTTCCCGGGGGAGGCGAGACCGGGGAGGTGAGACCGGCTGGATCTCGGGGATCTCTCCTGCCTGCCTCCTCGACCTGGGATGCAATCACTGATACTTGGCTTGAGTCCTTCCACAGCTGTGGGTTCCCAGAAGAAGCCTCTGAGCAGTGAATTGGTCCCACCGGAGTGAAAAATAATCCACTTGGTGTGGAAAATGGGTGATGGAGGAGGCCAATGGGAATTATGGGAATGGCCAATGGCTCCACTTGCCCCAGAACCGGGCTCTGCAGACACTAATGCGTCCCTAAAAGTGGTCACCTGAGAGAGCTGCAGCAGGGTGTGCATTTGAGATAAGACACTAAAAAATCTTCTACTAAACTCCCACAATTTTCTGCTCCAAGGATTTCCTGAGGGCTATGAATGTAATAGTCCTCAGCTGATTTTTCCACATTTTAACTCTCCCCTGAAACTTTATGTAAACATTTTGCCTCCCACCACTTTGCAGCGAAGCGTTCCGCAGATTAGGTGCTGCCATGTGAGACACTGCTGACTCTGCATCTGACTGCATTTATACAGTCTTAACTTTCCAACTGGAAGAGCCTTGAGATGTGTGGGCACAATGCAAGAAATTAAAAGGTGCATCCTTGCCTCTAGGCAAAGTTCATATGTGAACTTTGAATGGTGAGCCCAGGTTCTCCTGCATATACATTGTCATCTCCCTGCTGAGAACCTCCCCTGTCTTTACTCCCCAAGTCTGGTTTTGGCAGGCTTGGAACGACAAGAAACTTGGCCCTCCTCAGTCTGTAGGCAGCCATGCACAGAAAAAATGGTTGATACAAACATCTTTATTCCCACTGATAGATGTACAGTCAGGTTGTAACCATTGAAAACAGAGAAAAGTAATGGACATGTTGTGCATGGGAACAAATTAACAATAGATCAGGTAGATTTTCCCTCACCTTAAAGCCTGTCTGGATGTATGCCGCAGTTCAGCTGGAGGTCCTGTACTTTACCTTCTGTAGGAAGTTTTAAGCAGAAGTCCCTCATAACTTGGGGATATTTACGGCTGGCATGTTTGCTAAATCACCCAAGTTCATCCATGGAGCTGGAAAGCTCACACTTCCAGCTCCATGTTGTGTCTCATGCATGGTCCCAAAATCATTAAACAGTTGTAGTTCAGGCTGAGAACAATCTCCAGATTTTAATATCCCCAGAGGAGACTCCCCCACCCCTCTGGGCAGTCTGTTTCAGTGTTCTGTTCTCCTCAAAGCAAGGGCGATTTTCGTCATATTCAAGTGGAACTTCCTGTGTGTCAGTCTGTGCTTGTTGCCCCTTGTGTTGTCACTGGACACCACCGAAAAGAGTCTGACCCCATCCTCTGACACTCACCCTTGAGATATTTGTACACATAAACAACAATTCTTATAGTAAGCTTGCTAGTCCAAGAGATTAGACAGAAATGAATCCATGATTCTGTACCAGTGATTAAAGGAGGATTGTGATAGCAGCAGTGTTTAGAACAGCAGGTTGTAATTATCCTCAACACAAGCACGGGAGTTCAGCTATTCGAGCAGCGGTAACAAACTCTTCAGGCACTCAGCTGCTGCCACCCTAGAGTAACATCACACGATAACTGCACTGCAATACTTGAGTTACCATATTAGACTCGAGTGTGTTTTAAGGACTTGTTAAGATCTGATCACATTCCTCTAGCCTGGTGTTTGTCTGACAGAGAAGAGACATCCTGCATGGTTAGCTCTTATTCCGTATTATATGAAGCCTAAAACTTTGCAATGTAATTCAAATCTCTGAATGGCCAGGGGTTTGGAAAGCAAAGTCATATGCTGAACGCCATATCTATGTGGTTTTAAAATGTCTGCCAACATACACAACACACCTCTTGAAATTCAAGGGCATTTGCAATGTTCCCACCTCTAAATGGTTAATACAGGGGTTCGATGTGAGTCACTGTACTTTGGAAGCCTTCCCCAGTAGTGTCTGACAGACATCACTGCAGGCTGCTGAGATCAGTGAAATGCTAAGCCATCTGGATGCAGTATTACTTTTTTTCCCTAGGAAAGGTGACAGGAGCATTTTGTTTGCCTTTCAACACAAATAATTTGTGAACCCCTACTCAATAAGCTCCCTTTCCTGTTATAACTGATGACAGTTTTATCATTCCTCCCACCACCCTGAGTGTCTAATTAGAGTGTAAAATGGTAAGGAGTATAGTTCAGTCACATTTCCTAAAGCAATCTGGTTTGATTTTCTCCATCTGTATAATATTTAACAACTTCTTAGTGCTCAAACCCTTTTCTGGAATCCACGTTTAGACGGAAAAGAAGTACTGAAGTTGAGTGGAGCATATTCACAATAATCTCTTTTTCTTGCTCATCTGTGCTCAAACCAACACGGGAAAACTCTATCCATGGCAAGGCACCTCAGTGGGAGAAGTTGACTGGGAAACAGAGCTTTCCCAGGGATTGATTTTCAACCCCCCACCATGGCTGTATCTAGCAGAAAGGTAACCTTTCACAAAGCTGGTTAATAATCAATAACCATGTGAAAACAAATCTGTCTTTCCCTCTTAGAGCTAATGATAAAAATGAGAGCACGAACTATTCCACCTGCCCTAAAGTAAGACTGGTTCATCAGCTTTTTTTTTGGCAAGAAGCTTTTTTAGGCCTCTGAGCGATTCAGCATTGGCACACAGCAGCTTCAGTTTGCTCTTCCCACCACACATCAGCTTCTTCACACTGCAGGTGTGAGAGAAGACAGCTCGTACTGCAGGAAGACATGTTTACACAACCATTTTAAATAAGACCTTGTTCAGGAAATATATGGAGAATTTGCCTTGGGAAGGCTGAGAATAGTAGAGTCTTTTATATAAGTAGTCTCTTTTTACACTTTCTAATTTATACCTTTGAAATTTTTTCCCATCTTCCCCAAAATTAATTATTTCATTATCACCAGGGAAGCACAATTTCATTGTCTTGTATGAAGAGTTGAGGAATTACTTTTGAATACTGTGAACCTTCCCACTGAAAACACAGCTGTTTCTTGTTGTTTTCCCCACACAGTTTTGTATTTTCTGCTTAATGTTTATTATACCAGATAGGAGTGGAAAAAAAAAACAAACATATTTATCCAGAAAGTTACAGCTACAGCTAGAGGATTTCAGGGTAGAACCATGAGCCTGAAAGAACTCTTCCTCACATCTCCTGACTGATTGATTTTTCCCTCTAAAGCCCAGGCTCTTTGGGGCACATCAGGTTTGGGGCTCAGACAGAGCCTGGGCACACAGGTGGCACCTGGCAGTTCTCACCATAGTCCTCCCCTCTTGTTTGTCCACTGTAGCTTTGCTGGATTTCAACTATTTGAGCTGAAATTTTCCGTTCTGTATCTCTACCTCTCACCAAACATGGGGAAACTTTCCTTAAAATTGTTTGGACTGGTATGAAAGTGAAGCTGGGAAACCATGACGCACAGTAGCTGCCCGTGTGGGGAAGGTGTGGAGTCACTGCCTCCTCTGCAAGGCTCTGAAAGTAAAAGTGACCATGTATGGCTGATCCAAACAAGAGCAGAGGACAGGAATTGCTGACACCTGCAGACAGCAACCCTGCACAGAATTTTCATGCTGTTTTCTTAGCTGCTGTGTTTCTTTGCTGGATTTAATTACATCAGAATTCCTGCTGGGATGTTGTCTCACAGCAGTGTCTCTCCAGACCAATCTCTCTGTGCAAAGCTGCCTACATTTAATCAAACTTTGACCTGCTGCACATCACACAGGTTCCACAGATACATCTTAAAACTTAGCAGACAAGTCCTTTATGTGTTCACAACAGTGAGCAGATCTCAGGACTGAGTGATAGGTCACCATGTAGCAGCTGCAATATTCAGCCCTGCAGCTGAAAAGCTGGGAGATATTCCTCATGCTCCATCCTCCAGCTTTGGGCATGGAGGAAGAAGGTGATTTGTGCAAAAGACATGTAAGGTGATCACCTTTCAGAAAAAAGCATTTGAAGGTCCACTCCCTCCTCCCTGCCCACAGTCAAAACCATGGGTCTAGAGGCCAGGAGAGAGGGAGGGTGTGCTCTCCCATCCCTCCGCCCAAGTGGGAAGCAGGACCTGGGCTGTGTTCCAGCAGGTCTGACCAAAGGCAGATGATGTAACCTTGATGAATCTCTTGGGTTGAATTTTCCAGAATGGAAAACAAACACCTTGCTGTTCTGGGCAGCTGGTCTGCAGCAGCTCAAGGTACTCCCAAGAGAAGGGAAAGCTTTTGGGGAGTCTGGTTGTGAACACCCAATGACACAAGAAATGGGCTCTGGAAGTGTCTTGACCCCCTCCAGTGCTGTCCACATGGGCTTTTTCTTAGATGATCGGTCCAGTAGCACTTCTGAGCACTTCAAGTAGACTCTAAGAGCTTGTGGAGACTTTTTGGCCTTATGACACTTGATCTAACATGGATTTCAGAATGTATTTATGTGGTTATGCAATGACTGAAATCTATTTGAAAATCAAGGCACAAATATTTCATTATTCCCTCCATAACTGATACCACATCATCCCTGGAGGCGAACCTTTCTAGGAAGAAACCCACAGGAAATGCAATCCCTCTGTCCTCTGAGCAGTGAATAAGTTTTGGACTCAAGGACCTACACAGGCAAAGTAGAACAAACGCAGCATTCTTTTAACTGAGTTTGTCTACAACGTCTTGCAGATAAGAGAAGAGCCCTGGGAAGGAAGAGGAGGAGGGCAGCAGACAAAATGCCATGTCACAGAGTACACAGATGTGGCACCAACTGAAGCTGATCAGTCAGCTTCCTTGCTTGTAATTCCTTGCCTGTGTAATATACCACAATGGGCCTAGTTCTTATGTTTATCCAACAAGGGAAAAGAAATGTATCCATCTATGCCTTACAGGCCCATTCAGTCATTAACACAGGTTGAATTCTAAATATTGAAATAGTGATATATTTTTTAAATTCAGACATCTGCCTTCTGATAACTTTTTAAGACCTCTCATGTTTTAAAAAATGAAGGAAAAGTAACTAGAATTTTCTCATTGATAACTCACTAAGACAAAAGTAAGTGGAGCCAATTAAATAATACACTTGCTCAGTGGTAATGACCACTCTTTTACATTGTATATAAAATAATCTAAATATTTCCTGTGCAGTGTAACATCTCTTAGCTTTGCTTATTTATTTATAATATACTGTTGTAAGTGCAATTTAGACATATTAAGGATCCATGTAGCTTTGAGTATTTCCACTGATCTGCAAAACTCTTCTGCTTTCCTTTCTTGCCCCTTGCCTTGCCTTCCACTGCTTTCTTTCACTCACTTTCTCTTTCACTTTCTTTTTCTCTATTCCAATCTTAATTCTATTTCCATCTAGTATTTCCAAACCCCTTAATTATATATCAATTTCCTTATTTTGTACACTACTTCTGTTCAGTATATATATATTTATTTCTGCATATGATTTGCAGTTCAAGTCCAGCTCAAGTTCATAAAGCTGTGATTTGAACACACAGTTACATTGCAGACTAGAAAAAAAAGTCACTATCTTTATGAAGCGATGATGAACTGTACACATAATGGGTATAGATTTGCACATTTAATTGAAAACCTGACTTGATTTTTATTCTCTGAATGATGCATGTAGATTTTATTGCTTCTTACCTGCACACTGGAAAGCACATTGTCAATGCTTGAAATGGTTTTATGTACTTGAACATCACCTGATTTAATGCATCAGCTGACAAGGACAAAGACATTGATTAAATGTCCTGCCTCAGGTGTCCAGAAGGCTGGAAAAGGTTGTCCCCTCAAAATAACCACTGAAACTTCACCCAGTAATCATTAACTCAGTATTTGGTCCAAGCTTTGGGAATAACAGGAGGCTTTAAAAAGCAGCAGTCAGAAAACACTCGGTGTGACTTAGGAGACTATTTGGTCTTGTAGTGCATTAAGGGAGAGTTGAATGGTCAGAGTCTCTCCCGATTGGTAGAGAAATGCATTGGGCATTTGATCCTTGGAAGGGCCCCTCTAGACTCAGCTCTTAGCGAGCAGGTAGAGAGCCCAAGGGTGCACAGTGAGCACAGAGTGCTTGCAGGGGGCATGTGAGACACTCGGTGCTCTCAGCTCGTTTCAGTTTGTAAAAGCTCTGGGCAGCCCGCACTGACCCTTGACAAACTTGGTGTCTGCACTGCCAAGGAGCAGATGAACAGTCGAGCCTTAAAACACCGCTTGGTGGGCTACAACACAGCAACACCCAGCCACTGGGTTTCTAGCCAGGAATGACCATTACATCTTTTGATTTGAGGCAGTTCTCCTATATTGCATCTACAACAGTTTTTCACAGTCAATAAAATCCATGTGGCATTGCGGAAACCTTGGCGAGAATAATTTCATCATAGCAGCTGAAGGAAGTGAGACATCAGCTTGTAGCCAAGTTTTCGGAAACCCCACAGCCATCTGGCCCATATGGTCTTACCACTAGCTCAGACTAGAAGATGACCTCCTCTTGGAGTAATATGCAGTCCAAAGACCCAGAGCAGACCAACACAGGCAAAGGCTCAAGGGAAGGAAGAAACCTTTCCCAAGAAATAAACCCAGTGAAAGACTCCAGGTCTCCCATTTTTGGCTGGTGTCCTATGAAGCAGTCACTTCCTGCTCCCCATTGTGGTTAGGAAACCTACAGATTAATAAAAGAGGCCACCAAAACCAGCCTCTTAACCTAAACAATCCTCTTGTGAACCTCAGATGAAATCAACTGTGTAGTGCTCAGCTGATTTGTGCAGCAGCACCATTAATATGGTTGTCTAATTTACAGAGCAGCCAGGTTGTGGTTAACAGTGCTAGAGCGGGTAAGAAGGCAATTAGTGGCCTATTTCCTATGCACACCGGAGCAGAAACTCGTGTATAAAGAAAGTTCTTCTGGCAGGTGCAGCATGCTAAAAAGCTTTCACCTAAAATTATATAGCCTGACAAACAATATAAAAAAGCAGATTGCCCTATAAACAAATAACATATCAGCCATTTATACAAAACTATAGTACTTAGACTCCTCAAGCTTGAAATGACTGTGTATTTTTTCCCCATTAAAATGTTATTATGGTCTATGCATAAATTGTTTTAAATTCAGATTTGATATCACTGTGTTTTCAAAGGCTAGATAGACTTAACACTTTTTCTAAGATGAAATACTAGCTCTGGGGCGATGTGAAATTAGCTCCGAGGATTTGGTCTAGCGAAAGGTGTACCTGTCCATGGCAGGAGGGTTGGAAATAGAGGATTTTTAAAGTCCCTTCTAACCCAACCCATTCTATGATTCTATTATTTCCTTCCAATCTGAAGGCATGATCCATGGGGCCAGCAGCCTCTGGGGGTCTGGTGACCTTGCAGGAGCCAAGGAGAAGCAATGGGAGAGATGCTGAAGGGAACAAACTCTTCTGGAGGTGAGGCCACACCACAAACAACCTCTGTGCCCTTCCCTGGGGTTTCACCCAAGCTCCTCATTTTATTTATAGTGTTAGACTTAGGCACTCCATGAGCCAAAGGGGAAAAGGCTTCCAAATTAGAATTCAGCAAAGCGAAAGTCCTTTTCTCCCTCCTGCCATCCAGTGGCTTGTACTTGAGCCATGTGCTGCTTCCCACATCAGCCACTCCCCTCAAACCAGACCCTGGCACAGGTCCCTCTGCCTCCGTGACCCTGCCTTGCCAGCACCATTTATTTTAATCAAGGGCTTCACTTGTTCCCTGTGTACAGCTGCAAATGTTTTAATCCCCCTCGGTGGGTGGGAGCAGCAGGGCTGGGCTCTGGGGGCTGCTGTCTGCAGACCATAAAGCTGCAGGTTTTTTCCACAAGGGGGTGGAAAAAGGACTGGGGAGCCAGCCAAGCCCTCAGAGACAACCTCTGAGCTGTGCTCAAGAAAGGCAAATGGTCCCTGCTAATCGCTGATTCAACGTGAGCACCAGGCAGATGGATGCAATGTGTTTAGCTCATGAGTCTTCACCTGCTGCAAAGGGAACAGCTAACTCAGGCTCCAACATCTGTAGTTATGTGAGAGAAATCCCACCTACATATGTTGTTGTTTTAATTTGGCATTATCTGCTAATGAAGACACTTGTGCTTCTGGGCTTGCGGAGAAGGAAGAGGTAGGAAGTTGTGCCCGAAGCCCTTAAATCATTTCTAAACACTGCCATTGTCATATCAATAGCCTGATACAAACATGATACCAAGTAATGATGCCTACAGGGCTGGGGAAGACAGAGCAGTTTCTTGCCTCAGGAAACAACACGGAAGTTCACTGGCTGTCTAAAGTCAGTCAGGTCACCAAGGAACCTGGCCTCCTCCCAAAGACCATTCCCCCCTCCCAAACACCTTTACCTCAAGCCTGACACCTGCAGTATCTTTCTGGCTAGGCACAGAGAAGCAAATCTCCCTCCAGAGAAGTCCCTGCAGCTTCTCTGCATGGATGTGAAAAACACTGGCTGACATGCACAAGGACCAGGGACAAGTCCATTCTGCAGTGGAAAGATGTTCTTGGAGGAAGCTGATGCCTCAGCCTTTGCTCCTAGACTTCCTTAAAGAGGGCTTTTTTTCTGATTGATTGGTTGGTTGGTTATTTTTTTCACAAGCAGTAAAAAACCTGAGCCAGGAGTGTGCTGTGATCAGCCAGTTCAAGTCCCGTTCTTCTTGTCTCTGGGATGTACTATCGGCCCACAGACTCAGACCGAAGAGTGGTCTGAGCTTTTACTTCTCGCTGACAGAGTTTTCCTTGTGGCCACTCAGGAGGCAGTCAGCAAATGCTCTCAGGTGCAGCACGGTTTGATTTGCCAGTGCATGGCAGGAGCCACTGCTGCCAGCCTTCTGCCTCTCACACTGGTGTGCAGTCCCCAGCCATAGCTCTGCTAAGGGTGGGGGCTGCCTCAGCTTGGGCTGTCAGAGCTGGATGACATCTCTAAGCTGCTCCCAGAACCAGCCAAAGCCTCCTCTCTTTCCCACCTGCTTTTCTAGTGGAGGTTTGGCACAGTGTGCTGGGAAGAAGAGCTGTTATTGCAGCCCCCTTGGAGGGCCAAGTGTCCTGTGTAAGTGGGTGGCCATCTCAGACAGTGATTGCTTCTGCCACAAGGCTTGGCAGATTTAATTTTGCAGACCACCGAGGCTTTTTTCCTTCCCCACACAGAAATACAAGTTCTGCAAGTTTCCTACAACTGTAATTGGTGATAACAGGTGTGCTTTGCAAAGTGTTTGTGAGTACAGAAGAGCAAAAACTGCACCTGGATGCACAAATCCTAGGACACTTTTAAAAGAAGTTTATAATGTTAGAAGGTTAGGGGGTTAGGGCTGCAGCTGGTGAGTAGATCAGAAATCTCAGTTCAGGGAGTTAGGACAAGAACTCCAGGACTGCCTGAGCTGAAGCTGTCACTGGTGGGGGCAGAAGCTGTGACCAAGTGGGAACCTGTCTGAAGGCGACAGGGAGGTCACTCTAGAGGTGTTATAGGAAAAGAATCTGTAAAGCATGCAGTGACAGTAAAGACATAAAATAGCTGTGTCCCACCCACCCACTGCCAGTCTAAGCAGAATGCATCATTTAAGTGCCTGGGGCTGGTCCACACTGGGAGGTGGAGACAGTTCCACATCCCTGTGCAGGATGCAGGTTCTCCCCAGGAAGGCATGAAGGCAGTAGGTTGTGCAAGCACTTTCCCACACAAAGCCCTGAGAAGTGCACTTGCTAACCCTCAGGTATGGGCAGCACCTCCTCTCCACATACAGAAATCCAGCTTTATGGTTAAGTGCCATGAGATGGGAGGGGGCTTAGGGGATAAATCTGGACGAGACATGAATTAGGACACCTTCTTGAAAATAGGTGAATGACAATTATGAATATTCCAAGCAGAAAAAAAATGATTTCTCTGTTATTTCCTTGCACTCCTTTACCCCTTTCTTTCTCATCTGTCAGTCAGGAAAATTCTGTGACCATCATTTCAGTTTAGGGATCTGGATCCTCAAGGCTTTCTCTATGTAATCACGATCCAGACTGGCTTATTATTAACCAAAAGAGCTGTGAAGAACAAAAATGCTTGTTGGCTTATTAGCGCTGTTTGTATTGCCAGATGCTGACAGACAAGCAAATTATGTACTATCTGCAATTTTTCAGTTAAAGATGTTGGAGGAGAGCAATTTCAACAGGTGAAATTACACCAGTTCTGACAACAGAAACATCTCCAACAAAGCGGAAGTCCTGGATCACCTCATTTCAGGTGTAAGAGTCTTTCTCGGTACCTTTCTGCAGATATCACAAACTTGAAAAACAAGGTATGAATCAAGATTTTGAATTCACAACAGCCTGGTATGGTGATAAAATCAGTCAGCAGCCTTAAACACAAAATTTGAAGGTGGTTATTCTTTAAAAACAAAAAAAGTTTATTCAATTTAATTAAAAAAAAAACTTTTAAACTCACAGAGCTTCAATCAATAAGCATTTGGATTAAGATTCTGATTTTTACAGCAAAAAAATTGAAACCACTTATTGGAAGAGGAATTACTTTCCCTGCAGACCCCCATTTTCAATTGAAAAACAATTGCAAGACTTTGTGGGCTGGTCCTAGTAATTGATCCCATCCTTAAGTACTGTGAGTGGCCTTACATCATGTTTAGACTGCACTGGCACCATTTTGAAGAACAGTATCAGTAACATACATATTAATGCAGAGCAGTGATTTTGTTTTGAAAATTTTGGAAGAAGAAAACTGAAATGAAAATTTAGATGCCAGAAGCTCTTTTTCTCCAGTTATGACAAAATGACGTATTCTGTAACTTTCTGTTCTCCAGTCTTACATCCAACAGTTACCTGCAGAGACTGTTCTAAGGAGGACACATATACTTGGATTTTCCCCTCTGTCTGCATTTCACAGACATTCTGGTCTTCATTCACATGACTGAAATTCATTGCTTGGTTTGATGATGGCATATTGGCCACAACATTCTCCAATACCCATCGGTCATGTTTGACACTGCCTAAATGGGTTTGTGTGGCAAAGTTTTGCCGGTGGGGGTGGTGTGAGGAGCTGCCAGAAGTTTCCTCCTTGTCCAACAGATCCAATGCCAGCTGGCTCCAAAGCGGACCCAGCACTGGCCAAGGCCAAGGCCATCAGCAATGGTCGTAGCAGCATATTGAAGGAGGGGGAAAAAAACCTCTGCACAATTGCAGCAGAAGAGAGGAGTGAGACTATGGGAGAGGAACAGCCCTGCAGACACCAAGGTCAGCGAAGAAGGAAGGGGAGCAGGTGCTCCAGGCATTGTAGCAGAGATTCCCCTGCAGCCCGTGGTTCCCAGCAGCTGATTCCCAGCTGCGCCCCAACAACACATGGAGGTCCACAGTGGAATAAATACCCAGCACAGCCTATGGAGGACCCTACTCCAGAGCAGGTGGATGCCCGAAGGAGACTGTGACCCTGTGGAAAGCCCATGCTGGAGCAAGTTCCTAGCAGAGAACCATGGAGACAGAAGCCCATGCCAGAACAGATTTGCTGACAGGACTTGTGACCCTCTGGGGGCCCATGCTGGAGCAGCCTGTTCCTGAAGGATTGCAGCCCATGGAAGGGATCCAAGCTGGAGCAATTTGTGAAGAACTGCAGCCTGTGGGAAGGACTCATGGAGGACTGCCCCCTGTGGAAGGGACCACATGCTGGAGCAGGGGAGGAGTGGGAGGAGTCTTGACCCTGAGGAGGCAGGAGTGGTGTAGACAATATGTAATGGAATGAGCACAGCCCTGTTACCCATCTCCCTGTGACCCTGGGTGGAGGAGGGAGTGAAAATTGGGAGTGAAGTGAAGTCCAGGAAGAAGCTCCCAGTCCTACCTGTGGTTCTTTCTTAGTAATAGCTTCTAACTGTGCATCCCAGGAGTTTTACACATGTGAGCTTAGTGACCTAAAGGAGACACTGCTCTGCCTGGCCACCCAGGGCTCTTCTGTGCTGTGCACATACGCATATTGACCTAAAGAGCTGTCTCATGGGCAGAGGAATTTTGCAGGGGAGAAAGTTCGGGGCAGTGAAACTATCAGACTGTTGTTTATTCTCACTATGCCAGACACCCAAAACAACAGTAGGAGTCCCCCAGAACCTGCAGATGCTGCGCCTCTAAAGCACTACATGTTTGAAGTATGACAGCATGGTAATCCTGATGGGGAAACAACAGCAAATATGAAGCAAGAACTACTTGGTTCTGAAATGTGGCAATGGAGAAGGGATGAGACATCTGGTCCCAGGTTTCAATAAAATTTCTCCAGTAAAGTCCAGTGGGGTCTAACAGAGGTTTGTCCCTTTCTGCATATGTGGAGCACATTTGCGCTCTGCAGAACATCACTAGAAGAAAACCACACAAGAATATTTTATTAAATGAACTGCAGGACCACCCCAGAGGGCAAGGGAGTGCTCTTGAGCCAGGCCAGTATGCTCTGGAGGAGTTTTCAGCAGGGATTAGCATAGTCTGTCTCCTGGCTGAACAGCCTTTCACACACCCAGCACCCACTGAATCCCTCCAGGCTCCCAGGACTTTGACTTTAGCTGTGCCCTTTGCAAGGGGAAAGGGACAGCTCTTCAGAGGGGCAGTCGCTCTGAACAAGATCTAAGCAACACTTGAGAAAACAAAAAGAGTTTGTGAGATTCAGTTGCCCGAATGCAGGTGCTGTGTGGGCTACTTTGGGATATCCTGTCCGGTCTCCAGCTGCATCTTTGCAACAGGGATGTCTCCCATAGAACACATGGTATTTTTGGTATGTACCCTGGATATCTTACACAATTAAAGGACCCTTGGAATTAAGATTTAGACAACTAAGTGATGTCCCTACTGCCTATGAAATACTTTGGTTGCTACCATGTCCTGTTCTTATGAACGAGATGTTTTTATGTTATTCCAACCTACAGTTTTTTGTCTTTCTTGCAGCCCAGTAAAAACCATTCAAATGAAACATGAGTCCCTTGAAAATATCCAGGTTGCTCACAGCAACCAGACTGCCAAGGGAAGGTAATGCCAAGGTTTGTTTTCAATCAATGTAACAGAAATAGTGATTCATAAAATAGCTGCTACTTGGTGCAAGGTAGGACTGTAAATCATGCTATGAATCTTTTCCAGGGCTGGAAACGCCAGCATCAGGTTTTCATATATTAATATTTTATGGTTTATATTACAGTGAAGGCTTCCAGCACTTGCTGCTCCTAGAGCTGTACAAGCCCAAATGTTCAGTACTGTAAATGGGGCAAATTTTGTGGGAGAGGCAATGTGTTTAATGAGCCCAATGGAAAGCTTGGGAAGAAATGGGCAGGTTTTCCTGAACACAAGTGCTTCCCTACACTTCTCTACCAGGTTTGAAATGGCTTTTGGTCCCCCAAGCTCTGCTCATTTTCCCAGTCACATTACCGAAGTGGCCCTTTGGCACTTAAGTATGGACCCAAGTCCATTCATGAGCTGCATCTTGCCCCAGACCCAATCTCTGTGTCAGGCACAAATTTGGAGTGAGATGTGGGGTAAAGAAAGGAGAAAGTTTGAACCCCTGCCATCTTTCAGCATGGACTTAAAAGTGTTTGTGCCTGCGACATGGACTAGCCTCAAGGGCACCAAGGGCTGGTGAAGTCACTCAGTGCCTGGTTTCAGTGAGCACATCCAGGAGCAGGGGTGAGGATGTGCTCTCTGTTAGCCACGGTTCACAGCAGGCCCCAGGCTTTGCTTTGGCCAACGTTCCACCTGCCACAGGGGAGGTATCTGGAGGAACTTAACTGTATAGAGCAGTACTGACCTCCCCTCCCAATAAGATGCTTTCTTCTTTCCATAGCCATCTGGATGACACTTCAGCAATGGTATCCTGTAAACCTGGAACCATCATGATTATAATTATTTCACATCTACTTACAATCATTATCACTGCCCTGGCAGGCTTCACTGAAGCTGTTTTGCTGCTTGGCAGTAAATTTTTAAGCGGTAGACGTTATGGCTGGTAGCATTATGTATCTGTTGCATTTAACCTCCTTGCCTATTTCCTTTGGACCTTAAACATGCTTTATTATATCAAATAGCAATCAACATTCCTCAGGGGTGAAGGTAGATACGTGACATGTTTACTGAGGCGGCCAGCTGTCGCCACTTGGCAAGCAACTTTTATCATAAGCTGGTTGAATTTAACATATATCAGCATTTATCAGCCCCGACTTTGTCAGTTTTATAAACGAAAACCGAGAGACAATAAATCATTTGGTGCCCAGGTGATACTGCATACATAAGAGAGCATATTTACCAGGCCGGGTGGATTCAACCCACAAAAGGCACCTAAGGTTCTGTTATTTGATCTGTATTGAATATAGCCTCAGATGCCTTTTTTTGGCACACAGTCCACATCTGAAAGCTTTGGTGAGACGTGTGCTGGATGGTCCCATTTGTTTTCTTCAAGCCTGGCTGCTCCAGCCTTCACTCCTGCTCAGTAGTATGTCAACATTTCCACTGACTTCTGTTGAAGTGCTTTTGACTGAGCATCTGTAACAAAATTAATGTCTTCTCGCTTGTGGGGGATGGAGCACAGAGCTGGGAGGAGAAACACACTGAAGTGAGATAAGCCTCCATTCTTAAACATAAATGATTGCTCTAATACTTCGCAATCATGCTTTATCCCAGTCACACAGATGTCCTGTGAATCTTCTAGGCTTAACCAGGACTTGCAAGTGACATCCATTCCAGTAACTTATTCTCTTTTCCTTCTCTGATTTTCAGCTTCAAACAGCCAAGTTCTTTCTTTCTCTCTCTCAGCTTCCCTGCTACCAGAGGAAGAGGAACAGCACAGGCAGGCTCAGGACTGCAGGGGAATGTATTACTTCCTTCCTTTCCTGTCCACCCTGGAAGCACAGTCAGTCCTAAGGTATGCTCCTGACAGAGCGGCTAACTTCTAAGAGCCTTCTAAGCTATGAAACAGGAAGCCTTTAAAGGACTAATTCCCTACAACTTTCTTTGCAAGTGAGCTATAACAATGACAATTGCAAAACCAGGGCATTCTGCGCCACACAATTCCAAGTTCTCTAACAATGATAAGTGATGCTCTGAAGTCTCTGGACATTGTGTGCTGCTACCTGAGCTTGCAGGTTTTCCTCTGTATCTCCGCTACAGCTCTGTTTGTCAAAGCAGGTAAGTCTACTTGTATGTGTTCCATCCTGGAAGCTCATACATCTTAACACTCTGTGAAAGTTGCTTAAAACTTTCTTTCAACCTGAAAAATCTGTCCTGTCACTGACATATATGTAAAGTCCCGCTGCCGTAAACAGGGATCATGCTTTGCACTACGATTCGTTGAATCAGAGGTGATGTGACTGACTGCAAGATCTCTCAGAAAAACATATTTAAAGGGACACGAGATCGTTGGCTCTTCATTTCATGTGATCATTTGTGGTCCACTGGACCCAAATTCATCTATAATTGCCAATGTTGCTGTGACACAACAGGCTAAATGGCTGTCCCCAAAGTGGGGTGTGTGCAAGGTGATCCACTGGGGTATGGGAAGAAAATATGGTTTTGATACCATTAATAAATAAACTAAAAAAAAACCCCAAAAAAACGCCCAAAACCCAACAAACCCAAAAAACCCCAACAGGTTATTTTGGGTGTGCCCCAAACACTGTTCTAAGCTGTGAAATTCCAGTCACATTCAGATAGTAATTTATTAAGGAAACAACAACCCCTTTAAGACAACCTAAATTTAAACATTTCATAGATCATATATCAACATTTTATTTCCAAATATGTTTGTCTGGATATTGGCCAAATTTCTCTAAATGAGCACTAATAGACTAAACAACTTTGAAACAACAACAAATTATAGAGTTGCAGCATATTAGTTTGATTTTGATTTTCACACTCTTTTTAAAGAACTGTTGTCCTACCTTTTCCAGGCTTATTTTGAACAAGCTACTGTAGGAAAAAAAAAATTTTTTGTGTTCATTCGACTGAAAGACAATTGCAGCCAGTGTTAAACCTGTCTAAAAATATTAGACATCATCTTGCTGTTGTTTTATCTTTGAAGACTTTATGTCAGATTAATACTGATAGTCTATCTCATCTGAATCAGCAACTCTTTATGGGCATTCAGGTGTGTGGTTTCCTTATCCAAAGTCATTATGTGTGCTTGGACTTGCCCACATTCACACCTTTCTTACTCTGGGATTAATGATCCCAGCTTCCATTGTCCCTTAACATCCTTCCATGCTTTGCCAGTAGTTTACAAGTCTATAACAGACCTCTAGATAGCTCTTTATTGTTTTTTCAATAGAGCTTATATTAGATCAGGTACCCAGCCCTGAGTGCTACTGGCTTTAAGGATAACTCAGGTGGTGGTTCAGCAGCTGTCAGCAATGCTCAGCTGCAACACCATGCCTTCCTCTAGAAGTACTCTTATTTAGGGCTGCATTTATGGTCACACTTAACCCAGATTTCAGTGAGATTTAAATAGTAATGCTTAACATGCTTAAGTGCTCCAGAAACTTTCCTTGTGTGCACTGAAAAAACGAGGAGTTACTGATCCTAACAGGCTGCCAGCTGGCCCTCGCAAAACGCCCAATTTCCAGATCCTCTGTTAGGTTCATGCTGCATCAAACTCCAAAATTTTAGAGAAAACAGAGCAGAACAGCCCTGGCCACCATCACAGAGACCTTCAGGAGCTCCTGGTTCTTCCAGTCCTACTGAGCTGTCTCTCTGACAGCTAACCGTTAACTCTGCCCTGGACGTTTCTGCCCTACAACAAGAAGCTTCCCTTCTGTATTAGTCCAGGCTCTCAGGTGTAACACGTCCTTCTGGTGAAAAAGCACATGAACCTGAGGGAATGTGGCAGTTTTGAACCATCGTGTGCAAAAAGCATTACTGGTACCTGCCTCTTCACACCTAAAACCCAAGGACAAATCTTGCCACCCTGCTACGGAGCAACATGCTGGACAAACTCTTGTGCTCTCCTCTTCAGAAAGAAGAGCGTCACGTTTAAAATCATCACTTTATCTCGGAGGATCTTCTGGAAGGAGAAAGATCCGATCTTTACAACTTGTCGTAACTTTTCCCCAGCAGTTGATGGGACAGCAGAGAGCAGATTCCCGGCGGCCTCGGGACCACGCAGGGGTGGTACAAGACCCTGGGCGGTTTCGGCCATCCCAAAAGGCAGCCGCTGCCGGGCTCGTTGTGCGGAGCACGTCTCACCCCGCTCCGGGCTCTGCCAAGGGCAGGTCAGCGCTGTCCTTCAAGGGCGAGCCCCGCCGGCTCTGACGACAATGTCTCTGCAAAGACATTTGCCTCGCAGCAGCTCTCCCGGCGTTCCGATGCACGGGCCCTGAGGGCGGCGGGCACGTCCGGCGGGTCCCGGCGGGCCCGGGCTGGCGCTGCGGCCCCGCACGGCCTCCCCGCCGCCGCCGCCAGAGGGAGCTGCGGGCCCACGTTTGGCAGCGAGGCGGCGGTGCCCGACGGGGCGGGCCGAGGCAGCGCCGGGAGGGGGCCGCGGGAGGGGAGCGTGGGGCCTGCTCGGCGGCCAGTGCCGCCCGCCGGGGAAGGGCCTGATCCCCACAGCCCTGCCACGGCTGCTCCGGGTCTCTCTCGTCTTCCCGGCTGCCTCCACATCTCTGCTGCCCGGGAGCCGTCTGCTTGCGAGTCCCCCTCCCCATCCCCTTCCCTCCGCGCCATTCCTTTCGGGACTGTGCACCACAGCTCTGTCCTGCGCGGGTGGGGGAGAGCACCCCCGGCCCTGCTTAAGAAGCCCCGAAGGAGAGGGATGCGTCCCAAGCTTTCCCCGAGGAAGCAGCCCGGAGTTCGGGTTGGGCGGGCGCTGCCCAAGCCTGGGCGCTCCCGGGGACAGTCCGGGCAGCCCTTGGACGACGCTGCCCTCGGGGCACGAGGGGATACAGGGGCCGGGCAGAGCCCCGTGGGGAGGGCTCCGGGGGTCAGCGGGGGAACCCGCTCTGCGGCCCCGGCCCTGCCCTGCGCGGCCCCGGGCCCTC